>OX451736.1:1210546807-1211066386 GCA_948472305.1 Vicia faba | reverse complement strand
TATATTATATATATATATATATATATATATATATATATATATATATATATATATATATATATATATATATATATATAATATATATATATATATATATATATATATATATATATATATATAATATATATATATATATATATATATATATATATATATATATATATATATATATATATATATATATATATATATATATATATAATATATATATATATATATATATATATATATATATATATATATATATATATATATATATATATATATATATATATATATATATATATATATATATATATATATATATATATATACATATATATATATATATATATATATTTTCTTAAAACAAAAACTAGGGTTTCCATCCTTTCAAAAATAATCATTTATTTTCTTATTATTTTTGGACATTAAACTTATTTTTACGTACATAAAAATAAATACAAAAAAAAACATTCTTTTGCATATTTATATTTAATTGTCCATTTAAATATTTGTCAATTTATTATTTGTACAATGAGTTCAATTTGGTTGTAATAGTTGACTTAGGATTTTATTTTCTTGCAAATATCCCCATATTCAAATTTGTATCCCCCTCCCCATAATCAATGTTGTAATAGTCGTAGATTTACCTTTACGCATTTTATTACTTTCAAATATGCCATGATAGAAAGATTAGGGTTTGTATGCAAAGAATCAAAAATCAAACAAATAGCTTGACTAACACAAGACAAAAATGCATGAAAAATGACAACACAATGCACACAAGCACCCCTAGGGTTTCATCCACTTGTTGCCATAAAAATGGACATGGTATGCATGCTAGGTATCAAAACAAAACAAAAACAAAAAGATCATAGTCCCTCGATGACGCTATCTTGGTTGCCTATACAAAAATGATCTAGTCCCTCAAACAAAAATTTGCTAAGATACTTAGCACAATTGCTATCATGGTCATACAATGACCCGCGCCTGTCCCGTTTAACATCCAAACACAAGGTTGTTTACCAAATACAATGGTAAAACAATAATGTCAAAGGGTTAAAAATGTGTAGGAAAGATGTTTGAGTAGGTAGGTAGATACTCCTAGTTACTTGATCAAAACTTGCAAACATCCTTGCTATTTTCAAACACACCTCACAACACAATTTCAAAACATTTCCCAAAACAAACTTTCAAACATTGAAACATTTTTCAAAAGACAAAACACCTTTGTATACATTCAAACAAGAATCATTTCAAAGGTTGCATAAACAAAGGCCTCTTTTCAAAATACTTTCAAAACCACACACAAAAGCACCATTTCAAACAATTGAAAAGCAAAAGCAAGTGATCTAAAGCAAGTAACTAAGAGCCCATGGAAAACCATGTATGAAAAGGGTGCTAGCACCTTCCCTTTTCATAATTTACCCCCCGAACCCAAGAAAACATCTCAAAGGTCTTTCCTGTGCTTTTTGAACTTTCCTTTGGATAAATAAAAAGTCGGTAGCGACTCTTGCTAAACCGAAACATTTGCGAACACAAACGCAAAACCTCAATTCAGTTCTCCCACCACATCACAATGACAAATAGCAGTAAGTCTCTTTTTGTCGATTAAGTTCAGCTGATCAAGTCGGGTCTTGATCCAATCATCCTCGCTTAAACCTGCATCCTTCATAATCCGAAGAGAGGGTATCTAAACCTCAATAGGTAAGACTGCTTCCATGTCGTACCCCAAAGAGTAGGGCGTTGCCCCTGTTGAAGTTCGCGCTGAGGTTCGATACCCATGAAGAGAGAATGGTAACATCTCGTTCCAATCTTTGTATGTCACCGTCATCTTTTGGACGATCTTCTTGATATTCTTATTAGCCGCTTCAACAGCCCCATTCATCTTCGGCCAGTAAGGAGGAGAGTTGTGATGCTGTATCTTGAACTGCTTGCAGAGCTCGGTGATCATCGTATTGTTGAGATTTGTACCATTGTCCATAATGATCCTCTCGGGTACACCATATCGACATATCAAATTGTGTCGAATAAACCGTGCCACGATGTTCTTGGTTACTGTAGCAAAGGAAGCTGCCTCAACCCACTTCATGAAGTAATCAATTGCTACCAGGATGAAACGATGACCGTTAGACGCAGTAGGTATGATCTCACCAATCATATCGATGCCCCACATTACAAAAGGCCAAGGAGTTGTCAAGACATTCAGAGGAACTGGAGGTATGTGCACCTTATCAGCATAGACTTGGCACTTATGACAAGTCCGAGAATGTTGGTAACAGTCAGCTTCCATGGTGGACCAATAATATCCTGCCCATAGGATCTTCTTTGCCATGGTATGTCCACTGGAATGAGTTCTGAAAGTACCTTCATGTAACTCTGCCATAATTCTTTATGCCTCGTTCTTATCCATACACCGCAGTAGGGTTGAATCATGGTTACGATTGTAAAGGATACCATTACTGATGAAGAACTTCGCAGCGAACCTTCTCAAAAACTTCTTATCATTAACAGATGCACCCTCGGGGTATTCCTGAGCCTCAAGATACCTCTTTACCTCGTGAAACCAGGGTTTATTTGCTCCCTCTTCAGTCTCGATGTCACAACAATGTGCAGGTTCGTCCAACCTTTCAATGGTAATCTGGGGAGCCTCATTGTCCCATTTGACCTTGAACATAGAAGACATAGTAGCTAGCGCATCCGCTAACTAATTCTCCTCCCTGGGGAAATGTTCAAAGGTAATCTCCTCGAAGTGCGGAAGCAACGTTAATACATACTTTTTGTATAGAATAAGATTTGGGTGTTTCGTATCCCACTCGCCTTTGATCTGACTGATCACTAGAGCGGAATCTCCAAACACACTCAAGAACTTAATCCTTAGGTCAATAGCTGCTTGAAGGCCCATGATGCACGCTTCATACTCCGCCATGTTGTTGGTGCAGTTAAAACATAATCGGGCGGTGAACAGAGTATGACAGCCTTCAGGAGATATGATTACAGCGCCAATGCCATTACCCAACGCGTTTGAAGCTCCATCCCAGGTGTTTCACAGTTAGTTACCAACATGATGCTCTCATACGGGAACTCGAAATTCATAGACGGGTAATCATCCACAGCCTGATGCGCCAAATGATCTGCCAACATACTCCCTTTGATTTCCTTTTGGGTTGTGTACTGGATGTCGTACTCAGTTAAGATCATCTGTCATCTTGCTATTCTCTCGGACAAGGCAGGCTTTTTAAAGATATACTTGATTGGATCCATTTTTTATATCAATAGAGTAGTGTGATCCAGCATATACTGTCTCAGCCGGCGAGCAGCCCATGCCAAAGCGCAGCAAGTTTTCTCAAGCAGTGAGTATCGGGTCTCACAGTCGGTAAACTTTTTGCTAAGGTAGTAAATAGCATGCTCTTTTCGGCCAGACTCGTCATGCTGCCCCATCACACACCCCATCGAATTGTCGAGTACTGTCAAGTATAAGATCAAGGGTCTTCCCTCAACTGGAGGCATCAAAGTAGGTGGCTCTTGGAGATATTCCTTGATCCTTTCGAAAGCGGCCTGACATTCATCATTCCATCTTACCACTTGATCTTTCTTCAGCAGCTTGAAGATTGGCTCACAAGTAGAAGTCAGGTGTGAGATGAATCGGGCAATGTAGTTCAGACGTCCCAGAAAGCCTCTGACTTCTTTTTCTGTTTGGGGAGCTGGCATTTCCTGTATAGCCTTCACCTTTGCAGGATCCACCTGAATACCTTTATCACTAAGGACGAAACCCAGCAGCTTACCAGACCTTACCCCGAAGGTGAACTTGTTCGGGTTTAACCTCAGCTTGTACATCTTTAACCTGTCAAATAGTTTCTGGAGATGGTCAAGATGTTCCTCTTCAGTCTGGGGTCTTGCAATCATGTCGTCAACGTATACCTCAATCTCATGATGAATCATGTAGTGGAACAAAGCGACCATGGCGCGCTGATACGTTGCCCCAACATTCTTCAATCCAAACGACATGAATTTATAGCAAAAGGTACCCCACTGCGTAACGAAGGTCGTCTTCTCCATGTCTTCGGGAGCCATTTTAATCTGATTGTAACCAGAAAACCCATCCATAAAGGAGAAGATCTTATGTTGCGCGGTGTTGTCAACTAGAACGTCGATGTGAGGGAGCGGGAAATCATCCTTGGGGCTTGCCCTGTTCAGATCCCTATAGTCAACACACATTCGAACCTTACCATCTTTCTTCGGCACCGGAACCACGTTAGCAACCCACTGTGGGTAAGAAGTAACTACTAGAAAACCGGCATCAAATTGTTTCATGAACTCCGCTTTGATTTTCTCGGACATTTCTGGGTGCATTCGGCGAACTTTCTGCTTCACTGGAGGACAATCTTCTTTAGTTGGCAAGCGATGAACCACAATATCGGTATTAATCGTTTCTTGACACCAGACTCCAGATTTGCACTAATCTTAACCTCTTTCTTGTCTTCCTCTGTATCCAGATTCACTGATTCCACTGGCTCTTCATGGGGTTGTATGGCCCTCTCTTCCTGTAGTAACCGTCTAGCAAGTTCCCTAGGCACTTCACAATCATCCTCACCTTCGTCCTTGGTTTGGTTGATCGGACTTTCGAAGTCATAACTGGCAGTAGCAGAGTCGTTATCAGTGGGATCCAGAGTGGATGTGGATCTGCATTATGATATGTGAGTGTGTGTAAGACAAATAGCTGTTTTGATAAAGTGCAAGATAGAAAAGAAAAACAAGGAGTGCAAAATTTGTAATGCAAGAAAACGTCCAATGCTTTATTGATGATATATGGAAATGACAAACATTAAGCCCTCACAAACAAAGCCACGGTGTCTCTGGCAAGGCACCGGGCCGTAAAGTTTTAAATTGTCTGTTACAAAACTCAAAACAAAAGTCTATTACTGTGTAATAAAAGAAATGGGCACGAATTCCTTCGCCGTCCAATTGCTCAATCCACCGTCGGTAGTCGGGTAGATCTAGTTGTCAAACTCTGACTCTTCTCCATCGTCTTCAATTGCATTCACTCCCTGATTACTGATACGCAGGGGAGGTCTTCCAATCCGCGCACGCCGAACAACCCTTTGAGCTTCTGCAGTAAAACCACAACCAAACTTGTCAGTTTTGTGTGCAAAGTCAGGGAGTTGGCCCCAATTTGCACAACCACCTTTTTCTATCACAGCCCGGACATCCTTGAGAGAAGCCATCTTCATTGGAGGTTCTTCAACAACAGTTTCAGTCGACACCAGAGTCTGGGGGACCTCTTCAAAGTTCTGACACGGGGTCTCAATGAAATCCCCATCCATCTCCATATACCGAAAAGAGTTAAGGTAGTTCACCATGTACTCCTCTTCTCCTCATACTGTAACAATCTTCCCCTTTATCGGATATTTCCACATCTGATAGAGCGTAGAAGTTACTGCCCCAGCTTTATAAATCCACAGGCGACCCAGCAAACAAGAATAATATGGTCGGATGTCCATCACATAGAACGTAGATGCAAAAGTCTGGGAACCAACCTTGACAGGGACATCCACCTCCCCATGCACCATCCTTTTGGACCCGTCAAAGGCCCTAACCACAATATTACTCGACTTCAGAACCAACCCTTCACAGCCCAACCAGTCTAATGCTTTCTTGGGTAAAACATTTAATGAGGACCCAATATCCACCAGTACGTGGGCCAGAGTAGTGCCCCTGCATTCGATTGAAACATGCAGAGCATTATTGTGATTCCTTCCTTTGGCAGTCAGATCTGCGTCGGAGAAACCCAACCCGTTGTCAGCGGTCAAACTAGCCACATAGTCTTTGAATTGATCATCAGATGTTTCATGCGGCACATGTGCAGTTTTAAGGAAAGCAATTAAAGCCTTTGCATGGGCTTCGGAGCACAACAATAAAGATAACATGGAGATCTTCGACGGGGTTTGCCCCATCTGTTTGACTACGTTGTAGTCGCTCTTCTTGATAATCTTTAGAATTTCCTCTATCTCCTGTCTAGAGGTTTCTACAATAATCTTCTTCAGTGCCTCCATCCGGGAAGGCTCACCTGTAATCTCTTTGCCCCGAGCGTCAGATGACTCGGCGACAGGGGTGATAATTGGAATAGGTACTGGGACAGTAGCAGAAGTACTAGCAGGTGGAATAGCAACAGGCTTTCGAACAGTTGGGGGGGGGGGGGGGGGGGAAATCTCAGGAGAGAAAAGTCTTCCGCTTCGGGTGACCTTGCTAGACCCGACAATATTGTTGACCTCAGTATCAACTTCTTCAACCTTCAAGTCTTGTTTGATCCCATGATAATACACATCGGCCCCATAGTGCCACGGGACAGCCTTATCCGAAGTGTAAGGGATAGGACCAGGAATAGTAATGATCAATGGAGCAAATCTCAGAACGGGTGTAATCCTAACAGGCTTTCTCGAGGAAGCCTTGGAAGGATTGGCGGAAATGGTTATTATGGAAACGTCTTTAACAGAAATAAATGGAACCAAAGTTTTCTCGAACTGGATCTCTTTGTTATCCATCAGGCATTGAACACCTGACTTTAATAAATGGCAACCAGTAGGCAGGATTGAACATAGGTGGAAACCTTCGCCACAGCCCGGAAATAAACTGGTTGATAATAAGTTCTTCTTCACTGTCATCAAAGGAGTAGCAATATATTCTACGGAGGCTATGAATGAATCATCGTCCACATCATTTACTCCATGCTTGGGCATAGGAGCAGTCATGACATTAGGCTTTTCTGGTGCGTCAAACTCGATCTCTTTAGCTTCAATCAAATCTTGCACCTTATTCCTCAAGGCACAACAGTTGTTCGTATCATGCCCTGGGTTATCGGAGTTATAGGCGCAGCGGGCATTCGGTTATACAGCGGTGATGTAGTACTGGGATTCTTCGGAGCTTCCCTCAGAGTTATCAAGTTGGTCTTCAACAATTGCGGCAGAATTGGAGACAGGGTCATACTGAGCCGAGTATATTGTCTTTGCGGTCTCTCTACTCTTTGCTGATTGTTGCATTGTGGGGCAACAGTTGGTCTTGATATTACTACCGAATTAACTGCTTAGCGGCGTTCAGGTTAGTTTTGGCTCCTCGAGCTGTAAACTGCACTAGCTTCGTTTCTGAAAGGCTTCTTTTCTGTACTTGATGAAGCACCTTTCTGTATCTTGCCACTTCTGATACCAGCCTCTACTCTCTCCCCAGTCATAATCAATTTAGTGAACCCAAACGATGAACTACCGATCAAATGATTGAAATATGGACCAGACAAAGTCCCAAGAAACATGTCCACCAACTCCCTATCAGACAGAGGTGGTTGGACTCTTCCGGCCTGATCTCTCCACTTCTAGGCATAGTCCTTAAAGCCTTCGCCTGTGCCCATAGAAATACCCAGAAGCTGAGCACGCGTGGGAGCAAGGTCAACGTTGTACTAGTATTGCTTGTAAAAAGCAGCAGCAAGGTCCTCCCAGTTGCAGATGTTAGCTCCTTCCAATTGATAGAACCATTCAAGTTGAGTCCCTAACAGACTATCTTGAAAGAAATGAACCCACAAGTTTCTATCAGCAGTATAAGGTTGGATTTTTCTGACGTATGAACGGAGATGAAGCTTTGGACAAGATACTCCATCATACTTAGCAAAGACAGGATCTTTAAACTTGTGAGGGATCACCACCCCTGATGCCAATCCCAAATCTCCAAAGTCCAACCCAGGTATCTTCTGAATCTCCATTGCACTCAGCCGGTCTTCGAGTTGCTTATACCTATCCTCAGTAGGAGGATACTGTTCTTCATCAAAATCAGTTTCATTATCAGAGACCACAGGTCTAGGACCTTTTCCTTCTTCTTGATTCTCTCCTCCTTCAGATGAATGAGACAAATCAGCTTCCTGTCGCAAATTGTTCCCGAATCTGTGACCCATATTCAGCAGAACCACCCTCCTCCTCTTCTTCTTCTTCTTCTTCTTCTTCTTCTTCTTCTTCTCCTTCAGGATGAGAGTCTTCAAATCCTGTTGCCCTTTAGCCAAGTTCAGGAACATCTCTTGGAACTGAGAATTCTGTGCTTGAAGAGCCTTGATGACTTGATCGGTAGGTGTTTCAGAAGACATTAGTGCTGAAATAAATAGCGAAGAAGATGAGAAACCTGTAATGATACCTTTAATGAGGTGCATGATAATGAAATGCGTATTGTGATGTGGTGGGAGAACTGACTTGAGATTTTGCGTTTTGTGTTCGCAAATGTTGCGGTTTAGCAAGAGTCGCCACCGACTTTTCTTTTATCCAAAAGGAAAGGTAAAAAATCACAGGAAAGACCTTTGAGATGTTTTCTTGAGTTCGAGGGGTAGATTATGAAAAGGGAAGGTATTAGCACCCTTTTCATCCATGGTTTTCCATGGGCTCTTAGTTACTTGTTTAGATCACTTGCTTTGCTTTTGCAATTGTTTAAAATGGTGCTTTGTGTGGTTTTGAAAGTATTTTGAAAAGAGGCCATCGTTTAGGCAATCTTTGTAATGATTCTCGTTCGTAAGAATGTATACAAAGATGTTTGTCTTTTGAAAAATGTTTTAATGTTTTGAAAGATGTTTGGAAATGTTTTGAAATGTGTGTGTGTTTGTTTGAAAATTAGCAAGGATTGTTT
This sequence comes from Vicia faba, assembly GCA_948472305.1. Lineage (NCBI taxonomy): Eukaryota > Viridiplantae > Streptophyta > Magnoliopsida > Fabales > Fabaceae > Vicia > Vicia faba. Next base: position 1,211,057,752 of record OX451736.1, on the reverse strand, counting down.
GCAAATTGATCAAGTAACTAGAAGCATATCTACCTACTCAAAAGTCTTTCTTGTACATTTTATTCCTTTGAAATTTTTGATTTACCATTGATTTGGTAAACAAACCTATCTTTGGATGTTAAACGGGACGGGCGTGGGTCATCGTATGACCATGATAGAAATAGTGCCAAGTATCTTAGCATGCTTAAGGGACCAAGATCATTTGTTTTTAGGCAACCTTTTGATAGCGTCATCGAGGGAATATGATATTTTGTTTTTCTTTTGTTTTGCCAAGATACCTTGCATGCATACCATGGCCATTTAAATTAGGCAACCAAGTGGGTGAAACCCTAGGGGTGCTTGTGTGTAATGTGTTTTCATTTTCATGCTTTTTGTTTGTCTTGAATTAGGTCATTCTATTTGTTTGATTTTGTCTTATCATACAAACCCTAATTTTACTAACATGTATATAATGCGATAAATTGCGCAAAGTAAATCTAAGCTATTACAACAATATTATGGGAGGGGGGATACAAGTTTTGAATGGGGGATATTGCTCAAAATAAAACCCTAAAAATTATTACAACCCAATTGAATTTTTGTACAATAAATAAATAAACAATTATTTAAATATGTAATAAAATGTATGGATGCAAAATGTTTTTGTGTATTTATTTTATATATGTAAAAATAAAATTATTTAAGTCCTAAAAATAAGAAAAATAATAATATTATTTTTGAAAGGGGTAAAACCCTAGTTTTTGATTAAAGAAAATATATATTCTATATTTATTTTATTCATTTTTTATTTAAGAAAAATAATAATAATATTATATACCAATATTAAAAATTAAATATGTATGGAAAATAAATATTTAATGTGTATAAAATAATGAAATAAAATTTTTAAGTATTTTTTATTATTTACAAGTTTATTTAAGAAAATAGGAACCACTTGTCAAAATAAACTATTTTTATGCAAAATAAATAAATAAAATAAAATAAAATGTGAAAATAAATAAATTATTTTTGGGGATTTTTTATCATTGGAAAAAATAAATGCAAGCAATAAAATAAAAATATGCAAGAAAAATATGAAAATATAAAAAATAAGTCAGGGGGGTGCAAAAGTAAAAAAGGGGGTGCAAAAAGTAGAAACAAAAGAGGCCAGAAACAAAAAAGCCCAAGACAGCATCTTCGTCCCTGTCCTTGGTTCCTTTCCAGCGCGCGTTTTTTCAAACCTACAACTCTCACATACATGCACAAAAGCAAAAATCCATAACACAAAACATGTAGCTTATGATCTCACGATTCCAATGATATAAGATTTGAAACCTAACTCTAAAAGATCAAGGAGAATTTTATCACCCCTAATTTCTGACCTAAATTTTTCATGAACTTCAAGCTTCAAATTCTCACTACTCAGTTAATATAAATAACAATTATGCATATGTACAACTTAAGCAAGTTAAGGACTACATTTTTGCTTCACAAATCAAAGCTTAAGGATTCCTAAATAGAGAGATAGAACTTTGAAAAATAACTTGTTCAGCTGAGTTTGGATATGGTAATGTGGGAACTTTGCGTGAGGCCTGAAGATCGTGTGAGCTTCCTTGAAGTTCCCCCAACCTTTTCCAATGCTTAGCTGGTCTTGAGGATGCTTGAAACTCCCTGTAGAGGTCAACCTGCAACCTTCAAAAATGAAAATTGTGATGGCTGAAACAGGGCACACAGTTGCAGTGCAATGGCTTGGATAGTTTAGGTAGGATGTATGTAAAGTGTTTGAAGTCTTAAAGTGAGAAACGCACGAGCCAATATTGGTTTGGTAAGGGTTTTGCAGAAGATGCCCTGTTTGGGCAAAAATTTGTGGTTTTGGTGTTTGGGAAGGTTTCAGATGTTGTTCACTCGTGTATTTGCTTGAGATAAGTTTGTGAAGATCTTTAGAATGAAGCCAAGTCTTCTCTTTATCAGATGGACAAGTTATCTTAACTTTTGCCAATTTGCTTGCTTTTGAAGAAAGTTGACATGACTTATGCCAAAGGCATGTACAGGCTTACTTGCTAGCTTCATAGAGTTGGTACAAGTTGCCAGATATTTGTGGATATTGCTTGCAACAAAAGATCAGGTCCATGGCTCAAGAATTGTAAAGTTGGAAAAGCTTGCTTTATCAAAATGGTATTGTGAACTTTATGCCATTTATGGATTAATTCATTGTACAATGCTTCAAAAGTCAAAACAAAGCCATTATTCATTGAGTTTGCATTTAATTATGGAGTGTAGAAGGGATTTAGGACCTGTAATGCAAGGTACAAGCATGCTTGATCAGATTTGCAACTTGATGCATTGTGAAAAATGGCTTGAACAAAAGTGACAAAATGCCATTTTCTCTTCTTCGATTCTCCATAACCACAAATGATCTTGGAGAGTTCTTGGACATTTTGGAAAGCTTGCAAAATGCTCTACAATCCATATTTGAAATGAATTTTGAGATACCTCTTGGAACTAAGTGAAAAATGTCCATGAAGTTGGGTCAAAAACCTGCCTAAATTAGGGCAAATTTTCACTAAGTTAAAAAGTTCACGGACCCCTATTCACAAATTCATAACTTGAGATCCAAGCATCTTTTGGGAAAACTTTGTGCATAAAAGTTGTAGATTTCATGGAGGAATACAACTTTCATGTTGGAAGTTTTCTTTGAATCCAATTGCATCATGGTGAAAAAGTTATGGAAAGTTGGGAAAAAATAAGAAATTTTCCATACTTAGAAAAATTCTAAGTTATGAAAACTTTCAAATTAAAACCCTAATTTGAAATTTTAGGTTTCTTGGTCAACAAGTTTCACATTTTGACATATATTGATGAATTATGACCCTTGGAACTTGATTTTGACCAAAAAGTCAAAGTTTGACTTTTCAGTGCACAGTTGAATTTTGATCAGTTGACTGCAAAATTCATCTGTCAATTCTATGCGTTTGAGATCTTTTGAACTATGTGATTAGGTCAATATGATTCTATTGAGTCCTTCAAATCATGCTTGAACCCAATTAACCATTGGCTAGGTTAAAAATCAGAAATTGCCATTTCTCAGTCAAAACCCTAATTTTGACCATTTTGCCCTTTTGATGATCTGATCAAATTTATTGAGGAGTTGTGATCCAAACTTGATCAAATGGTACATAGGAGCCTAGAATGTTGTTGTGGATCAAAAATTATGAAGTTTGACTGTAAATTGGCCATGGTTGACTTTTTCCCCAATACAACTAATTTTTAGGTCAACTGTCCAATTGACTGGGCAAAAATGTGATTCAAGGCTTGAAACTTGGTATGAGAAATCTTAGGGGTCCAAGATGGTGTGAGAAAGTCACATGAAGCATTGATGGTCCAAAATTACTTGTGAAAACTCAAACCCTAATTTCAGGTCATCAGTGCAAGATGAGGTCTTGAGCTGAGCAAACCCGAATCCTGTCTGGAGTCCAAGAAGTCTTGTGAGGAAAAATCTTGATAAATGAGAGGGAAAATTTTGGGGTACAACAAGTATGAAGTGATTTCAAAGACTTTGGGAGATTCAAATTTGTAAACACAAATAAAACACACTTTATTAGATAAAATTTGTAACAATGTTTAACAATGCCTTCAAGGCGTTTACGAAAGAAATAAATGAAAATAAATCTAAACTAGAAACAAGAAGAAATCAGAAATCCCATGGTCACTTTCCCTTCGTGCTGACATAATCATTGATTGTCCTTTCATTCTCAAGTTGCCTTGTAAGCCTCAAGATCTTCCTCTCTTGTTCATGATACTTCTCCCTGTAGGTATCCCGCTCCTCCTTTAGCTGAATCCGGGATCTCTTTAATGCCCCAAGATCAGTAGGCATATATGGATGAAGGACTGTGTAAGGAACCCCTTCTTCATTAGTATGCTCTACAATCACCGACAAAACATCTTCATATGGCATCCCCAGCTTTTGAGCACGGGCTCGAACCCACTGGAGATAAGGTTGCATCGGGAGAGAAGTCTTCCGTCCTAGCTCATGTGGGTCAGACCTATTCACTATGCCCCAGGCTCGTATAAACCTTCGGAGATGCTCATTGACGTCCCCTTTATAGTCAAAGACAATGTCTATAAGAAGCAACTCATGGGGACCATCTCTCAGAGCGCGTCCAAACTGTCGCAAAGCCAAACAAGGATTGTAGGTTATACCCCCTCGAATTCCAAGCAATAGGACATTAGGGTATTCCCCACATAGATCAATGACAGCTACTCTCTCCATATCCTTAAAACTCCAAAGAATGTCCGGGTGAGAAAGGGACATGATTCTGTAAGCCTAACCTACACCTTCCTCATTCTTCAATACAGACTTGGGGAGGTGCGAAATAAACCACCTCGCCAGCAGCAGCGTGCAACACATGAGGGTCCCTCTTCTTCGCACGGTACGAGTATAGAGAGCATGTAAGATGTCACCCAGAAGAGTAGGCACTAGATTACAAGACAAGAAGATCTTGACCGCATTCACATCTATGAAGGAATCTAGATTCAGGAACAGGACCAAGTCGTAGATGAGGAGAGCCAGGATGTCTTCAAATGCTTGAAAATCCAAGTTATCCCAGAACTGTTGAGCTTGATCGATCAAAAACTTAGCCAAGAAACCTTTAACCCCACTTCGTGTCTCCCAATTAGACACTACATCAGCCTTTTTCAAGTGTAAAGCTGAAGCAATGTCCTCAGGCCTAGGAACTTCCTCCAAACTTGTGAAGGGTGTCTGCTCGAGGATAGATATGCCTAACAAATCAGAAAACTCCTCCAAAGTAGGGACTAGCTGATAATCCGGGAAGGTGAAACAATGATGCAACAGATCAAAGAACTAGAACAGCACGCTCATCATTTGCTCATCCAACTTTGAAGTGACCAGGCTAAGGAGGTGACCATGTCTTCTAACAAGTAAAGAAGTATCAGGAACTTTTGAAACTAAATCTCTGAGCTGAACAGGTATCTCCACGAAGTTAACTCGAATGGTATTTCTGCGCATAGAAGTCATGATCTGTAAAACAGAACAAAGATAAATCCCCTCGGTCTTTGAAATGGTTAGTTCAATTAAATATGCATGCTATGTCATGATGCATGATGTCATGATAAAAACACACAAAAGGTATCACAGATAGCAAACATGGTAAGGGAAAACAAGTCACACAGTAGCCCTTATATTTCAGGCTTGCATGGAGTCTAGGTACTACCCTCTTGAAGTTCAGTTGGTTCAACCTGTCCTAATAATAGTAACCAGGTTCTAGAGTTTCTCAATATCACTGACCATCCTCCAACGGTCATGGTTTCATCTCACGCAATATTTTCTTGCAGCCGAAACTATCTCGAGAGTATGGTCTCAATGAGTGTAGTATCGAGTATCAACCAGTTCCCAGCTCTATGCCGAGGCCGGCTATCTCACTACTTCCTATGGCCAAGTTGGTCAATTATATGTTCTAAGGTTAGTTGATGCTTAACGACCCATATAGCAGCCCCATATTCTCCTTGTTTCTCCACAAGGGATATCGACACCAACTAATGTGCCACATCAACGTAGATACTGCTTCAACCGTATCGGTCTATGCCGTACAGTTCCCTCACAGTTTATTGCTACTTACCTAAAAGGTATCCCCAGATCCGGGTTAGGATCTATAGTAAGTCCAATACAAAGCCCACAAAGATAAAGCAATCAAATCAAACAATAGAAGCAATAAGATGAACTAATCCTAAGGTATACCCCACTTATTATTTCCCCAGCAGAGTCACCAGTTATGTGATACGGTGGCAGAACCGAGACTGTTTTTAGGAATTGCTGGTTTTCATTTTGCGTTTGTGTTCGCAAAATGTCGCGGTAAGCAAGAGTCGCCACCGACTTTTATTTTATCCAACAGGAAAGGAAAAAAGCACAAAAAAAATCCCTTTTTCGAGATTTTGAGTACGGGGGGTAAATTATAGAAAGGGAAGGTATTAGCACCCTTTCTATCCGTGATTTTCCACGGGCTCTTAGGTACTTGCTCATCATTTTCAAAATTTCTTCTGTGTGTTTGTGTGATTTGAAAAGTTTTTTTTTACTTTGATTTAACTCTTGCTTCTGTCTTCAAGAGTGTTACGAAGTGTTTTTGAAAGCTTTGTTTAAAAGAGGTGTGTAAGTGTGAAAAAGTTTGTTTGGATTGAGCAAGTACTTAAGAACTAATCTACCTACTCGAAAAAGAGAATTGTTCTATGTTTGTTTCCTTTAGACAATGCTATCCCACTATTATTGAGTAGTTAGTACCGTCGTCGGAGTCTTTGAGGGTCAATTCGAACGGGACATACGGTCATTAAAGCAATGTTAGGACGTCTTAGTAATAACCCTAATGTCTTAGATCAATTATTCGAGGCAACAAATTCCGAGGCAACCATTCCGAGGTAACTTTTCCGAACGGGACTTTGATCTTTGTTTAGACAAGAGAGCAACCACTAAAGCATCCTATACTTAATGACCGTTTACCGAAGGCAACCGAAGTGAGAGTGTACCCTAGGAGTGCGCATGTGCGAGTGATTCAATTTCAAGTTTATTATCTTTGCACATTTAGGGTTTGCTAACTGTTTTAAAGTTTACATACATTCTTGTCATGCAACCCTAATTCATACATCTAACAATCAATATTTTGCGGAATTTTAAAATGCGGAAATTAAGCTACGCTATTACAAGGCTTCGGGTATTTACATAGCAAAAAACAAACCCTTCAAAAGAAAGCGATAAATGAAAGTAAAAGGTCCTAATTAATCTATTACAACTTGTGAGCAATTACATTAATATAGAAAAATAAAATAATAAAGCGTGCACAACGAAATTAAGATTGGGAGAGAACTAGGGTTTTGACCCCTCCTAACCTAATCGAAAGAAAAAATTGTTTTTATTGTTTTTGATTATTTTTAAGGAAAAGAATTAGGTTTTTTAAAATTAAATACAAAATTAATTAGCTAATTAAATTAATTAAATAAAATGATTTACATGGCCTATTTTTGTGTTTTGGTTATTTTAAGAAAAAAGAAAATATAATTATGTTAGAAACAAAACCCTAATTGTTCTAATTAATTTTAATTTATTTACAAGAAAAATTAAAGTTACCTAAAATTAAATAAACTAATTAAATTAATTTTTTTTGATAAAAAAAATAACCTAAACCTAATTGGATGAAAATTGATTTTATGGTTTTTTTATGAAAAAAAGAATTAATTTGGTGTTAATAAAAATAATCTAAATAAGTTAATTAAGAAAATATAAAAGAAAAGAAGAAGAAAATGGGCCTGGTATCAGCGGTTCTAAGCAGAGGATGTTGATCCAGAAGATGATGGTGATCAGAGGATGGTGATCCAGAAGATGATGGTGATCAGAGGATGATCGTGATCCAGAAGATGATGACACTGGGCCTTCTCCTGGCTGGTGGATCCAGAAGGTGGTGACCTTCAGAAAATGCACGTGCTAACTCTGGCGAAAACGAATGAGAATATACCAAAAGCTTCTGCCTGGGGTCGAACCCAGAACAATGAACCTCTGATTTCCTTCTTCTGACCAACTGCGCTAGATGTTAGTTCATTAACATAACAGAAACAACAATATATCAGATCAACAGGTTTCTGGCCAGAATAAGGCGCCAGAATTTAAACCGGCCAGTAGAGTCATGACACGCCGTCGTCTTCCTCCTGGATTTGTCGTTTAAAACTCTAAACTTTTACCTACAGGCATGGCGCAGTAGCTATAACCCTGTACAATTCAGAAACTGCATACAAGCAACATAAATGACAATCAAAACCATGGATCAATCAGGTTTGACACGCTGATCACAATGGTCTCTTCCCCTAGGGCCAATTGTTCCTATATAAGAAAACCCTAAAACGAACCAAGAAAACCTAACAATGGTGGATCTCTGTATGGTTAGGAATAATGCAATTAATTATGACTAATAGCTTGCAAACGTTTCACTGAACAAGAATATGTGATTAGAATGTGTTTAGGATGCGTGAAATATTGAAAACGATTTTGAATTTGAAGGCAAACCGTATGAATGATGTAGGACGATTCTGGGCGTTTCAAGCCTTGCAAAAGATTGGATTAGCTCCAGGAGATTGCCAGCAAGAGATTGGAAGCTTTAACACACCTTGAACTGGCCTACAGAAGGATATCCGTCTCACACTTTTCTTTGGAATTTTGAGATTTTTCTCTTGTTCTTGGAGGCAGCTCTGCACGAAAATTCTTGTGTTTAGGGTTCCATGAACTTCAGCATAAGTAGTGAATCATATTAGGTTGATTATTTTTGGCCAAGATCTCAAGAATTCATGAATGGAATATTTGGTCTTTAAGCCATATGAAATCTTTCCATAACCATGCAAATCATGCCCTTTTGCCTTGATTTGAATTTGGTTGATTAGGCCAGCTCATTTGGATTTGATTTTCATCAAAATCAAATCTTCAAAACAAATCTTGGTATTTTTTATTATTTATTTGATTTAAAATGATTTTTAATAAATAAAAACCATAATAAAATAAATAAATGGATAAAATAAGATGTTTTTGATGCCTTGGGTCGTGGACCATGCTACCAACTCAAAACAAGTGCAAAATATTGGGCCCATTTAGCAAAAATTGCATTTTGAGGCATAATTGACTTTTGACAATTTTGCAAAAAAGGTCAACTTCACCAATGCATAACTTCCTCAATTTTGACTCTTTGAAGGTGTTCTTTCACTTTTTAGAAAGCTTGAGATGTCCTCTAAGCAAACCTTTTGGTATCATCTCAATTTTATATTCCATGCTCATGTATGAAGCTTTGACAAAAAATGTGTTTTTGTTGATTTTTCAAAATGACCTATAATGTCCAAATTCACAACTTCTTGTGAGTGCATATTTTGAACTTGGGAGATGAATATGGATTGTAGATCATGGAATCCTCTTCAAAATGATATTTGGATGGGTCATTTCTCATAAAGTATGAGAAAGTTATGCTTGGTCAAAGTTGAGTTGACTTTTCCTGCAAAACCCTAATTTAGCAACTTTTGAGTCTTGATGAATTATGAGCAATCCTTGATAAATCATGATCAACCCTTGATCAAATGATGAAAAATACTTCAAAATGAGGATGTTGACCAAAAATCTTGAAGTTTGACTGTATGTAGGCCACAATTGACTTTTGCCCTAGCACAGTCGACTTCCGGGCCTTTGAGCAAATGACTGAGCAAACTTTCTCTGTAGGGCTTGAAACTTGACATGGATGATATTGAGAAAATATTAGGACAATGGTGAGAATTTGGGGTTCCTTGGACTCAAGTATCTTGATGCAACATGCAACCCTAATTTGAGGTAGACTGCCTTAGGAGAGAGCTTGTCTGGTCAACTCTTGGACTTCCTTGAGCAACTTGAGGATCTTTCTTGAAATGTTTTGAGAAATATGGGAGGGCAAATTTTCGGGTACAACACTGGGGAAATCACCTCAACTCTTCATCAGAAACTCAAATACCCTGTCAAGGGAAGAATTGTCACCGTATGTGGTGAGGAAGAGTTTATGGTAAGCCACCTTAACTCGTTCAAATACGTAGAGATGGATGGAGAATTCATTGAGACCCCGTGTCAAGCCTTTGAAGTTGTGCCACCAATGGTTTCCACTGTTAAATGTTCCTCTGATGAGTCCAAAGCGGTTAAAGCTGTGCCGAAGATGGTTTCAGTCAAAGATGCTCGTGCTACAATTGAAGAAGGAAGCTGTGATGCTTGGGGGAAACTCCTTGATATACCATTCAAAGTGGACAGGTTTGGTTTAGGCTTCATTGTCAAAGCTCAGAAGGAAGTGAGGCGTGCTCGTGCTGGAAAGCCACCTCTCCGCATTGGAAGCCATGAAGTTAACGCTGTGGGTGATTCAGATGAAGAAGCTGCATTTGAAGATTGGGTGTATCCAACTACAATGGAGCTGAAAAATTGGCATGCAAAGGACTTCGTGCTCATCTCCTTCATTGAGGAGTAATCTACTTGTTTTTGCTTTTCTTTCAATTCAAGAACATTTTCGTCTGTAATATTCAAACAATGAATTATTAATCCATGTGCCTGGTCGGGGGTACTATGGTCCATTTTGTCAAGGGTTTTATTTATGTTCATCTAATCATATGATCATTCAGTACATTGGACTCTTTTGCATTCAAATCTTTGCGTTTGTTGTCTTTCAAATACGTTTTTCAAAATATCCACGTGCCTTACTTGCACACACCACACTCTTGCAGGTCCTCATCCACTCTGGATCCCATTGCCAATGACTATATTGATGCCAACTATGACTTCGAATGTCCAATTAACCAAGCCGAAGACGAAGGCGAGGAAGATTGTGAAATACTGGGAGAACTAGCCAGACTTCTATCACAAGAGGAAAAAGCTATTCAGCCGCACGAAGAGTCAGTGGAATTCATCAATGTGGGTACCGAGACGGACAAGAAAGAGGTTAAGATTAGTGCAAACTTAGAAGACAATGTCAAGAGCAGGTTGGTTCAAATGTTGCATGATTATGTGTAAGTATTTGCTTGGTCGTATGAAGATATGCCAGGGTTGGATACCGACATCATAGTTCATCGTCTGCCCACAAAAGAAGACTGTCCTCCTATTAAACAAAAGGTTCATTGCATGAGGCCTGATATGTCTGAAAAGATCAAAGCTGAGGTGATGAAGAAATTTGATGTAGGATTTTTAGTTGTAACATCCTATCCACAATGGGTTGCCAATGTCGTGCCAGTACCAAAGAAAGACGGAAAAGTCCGCATGTGCGTAGACTATAGGGATCTGAATAGGGCAAGCCCCAAGGATGACTTCCCTCTATAACACATTGACGTCTTGGTCGATAATACAACCCAGCATAAAGTCTTCTCTTTCATGGACGGTTTCTCTGGCTATAACCAGATAAGGATGGCTCCCGAAGACATGGAGAAGACTACTTTCGTCACGTAATGGGGAACCTTTTACTACAAGGTCATGCTGTTCAGATTGAAGAATGCAGGGGCAACATATCAAAGGGCTATGGTAGCTTTGTTTCATGATATGATTCATCATGAAATAGAGGTATACGTGGATGATATGATTTCTAGATCACAAACTGAGGAGGAACATCTCGATCACCTGAACAAACTTTTCGAAAGGCTGAAAAAGTACAAGTTGAGGTTAAACCCTAGCAAGTGCACATTTGGAGTACGATCTGAAAAGCTCTTAGGTTTTGTTGTCAGCAATAAAGGCATTGAAGTTCATCCTGCCAAGGTGAAGGCCATCCAAGAAATGCTAGTCCCCCATTCTGAGAAAGAAGTTAGAGGATTCTTGGGTCATCTCAATTACATCACCCGTTTCATATCTCACTTGACTGCTACTTGTGAGCCAATCATGAAACTCTTGAATAAAGATCAAGTAGTTAGATGGAATGATGAATGCCAAGTTGCCTTTGACAAAATCAAAGAATATCTACAAGAACCTCTTATTCTCATGCCTCCAGTTGAAGGAAGACCCTTGATCATGTACTTGACAGTACTAAAGAACTCTATCGGGTGTGTTTTGGGCCAACATGACGAGTCTGGCCGAAAAGAGCATGCTATTTATTACTTGAGAAAAAAGTTTATCGACTGTGAAACCAGATATTCACTGCTCGAGAAAACTTGCTGCACTCTGGTATAGGCTGCTCGTCGGCTAAGACATTATATGTTGACTCATACCACTTTGTTGATTTCTAAGATGGACCCAATCAAGTACATCTTCGAGAAACCTTCCCTCTCCGGACGGATAGCCAGATGGCAAATGATCTTGACTGAGTACGACATTCAATACACAACACAAAAATCCATAAAAGGGAGCGTACTAGAAGATCATTTGGCCCATCAAGCTGTGGATGATTATCAGTCTATGAACTTTGACTTCCCTGATGAGGACATCATACTGGTAACTGACTGTGTGAAACCTGGACCATATGACAGACCTGAACAAGGATCCCGATGGACTATGGTCTTCGATGGGGCTTCTAACGCCTTGGGTAACAGAATTGGTGTTGTGATCATATCTCCTGAAGGTTGCCATACTCCATTCACTGCCAGACTATGCTTCGATTGCACGAACAATATGGCTGAGTACGAAGCGTGCATCTTAGGTCTGAAGGATGCCATTGATTTGAGAATCAAGCATTTGAATGTGTTTGGGGTTTCTGCTCTAGTGATTAGCCAAGTAAAAGGATATTGGGAAACTAAGCACCCTAATCTCATCCCTTACAAGGAACTTGTGTTATCCTTGACTCCTTATTTCGAAGAGATCACTTTTGAGCACCTCCCTAGGGAAGAAAATCAGTTGGCTGACGCCTTGGCAACCATGTCTTCAATGTTCAAGGTCAAATGGTACAACTAATCCCCTTATAATTACAATTGAAAGATTCGATGAACCTGCACACTGCTGTGAGCTTGACACTGATGCATAAAAGCCATGGTACCATGAGGTGATGAGATATCTCGAAGCACAAGAATATCCCGAGGGAGAGTCCATCAATGATATAAAGTTCTTACAAAGATTTTCAACTAAATTCTTCCTAAGTAATGTTATATTGTACAAGCGCAACCATGATTCTACTCTACTCCGATGTGTGGACAAGAAGGAGGCAGAGGAAATTATGGAAGACAAGCACGATGGTCTCTTTAAGACTCACTCAAGCGGACATACAATGGCCAAAAAGATCCTAAGAGCTGGTTACTATTGGTCAACAATAGAGACTGACTGTTATCAACACTCTAGGACTTGTGACAAACGTCAAATCTATGCTGATAAAGTCCATGTGCCTCATATCCCTCTGAATGTCATGACCGCTCTGTGGCCATTTGCAATGTGGGGCATTGACATGATTGGAGAAATCAAACCCACCGCTTCCAATGGACATCACTTCATTCTGGTTGCTATTGATTATTTCACCAAATGGGTCGAAGCCGCCTCGTTTGTCTCAATTACAAAGAATGTGGTAGCCAGGTTCATTAAACACAACCCCATCTGCCTCTATGGTATCCCCGAGAGGATTATCACCGACAATGGGACTAACCTCAACAATGCTATGATTACTGAGCTTTGCACTCAGTTCAAAATCAAGCATCACAATTCTTCTCCTTATAAACCTAAAATGAATGGCGCAGTCGAAGCAGCCAATAAAAATAATAAGAAGATTGTGCAGAAAATGGTAGTCACCTATAAGGACTGGCATGAGATGTTACCATTTGCTCTTCACGGCTACCGTACGTCAGCTAGGACATTAACTGGGGAAACTCCCTTTTCTTTAGTCTATGGCATGGAAGTTGTTCTTCCAGTAGAAGTTCAGATTCCCTCACTGAGGATTATGAATGAAGCAGGCCTAGGCGAAGACGAGTGGATTCAAACGAGATTGGATCAGTTAAACTTGATCGATGAAAAGTGACTGACTGCTGTTTGTCATTGTCAAACGTATCAAAAACGTATGATCAAGGCTTTCAACAAAAAGATCAAGCCCCTAGTATATCAAGCTGGTGACTTAATGATAAAGCGCATCATTCTGCCACAAGGAGACCCTAGGGGAAAATGGAGTCCCACCTACGAAGGGCCATTTGTTGTCAAAAGACTGTTCTCTGGCGGTGCCATGATGCTAAATACCATGGATGGTAAAGATTTCCCACATCCTATGAACGCGGACATAGTTAAAAAATGCTATGCGTAAGAGACCCGCTAGGTTGACACACCTAGGTAAAATAAGGGCATCCCGGAAAAAAGGTTTGGGTAAAAATTAGGGATATATGCAAAAGATTATACACCCGGCAAGTTGAAAACCCGAAAGGGCAACTTGGGCAAAAATAGGTATCCTGGTGGGCTGAAAACCCGAAAGGGCGGTCCAGGCAAAAAATTAAGGATTGAAAGTGTATGACTATGTCCCGTGGAACTACCACAGTCGACTTCATCACCAAGGTCCGAGTTCAAACGGTCCAAGATCTATCCTATCAACTTCCGTCAACGGCAAGGGGCATTCGAAGACATTGGGGCAATAGTAGAGTTGGAATGCAATGAGATCATTTCCGCATGGCTGTTTGTTTTTGTTTTCAATCTTTGTTTTCCTTTCGATGATTTCCTCTTACTAGGATCTTTGTCTCTGTGTACAAAAAGCGCATACGCATGGGCAAAATATCAATACAAATATACTTTGAAGTTCAAATTTTCTGTTTTGTTTTGAATGCAAAGTTGTCCAATGACTGAAATTGAACGAACATATGCATATGAACATAATTAAAACTATTTGGCACATGCGTCGTGCTAAGAAGAAAACATCTCTTTAATGTATATGGAATATCCCCACAGAGTTATTTCATTAACATCATCCTCAAAAAAGTTATTCACAGAGTCTCTTGGCATAAGATAGTCTCCATCCAGAGTTTCAATCTCTTGACAACCCTTTCCTTAGCTGAGTTGGTCTTAAAAGAAGAAGCCTTATGGATCTCTTCCTAAAAAGAACTCACCTTGTCAGCAGTGCATCAAATATTTCTCAATAGGGTTTATATTCCTCAACATGGTTTATTTCCCCAACAGGGTTTATTTCCCCAACAAACAACGAGTAGCCTAACTCCCCAGCCGAGTTCAAATTTCCTCGGCATAGTCTATTATCCCCAAGATGAGTATATCCTCCCAAGCTGAGTCTGTTATCCCCAGCTGAGTTTATCCTCTCTAGCTTGAGTTTGCCTTTCATGATTATTACAAATCATAGGGTCACAACCCCTAATCCCAAGTAAAGTCGTCAATAAGACTTTTACTATCTCCACAAGATACTATGAAGACTGGACCCAACCAGATATTAGTACAACTTTCAAAACGCTATGAAACCTTGACCCGGTCGGATAATAGTTTGATTCTTCGAGATATTAAAGAGCTTGGATTCAACCAGACCAGAGTTTAATTTCCTTTCCCCAGTAGAGTTTACCTCTACCCCAACAAGTTACTGTGAAGCCTTGATCCGACCAAATATCAGTTCAACTTTGTCTATTCAAGCGAGTTATTGTGAAGCCTGGAATCCAACCAGATAGAAATTCCCCTCAGAAGTTTAGTGTGAATCCTGGATCTGACCAGATATCAGTTCAACTTTGTCTATTCAAGCGAGTTATTGTGAAGCCTGGAATCCGACCAGATAGCAATTCTCCTCAGAAGTTTACTGTGAAGCCTGCATCCGACCAAATATCAGTTCAACTTCGTCTATTGAAGCGAGTTATTGTGAAACCTGGAATCTGACCAGATAGCAATTCCCCTCAGAAGTTTATTGTGAAGCATGTGTCCGACCAGATATCAGTTTAACTTCGTCTATTCAAGCGAGTTATTGTGAATCCTAGAGTCCGACCAGATATCAATTCCCCTCAGAAGTTACTGTGAAGCCTACATCCGACCAGATATCAGTTCAACTTCGTCTATTCAAGCGAGTTATTGTGAAGCCTGGTGTTGTACCCCAAAATTTTCCCTCCCATATTCTTCAAGATTTGCTAAGAGCATGCTTCAAAATCTCCCAAAGTTGCACAGTCCAATTGCCTCCTAACAGTCAAAAATTAGGGTTTTGGTTCTGGCAAAGAAATTGAAGTTTCCAAGGGTCCAAACAAGTCCCACATGCCTATAAACATTGTCAAGCATCCATATGCAAAGTTTCAAGACTTACAGCACAAAATTGCACAGTCAAAAACCCTAATTGCCTTACAGTCAACTGCAGGGGCAAAATGGTCATTTGACAGTCAAAAGTCCAAATTTTTGGTCAACATCTTATTTTGAAGCCACAAAAATCATTTGATCAATTCTTGATCATGATTCTCAAGGCATGGCTCAAAAAGTCTCAAGATGCAAAAGTTTCTATATTTGGACAGTTGAAAAAGTCAACTGCAAATTGACCAAGGTATAACTTCCACATGGTTTATCAGAAAAATTCCATCCAAAGCTCATTTTGAAGAGAATGACATTTCCTACAACTCATCTTCACACTTCAAGTCCAAGAAATGCTCTCACAAAAAGATATCAATCTCAACATTATAGGTCATTTTCAAAAGTCAATAAAAAGGCACTTTAAGTCAAAGACCATAACTTGAGATTGGTAAATCAAAATAACATGGGACCAAAGGCATTGGTTAGAGGACTTCAAGACCTTTCCAAAATGTCCAAGAACATGATCAAAGCTTAAAAATTGAGCAAGATATGCCTTGTGGAAGTTGGGAAATTTTTGGGAATTTTGAAAAGTCAAATTTGCTTCAAATGCCTCAAAATTGCTAATGGGCCACAATTTCTTCCAAGAATCATCACCCAAAGGCTATGCACGACCCATTGACCCAAAGGGGAGTTATTTTCTTATTTTTAATTTATTAATTGAATTTTTAAACCTATTAATTCATTTAATTGAAATTAAATATGAGAAAAATACTAAACAAATGTTTTGGAATCTTTTTATGCAGCATATGCACTCTTTATTCACTCAAGATTTCGTGCACATCCAAAAGGGAAAGAATCTCCCATGATTGGCAATGTTTTGATGGAAAAAAGATTGAAAAAGATGCTTGAAAAATCAAATATTGAAACATTGATTGAATGGATTTTGGGCTTTGTTTTCTGACCTAAATCATTCCTCATATATGCACAAACAATAACCTAATGCATAACACAAGCAAGCTGCTCTGAAGCCTCGAGAACACTTTGCACTTTTCTCTCAAAAATTTCAAAACTGAAAACACACATAGAGTATGTTTCAAAGCAAAAGAAGCATTCCCATAGACTCCTGACAACACCAGGAATCTTTCCCAACCAAAGCCAAGTCTCCATACTCGAAGAAGTGGTAGAACACAGTCACCCTGTTCACGAAATTTTTCTTAATCGTATTTGAATTTACATGCCATATCAATGCATTTTCATGTTTAAATTGTACTAACATGATCATTTCAAAGCTACTGGTACGATTCAATTGAAGAATGGCTGCCTGTACAAGAATACGCCATGGATGCTTGCTAGGGTTTCAGAAACCTCAAAAGAGGGGTTCATGTATCTGGAAAAATTAGGCCATGAAACTAGGACCAATGAATTCGTGACATTCCCATGAAGCCAAATCACTCATCGCGCATTTTTTATGATTGCTCAATTTCTATTTGCTATTATTCGTTGTTTCAGGTTGTGGGGGTTTAAAACCCCCGCTATTCATCTGTATTTTCAGGCAAAAGCAAAGAAGCCAGGAAAGAGATGATGAGGTGTTGAACGGTGACTGGCCAGTTTGAATAATTGGCGCTTTTTTTTATTGTCCCACTAATACTTGCTTTCTCTCTCTTATTATTCATTGTCCATTATATATCAGATAAATGTGTTTGGCTTGGTGGAAGCTGCGTTGTCATGCAAGCATTGGGACCTGGGTTCGATTCCCAGGTCCCCCATATTTCCCTATACTTTTTCTCATAACATGTTCAGGTACCCAACACGCCCAGAAGTCCACCATATACTCTCACAAGTGGCTTGCCAAGTGGCCATGAGCGTCCATCCAGTGGCCAAGAACCAAAGTCCATGGAGTACCCCAGTCAACACGCGTGCATATGATCTGAAAAGTCAGCATGGATCAAACTCCTATTGGGCCAAGATTACTCACAAAACATCTCCAAAGGGGCCAGACACCCCCCTGCTGTTTGTATTCTTCCTTTTTAATTTTTCTTTCTTTTTCTTCTTAATTCTTTTCAATTTGTTTTATTGTTTTTTTAATTAATTCCACAAAATAATTTTATAACACAAAAAACCAGAAAATCATAAAACAAAAAAAATATGTTTTATTAATATTAATTTCTATTAATTTTGTAAATAAATTCTAATAACCAAATTAGTTTAATTTTAGGTTTAATTTTAATTTACTTCTTAATAACTAAAAAACATAAAAATTAGGGTTTCTAGCATTTTTACTCTTTTTCTCAATAATTAAAGTTTTCTTCTTATTATTATTAATTATTAATTATCTTGTAAATAAATATGACATTTAATTAATTAGGGTTAAATTAGGTCAAAACTTAAACATTTTCTAATAATTAAAAATAAACTAGAATTAGGGTTTTTATTTAAATTTTTAATTTCAATTAATCTTCCTTTTTTTTCATAAATACAAAAACTCCAAAAATAACTTCTTTTTCTCATTAAATCATTAATTAACCTTTAATTTTAATTTAATTTCTTCAAAGGGTCCAACGCCCTCGCACTCGATTCTAATTTCTTTTCGCATTTATTTTTATTTCTTTTGTGGATATAATGTATTTGCCCCAAAGCCTTGTAATAGATAATTAGGACATTTATTTTCTGCATTTCATTCGAATCGGGTCTTGGTTTAATTTGGCGATGTAGACCCGCGCCTTGTAATAGCGTAGGACTTTTATTTTTCCGTACTTTAAATTCCGCACTTTTAAACTGTTAAATCACATGAAAGAATGTATGCTCAAATAAAATCAAAGCGTAGAACACTCAATGCATGATCAAGACAAATAATAACTGAAAATGACACACAATTCACACACCACTCTTAGGGTATGCCTCACTGTTGCCTTGCCCCTCGAAACGTGGTCGTCGAGTATAGGACGTTTTAGTAAGTCCTCATGTCCATGAACATGGCATGGGGGTAGCTTCTAAGGTGCCCTACTATTGCTCTGGTGACCACCCTGTCCCTAAACTCGAATTGACCCGAAACACCTCCAACGGTGGTACTACCTACCTCTCAATGGTGGGATGGCACTATCTTAAGGACATTTACACAGACTAATTCCTTAGGGTAGGTAGATGACTCGTAGATACTTGCTCTAAATTCAAAACAAATCAAAAACTTCTTTTCACACCAACACTTTGCAAAAAGCTTTCAAAAACAACTTTTCAAACACTCTTGAGGACTGATACAAGAGTCGAACTGAATTTTTCAACGAAATTTTTTTCGAACCCACTCACTTTGAAAAGCAAACCTTTTGAAAATACAAATGAGCAAGTATCTAAGAGCCCATGGATAACCATGGATAGAAAGGGTGCTAACACCTTCCCTTTCTATAAATCTACCTCCCGAACCGAGAGCTAATCTCAATAAGGAATTTTTCTGTGCTTTTGTCCTTTCCATGTTGGAGAAAATAAAAGATGGTGGCGACTCTTGCTTACCGCGACATTTCGCGAACCAGCGTTAAACAGTCAGTTCCAGATCCACCGATCACAGAACTGGCGACTCTGCTGGGGATCTTAAAGTGAGGTGTACCTTAGGATAGTTCATAACTGTGTTTTCAATTGTTTTGACTTGTTTGCTTTAAATTATGGGTTGCATCGGAGTTACATAGATCCTAACCCGGATCTAGGGATACCCTGTTTAGGTAGCATAAGCTGTGAGGGACCTGTCCGGCGTAGACCGACATGGGTGAAGCAGTGGCTACGTTGGTGTGGCGCCTTGGTCTGTACCGATATCCCTTGTGTTGCAACGAGGAAAATATGGGTCTTCTGAGGAGTCATTAAGCACCAACCGACCTTAGAACCTTAAATGACCCAACTTGGCCAATAGAACAGTAGCAGTATGCTACGCCCATTGAGGCTAAACTCTCGTGATGGTTCTGGCCGCAAGAAAAGATTGCGATGCTGGAGTTATGACTGATTGAGGGTAGTCAGTGATATTGGGATCCTCTAAGAACCCGGTTACTTTTGATAGGACAGGTATGAACCAACAAACTGAAAGAGGTTAATACCCAGACTTCATGCTGGCCTAAACTTTAAGGGCTTGTCTTGTATGACTTGTGTGCCTTATCATGTTTGCCTTTGTAAATATTTGTGGTGTGCTTTATCATAACATCATAACATCATGAGCATTGCATGCATCCTGCATAAGGACTGACCATTTCAAAGACAAGAGGGTTTCACCTTTGCTCTGTTTTGTAGGACATCATGATGCCTATGTGAAGGAATACTATATGGTTCAACTTTGTTCACCCACCTGAGTTGCTTGAAGAGTTGGTTAGCAGAATTCCAAATACTACTTCCTTCATCCAGAGGCATGGTTCTCTTCTCAGTTTAGTCACTGCAAAGCAGGATCAACAGTTGATGAGTGTCCTGACCCAGTTCTATGACCCTCTGTACCAGTGCTTCACCTTTCAAGACTTCCAGCTGGTCCCTACCCTGGAAGAGTTCTCTGATTTGCTTAGTATCCCTATCTTGGATCAGACTCCCTACACTGGTTGGGAAAAGACTCTTAGGCTTGAGGAGGTTGCTGTAGCTCTTCCCTTGACCCATCAAGAAGTAATGGACAATGGGGTGACTAGAAGCGGAGTTAAGGATTTCTTGGCCAAGTTTCTGATTGGTAAAGCTAACAATTTCTGGAATGACTTGGACTTTAGGGCATATGAAGACATCTTGGCTCTCTTAATCTATGGGCTAGTCTTGTTTCCTAATCCTGACAACTTCATCAATGTCACTGCCATAAGGATCTTCATGTCTCAGAATCCTGTGCCCACTCTCTTGGGTGACATCCTGCAACAACTT
Source organism: Vicia faba (assembly GCA_948472305.1). NCBI lineage: Eukaryota > Viridiplantae > Streptophyta > Magnoliopsida > Fabales > Fabaceae > Vicia > Vicia faba. The sequence goes on along the minus strand of OX451736.1, from coordinate 1,211,037,225 downwards.
TATGCTCGTACTGCCCGAAGACGAGGAACTCTGTGGTGTTGCATCCCTCTGTTGGTGAGGTGGTTTATTTCGCACCTCCCTAAGTTCGTACTGAAGAACCAAGAAGGAAGAGGTTGGGCTTATAGGTTAATGTCTCTCACTGATAAAGACATCATTTGGGTTTTCAGAGGTTTGGATGAGATAGTTGTTATTGATCGTTGCGGAGAATACCCTAATGTTCCTTTGATTGGTACTCAAGGAGGAATCTCTTACAATCCATGTCTAGCGCTCCGTCAGTTTGGAAGGGCCAGAAGAGCAGGGCCTCATGAGATGTTGGTGCCTCACATCAGTTTTGAGTTTCAGGTGGATAGTGACGAGCTGCGTCGGAGGTTCATCAAGGCTTGGGACAGAGTTCATAAAGCTGACCCACAAGAGTTGGGGCCAAAGACTTCTCTACCTATGGAAGCCTACTACAAATGGGTTCGCATCCGTGATCAGAAGTTAGGTATGCCGTACGAAGCTGTCAGACCCATCATTCTTGAGTATCCTGACAAAGATGGGGCTCCTGCAACTGTCCTCCCTCCTCAGATACCTACTGATTATGAGACATTAAAGAGGTCTTGGTCGCAACTGCGAGAAGAACGGGATTCTTATCGGGAAAAGTTCAATGAGCAGGAATTGAAGATCCAGAAGCTGACAAAGCAGTTGGAGAATGAGCGAGCTCTGAATGACTACATCCGCACTGAGAAGAGGAGACCCTGGGATCAATGATGAGCTTTGGATGTTCTTTCACAGTTTTATTTCCCTTTTCAGTATTTCCATTTCTATGTAACGCCTAAGGGCAACTTGTTGAACAATTTAAATTGCAAAGTTGACTCTAATGAAGTGTGTTCCTTTTGTTTACAAAGTTGATTCCCGATTGTCTTTGAAAACATAAATCATACGCATTCCATTCATCATGTGCATAGCAGGTACTCTTATTTTCAGGTTGCTTACTGTTCTTCGCTGTTTATTTCAGCATCATGAACCCTGAATCATCAACCGAGATGTCTATCAAGGCCCTTCAGGCGCAGAACGCACAATTTCAGGAGCTGATTATGGGTTTGGCTCAAGGCCAAGAAGAGCTGAAGGCTTTGCTCCTGAAGAAGGAGAAGAAGAAGAAGAGAACTGTTCTTTTCAACTCGGGCCGGAGGTTTGGTAATACTCTGCAGAATGAGGAAGCTGGTTCTTCTGTAGGCAAAGACAGTCCCCAGGGGGGAAAGGCTCCAAGTCCAGTAGTCTCTGACAACGAGACTGATTTTAATGAGGAACAGTATCCTCCGGCTGAAGACAGATACAAGCAGCTGGAAGACCGTCTGAACGCCATGGAGATCCAACAAGTGCCTGGGCTGGATTTCAGAGACTTGGGCTTATCTACTGGTGTGATCATTCCTCACAAGTTTAAGGCACCATCTTTCACCAAGTATGACGGGGCGTCTTGCCCCAAGCTACACCTCAGATCTTATGTGCGGAAGATTCAACCGTACACAGTGGACAAGAACTTGTGGATCCACTTCTTCCAGGAGAGTCTTTCAGGGACTCATCTCGAATGGTTCTATCAGCTGGATGGGACCAAGGTTCGTAACTGGGAGGAGTTGGCTACTTCTTTTTACAAGCAGTATCAATATAATGCCGACCTTGCTCCTACACGTATCCAACTCCAGGGTATGTCGCTAGGATCAAGCGAAGGTTTTAAAGAGTATGCACAGAAGTGGAGGGATCTGGTTGGCAGGGTGCAGCCTCCATTAACAGACCGTGAATTGGTGGATATGCTCTTGGGGACCCTCTCCGGGCCATTCTTCAATCATCTTATCGGTAATTCATCTGCAGGGTTCACTGACCTTATTCTGACTGGGGAGAGGATAGAGGCTGGAATGAAGTCTGGTAAGATTCAGAAAGGTGCGTCTTCAAGTTCTGAAAAGAAACCTTTTAAGAAGGAGGCCAGTGCTGTGTATGGGCCTAGAAGGCAAGATAAACCAGAACGCCGCCAGTCTGTCAACGCGGTGGTGATTGCTAAACCTGCTGCCGCTCCTCGGCAAACTAATCAACAAAGGGCTGAAAGACCCAGAAGAGAGTTTACCCGACTAAGTATGACCTTGTCACAAATCTCTCCGCAGCTGTTATCCACCAACTTAGTGACTGTCAGGGAGGCCCCGAAGGTTGTGAATACTGCCTCTCCGAAGTATAATCCAAATGCCCGTTGTGCTTATCACTCCGATAGCCCGGGGCACTCTACTGATGATTGCTGGGCCCTGAGAAATAAGGTGCAGGACCTTATTGACGCGAAAGAGATACAATTTGAGGCGCCTGAGAGGCCAAATGTGGTGACTGCTCCTATGCCCCAGCATGGAGTGAATGCCGTTGATGAAGATTTGTATGTCGTTTCTGTGAATGATGTAGCTACCCCACTGATGACTGTTAAGAGGAACCTACTGCTGGCCGGTTTATTTCCGAGTTGCAGCAAGGGTTGCCTTTTGTGTGCTGTTACCCCTACTGGTTGTCCGTTGCTGAAGTTAGGCATCCAAAGCCTGATGGACAGCAAAGAGATTCTGTTCAAGAAGACCGTTGTTCCGTTTGTTCCTGTGGAAGAAGTATCTGTTGTTACAATTTTCAACAATCCAATCAAGGCTCCCCCGAGGAAGCCAGTTAAAATCATGACTGTCGCACCCATTGTTATCACTGTTCCGGGGCCTCTCCCCTATGAATCTGATAAGGCTGTCCCATGGCACTATGGGGCAGATGTATATGTACATGGTATAAAGCAAGAGTTCAACACTGGTACCAGCATCAGCAATATCACTGGTCCAGCAAAGGTTACCCGCAGTGGCAGGCTCTTCTCGCCTGACATTGCGCCACCAGTTATTCGAAGACCTCTCATTATAACACCTGCAAGTGCGCCTGTTTCCACTTCTGATCAAGTTGTTTCCCTTGCTGCCGAGTCATCTAATGCTCGGGGCAAAGGGATTGATGATGAGCCTGCCCGGATGGAGGCACCAAAGCCTGTGAATGTTGAAGCCTCCCAGCAAGAGATGGAGGAAATTCTCAAGATAATCAAGAAGAGCGACTTCAATGTCGTTGAACAGCTGGGGCATACACCCTCCAAGATCTCTATGCTCTCATTACTACTGTGCTCAGAGGCCCATGCTAAGGCCTTGATTTCATTTCTAAAGATGGCCCATGTGCCCCAAGAGACGTCTGCAGACCAGTTTACTGATTGCGTAGCCAATTTGACAGCTGACAATGGTTTGGGTTTCTCGGATGTTGACCTTACTGCTAAGGGAAAGAACCACAATGATGCCCTGCATGTCTCTATAGAATGCAGGGGCACTACTCTCGCTCACGTGTTGGTGGACACCGGTTCTTCCCTGAATGTGCTACCCAAAAAGGCCTTTGACCGGTTGGATTATGAGGGCCTGGAGCTGAAACCTAGCAACATCATTGTTCGAGCCTTTGACGGATCGAAGAGGATGGTTCATGGAGAGGTAGACATTCCTATTCGTGTGGGTTCTCAAGTATTCGACTCAACTTTCTATGTGATGGATATTCGTCCATCTTATTGCTGTTTATTGGGTCGACCTTGGATTCACAAAGCTGGGGCAGTGACCTCTACCCTACACCAAAAGCTCAAGTACCCCGTCAGAGGGAAGATTGTCATTGTGCAGGGAGAGGAGGATTATATGGTTAGTCATTTGAATTCCTTCCGGTATATTGAGATGGACGGGGAGTTTATTGAAACCCCCTTTCAGCATTTTGAAGAAGTACCTCCAACATTGGCAGCAGCAGAAATAGTGGTCGAAGAGGACTTTCCTTTGAAGATGGCTTCCCTGAAGGATGCCCGGGCTGTAATCGAGAAAGGTGAATGTGCTAACTGGGGCAGGCTCCCTGATTTCACTCTTAAAACTGACAAGTTTGGACTGGGTTTTACTGCAGAGGCTCAGAGGGCTGTGGGCAAGGCAAGGACCAGAAGACCTCCTGTGCTCATCACCAATCCAAGGGTGAATGCTATTGGGGATGAAGACGAAGTGGAAGAGTCAGAGTTCGATAGTTGGATCTACCCGACGGCTGACGGTGGATTAAACAATTGGACCACAAAAGATCATACTCCTGTTACTTTTATTACGCAGTAATAAACTCCTTTGTTTTTGTTATTTGTAATAAACAATGAATTGAAACTCTATGGCCCGGTGTCTTACCCGGGGCACCGTGGCTTCATTTGTGAGGGCATATTAATTGTCATTTCATATATCATGAATAAAGACCTTGGACGTTTTATCACATTTCAAATCTTGTTCTCCTTTTCTTTCTTTCCTTTCTTTATATATTGCAAAACAGCTGTATTTACACACACTCACCCATACAGGTTTCAATCCACTCTGGATCTCACTGGTAACGACTCTGCTACTGCCAGTTATGACTTCGAAAATTCGATCAACTTAGCCGAAGACGAAGGTGAAGATGATTGCGAAGTGCCTGGCGAACTTGCAAGACTGTTACTCCAGGAAGAGAGGGCAATTCAACCACACGAAGAGCCGGTGGAAACAATAAATCTGGGTACTGATACAGATAAAAAGGAAGTCAAAATTGGTGCCAACCTAGAGCTTAGCGTGAAGCAACGATTGACTCAGATGTTACATGATTATGTGGAAATCTTCGCCTGGTCCTACGAAGACATGCCTGGGTTGGATACCGATATTGTGGTCCATCATTTGCCCACCAAGGAAGACTGCCCTCCGGTTAAGCAAAAGGTCCGCCGTATGCGTCCAGAGATGTCTGAGAAGATCAAAGCTGAGGTTATGAAGCAATTCGATGCCGGGTTTCTTGCAGTGACTTCTTACCCTCAGTGGGTTGCCAATGTGGTGCCGGTACCAAAAAAGGATGGTAAGGTCAGAATGTGTGTCGATTACAGGGATCTGAACAGGGCCAGCCCCAAGGATGACTTCCCCCTACCTCACATTGACGTTCTTGTTGACAATACTGCTCAGCATAAGGTGTTTTCCTTCATGGATGGTTTTTCAGGGTATAATCAGATCAAGATGGCTCCTGAAGACATGGAAAAGACTACCTTTGTTACTCAGTGGGGCACCTTCTGCTACAAGGTCATGCCATTTTGGTTGAAGAATGTTGGGGCAACCTACCAACGTGCCATGGTTGCTTTATTCCATGACATGATCCATCATGAGATTGAAGTGTACGTCGTTGACATGATTGCAAGGTCCCAAACTGAGGAAGAACACCTTGATCATCTGCAGAAATTGTTTGACCGTTTGAAACTGTATAAGCTGAGGTTGAACCCGAACAAGTGCACCTTCAGGGTAAGATCTGGAAAGTTGTTAGGCTTCGTTGTAAGTGATAAGGGTATTCAAGTGGACCCTACTAAGGTTAAAGCCATTCAGGAGATTCCAGTTCCTAAGACAGAGAAAGAGGTCAGAGGCTTTCTAGGACGTCTGAATTACATTGCTCGATTCATCACACACCTAACTGCTACCTGTGAGCCAATCTTCAAGCTGCTGAAGAAACATCAGGTAGTACGTTGGAACGATGAATGTCAGGCCGCTTTTGACAGAATCAAAGAGTATCTCCAAGAACCACCCATTCTTATGCCACCGGTTGAAGGGAGACCTCTGATACTATACCTGACAATACTTGACAACTCAATGGGGTGTGTGCTGGGGCAGCATGACGAGTCTGGCCGAAAAGAGCATGCCATTTATTACCTTAGCAAAAAGTTTACCGACTGTGATACCCGATACTCACTGCTCGAGAAAACTTGCTGCGCTTTGGTATGGGCTGCTCGCCGGCTGAGACAGTATATGCTGACTCACACTACCTTGTTGATTTCAAAGATGGATCCTATAAAGTACATATTTGAAAAGCCTGCTCTGTCTGGGAGAATAGCAAGATGGCAAATGATCTTGACGGAATATGACATCCAGTACACCACTCAGAAAGCCATCAAAGGAAGTGTATTGGCGGACCACTTGGCACATCAGGCAGTAGACGATTATCAGTCAATGAACTTCGAGTTTCCAGATGAGAGTATCATGATAGTGACTGATTGTGAAATACCTGGACCGGATGAAGGACCTGAGGAAGGATCCCGATGGTCTATGCACTTTGACGGAGCCTCCAATGCTTTTGGTAACGGTATCGGCGCTGTGATCATATCTCCTCAAGGCACTCATACTCCACTTACTGCTCGGCTATGTTTCAACTGCACTAACAACATGGTAGAGTATGAGGCATGTATCATGGGTCTCCAAGCTGCGATTGACTTAAGGATCAAGTTTCTGAGTGTCTTCGGAGATTCTGCTCTCGTGATCAATCAGATCAAAGGGGAGTGGGATACGAAACATCCGAATCTTATTCCTTATAGAGAATGTGTGTTGACATTGATTCCCCACTTCACAGAGATAACTTTTGAACATTTCCCAAGAGAGGAGAATCAGTTGGCGGACGCGTTAGCTACGATGTCTTCCATGTTCAAAGTCAAATGGGACAATGAGGATCCCCGGATCATCATCTGGAAACTGGACGAACCGGCATACTGTTGTGATCTTGAGGAAGAGTTAGTGACTGAAAAACCCTGGTACCATGAGGTGAAGAGATACTTGGAAGCTCAAGGGTATCCTGAAGGTGCATCTGTAAATGATAAAAAGTTTCTGAGAAGGTTCGCAGCGAAGTTCTTCCTCAGTAACGGCATCCTGTACAAGCGAAACCATGATTCGACCTTACTGCATTGTGTGGATAAGACTGAAGCAGAAAGGATCATGGTAGAGCTGCATGAGGGTACCTTCGGAACACATTCCAGTGGGCACACTATGGAAAAGAAGATCCTTCGGGCAGGGTATTTCTGGTCCACAATGGAAGCTGACTGTTACCAACATTCTCGGACATGTCATAAATGCCAGATTTATGCAGACAAGGTGCATGTTCCTCCAGTTCCTCTAAATGTTCTGACTGCACCTTGGCCTTTTGCAATGTGGGGCATAGATATAATCGGCGAGATTAAACCTACAGCGTCCAATGGGCATCGCTTCATCCTAGTAGCGATTGATTACTTCACGAAGTGGGTTGAAGCAGCTTCCTATGCTACGGTAACCAAGAACGTTGTGGCACGGTTCGTTCGGCATAACCTGATCTGTCGATACGGCGTCCCAGAGAGAATCATTACAGACAACGGTACCAATCTCAATAACAAGATGATCACTGAGCTCTGCGAGCAATTTAAGATACAGCACCACAACTCTTCTCCTTACCGGCCGAAGATGAATGGGGCTGTAGAAGCAGCGAATAAGAATATCAAGAAAATTGTGCAGAAGATGACAGTGACTTATAAAGATTGGCACGAGATGTTACCGTTCGCTCTACATGGGTACCGTACCTCAGCAAGGACGTCAACCGGGGCAACTCCTTTCTCCTTGTCTATGGCATGGAGGCAGTCTTACCGATCGAAGTGCAGATACCCTCTCTCCGGATAATGAAGGATGTAGATCTGAGCGAAGATGATTGGATCCAGACACGACTTGATCAATTAAACTTGATTGACGAAAAGAGACTTGCTGCTATTTGTCATGGTCAGACGTACCAAAAGCGGATGATCAGGGCATTTAGCAAAAAGGTCAGACCACAAGAGTATCAAGTTGGGGATCTGGTAATCAAGCGCATCATCCTTCCTCAAAGTGATCCAAGGGGCAAATGGACCCCTACGTACAAAGGGCCATTTGTGGTTAAACATGTGTTCTCAGGAGGAGCCATGATTCTAACCACCATGGATGGTGACGACCTTCCTCACCCCGCCAATGCAGACATAGTAAAAAGATACTACGCATGAAAAAAGACCCGCTAGGTTGACATACCTAGGCAAAAATTAGGGCTTCCCGGCGAACCAAAAGGGTTCAGGCAAAATGAAGGGATGAAATGAAAAAAATCTGTACACCCGGCAAGTCGAAAACCTGAAAAGGCGGCTTGGGCAAAAATGGGTATCCCGGTGGACTGAAAACCCGAAAGGGAGGTCCAGGCAAAAGTTAGGGATTAAAGCGTAATACTATGTCTCATTGGATCACGTTGCATCCAGAATCCGGTATCTACATCAAGTTCAGACGGCATCAATCAATCAGCTTCATCTTCAACTAGGTCATCAAGTGATGAGACACTCGAAGATATAAAGGCGATAGCAGAGTTGGAACCCAATGGGATTATTCTTCTCACACAGCTGTTTTATTTTCCCTTTGTACAAATTGTATAAACTCTTTTGTTCGGCGGCGTTCTCTTACTAGGACGTCAGCCTCTTGTACATAAACGCCTATTTTCAGGCAAATTCAAAAAAATCAATATAAAATAACTTTTCAGTTAAAATTGCCAATTGTTTTTCCTTTTTCTGTTTTGTTTTGCAAAGAACGTCCAAGGTTCAATTTGTGATATATGCATTTAACACTAATTGCTAACTCATAAGTATTTGCATACGAAACAAAGGATTAATTACATGTAACATTAGAAACAGGGGCAATAATGAGTGGTCTAAGCGATCTAATTGTTCTGTCCACCAAGGTATCAAGGTAGGTTCAGCCGAAGAACATAATCAATATACCTTAACTCCCCAGAGAGTGAGCCAGCAAGTCAATGCACTCTCCCCAAGCAAAGCTATATTATCAGCCTTAAGGAAGTTGGGTATCCCCAACAGATCTCAACATTCCCCAGCACAATATACGGACATTCCTAACAAGCATCCCTGGTAGTCTTGATCTAAGATTGTTCCCCGGCAGTATACCAGACATTCAGCGGAGCCACTTCCCCAATCCATCTCAAAAATTTCCCCAGGAGAGTCCAATCAAGATTTCCCCAGGAAAGGTTGAATCATCTCCCCAACAGGAAGCTTATCCCCGGTAGATTCTGGAAGCTTCCCCCCTACAAAGCACGAACGCGTCCCCCGACTTTATTCAAAGGTTATTTCCCTACCAGGATATAACTGGGTTATCCTCAGCCAAAAGCCATGGAAAGATCGCCCCCGACGAAGTCTTCCTATCCCTAGCGAAGTCTATTAACACTTCCAACATAACGACGGTATTCCCAGCGGAGTTACCATCAATATCCCAGCAAAGTACCTCTCTCCCCACAGAGTATTGTTCCCCAGCAAGATCGCTAGAATAATTTTCTCCCCGCAGAGTAATCCATTCGCCAAGTTTATTCCCCAACGGAGTTATCTTCTCCTACCGGTATTCTTGCAACCATTATCCCCAGCGGAAACAACAAAGCACTATTCTCCAACATCAGCCCATGATGTGACTTCCCGGCGCCCGTCAAGGATTTATTTTCCTAGACAAAAACATACATTCATAAACATCGCATTTCCATACATTACAGTATGCATATACGCATCATGATCGCACAATCTCATTTATGTTAAGAACATCATTGCTTGATCCATATCATGCATTGGATATGATTGACCTTTACCTTTCAGGAAAGATCCAGTTAAGTTCTCAGCTATATTCCAAGACTTTCGTCTGGTTCAGTTAAATCGATTCTAAGATTTTTCTGATTCTTATCCAGTCAAAGTTAATCCAAGGCCTTCTCTGGTTCAGTCAGATCGACCCTAAGATCTCCCTGATTCCTATCCAGTTGAATATTCCAAGACCTTGCCTGGTTCAGTTAAATCGATTCCTAAAGATTTTTTCTGATTCTTATCCAGTCAAAGGCCTTCTCTGGTTCAGTCAGATCGACCCTAAGATCTCCCTGATTCTTATCCAGTTGAAGATTCCAAGACCTTGCCTGGTTCAGTTAAATCGACTCCTAAAGATTTTTCTGATTCTTATCCAGTCAAAGGCCTTCTCTGGTTCAGTCAGATCGACCCTAAGATCTCCCTGATTCTTACCCAGTTGAAGATTCCAAGACCTTGCCTGGTTCAGTTAAATCGACTCCTAAAGATTTTTCTGATTCTTATCCAGTCAAAGGCCTTCTCTGGTTCAGTCAGATCGACCCTAAGATCTCCCTGATTCTTATCCAGTTGAAGATTCCAAGACCTTGCCTGGTTCAGTTAAATCGACTCCTAAAGATTTTTCTGATTCTTATCCGGTCAAAGTTATTCCAAGACCTTGCCTGGTTCAGTTAAATCGACTCCTAAAGATTTTCCTGATGCCTATCCAGTCAAAGGCCTTCTCTGGTCCAGTTAAATCGATTCCTAAAGATTTTCCTGATAAAGACTCAGAAGAAGACATCCAAGGTTCTCTCATCGTTACTGTTGAGGTAGTAATCGCTCAAGGTTCTCTCATCGTTACTGTTGAGGTAGTAATCGCCCCAGGTTCTCTCATCGTTACTGTTGAGGTAGTAATCGTCCAAGGTTCTCTCACCGTCCCGTTGAGGTAGTAACCATCCCTGATTCATTCATAACCTTTTGAAACTCCCGACTCGATTCCTGTATCTCGTCAGGGCACGTTTAAAGAGTTCAAAGATTCAATACCTGTATCCAGCCAGGGCGCGTCTACATAAAGAATTTTAAATTCAACTCCTGTAACAGGCCAGGTAATCATCCTTCTTTTTCAGGTACGCAAGTTCTCGCTAAGGAATCTCTTACGCGATCGACACCCAGATGGCATCTATAAGCCCATCCACCTATCCATCACCTCTCAACATGGCATATGTAAGCCCATCTTCCTATCCATCAAATCTCCAAATGGCATCTGTAAGCCCATTCCCATCATCACACTGCCAACATGTGAGCGCAAATTTCTGGGCACTCTAGTGTTCAATCATCTTCCACCTTCGGATTATGAAAGGCACGTCAGCCAATCTACATCCTCAGGTCTAAGAAGATTGAACAGGGGCAACTGTTGTACCCCAAAATTTTCCCTCCCATATTCTTCAAGATTTGCTAAGAGCATGCTTCAAAATCTCCCAAAGTTGCACAGTCCAATTGCCTCCTAATAGTCAAAAATTAGGGTTTTGGTTCTGGCAAAGAAATTGAAGTTTCCAAGGGTCCAAACAAGTCCCACAGGCCTATAAACATTGTCAAGCATCCATATGCCAAGTTTCAAGACTTACAACACAAAATTGCACAGTCAAAAACCCTAATTGCCCTACAGTCAACTGCAGGGGCAAAATGGTCATTTGACAGTCAAAAGTCCAAATTTTTGGTCAACATCTTATTTTGAAGCCACAAACATCATTTGATTAATTCTTGATCATGATTCTCAAGGCATGGCTCAAAAAGTCTCAAGATGCAAAAGTTTCTATATTTGGACAGTTGAAAAAGTCAACTGCAAATTGACCAAGGCATAACTTCCACATGGTTTATCAGAAAAATTCCATCCAAAGCTCATTTTGAAGAGAATGACATTTCCTACAACTCATCTTCACACTTCAAGTCCAAGAAATGCTCTCACAAAAAGATATCAATCTCAATATTATAGGTCATTTTCAAAAGTCAACAAAAAGGCACTTTAAGTCAAAGACCATAACTTGAGATTGGTAAATCAAAATGACATGGGACTAAAGGCATTGGTTAGACGACTTCAAGACCTTTCCAAAATGTCCAAGAACATGATCAAAGCTTAAAAATTGAGCAAGATATGCCTTGTGGAAGTTGGGAAATTTTTGGGAATTTTGAAAAGTCAACTTTGCTTCAAATGCCTCAAAATTGCTAATGGGCCACAATTTCTTCCAAGAATCATCACCCAAAGGCTATGCACGACCCACTGACCCAAAGGGGAGTTATTTTCTTATTATTAATTTATTAATTGAATTTTTAAACCTATTAATTCATTTAATTAAAATTAAATATGAGAAAAATACTAAACAAATGTTTTGGAATCTTTTTATGCAGCATATGCACTCTTTATTCACTCAAGATTTCGTGCACATCCAAAAGGGAAAGAATCTCCCATGATTGGCAATGTTTTGATGGAAAAAAGATTGAAAAAGATGCTTGAAAAATCAAATATTGAAACATTGATTAAATGGATTTTGGGCTTTGTTTTCTGACCTAAATCATTCCTCATATATGCACAAACAATAACCTAATGCATAACACAAGCAAGCTGCACTGAAGCCTCAAGAACACTTTGCACTTTTCTCTCAAAAATTTCAAAACTAAAAACACACATAGAATACGTTTCAAAGCAAAAGAAGCATTCCCATAGACTCCTGACAATACCAGGAATCTTTCCCAACCAAAGCCAAGTCTCCATACTCGAAGAAGTGGTAGAACACAGTCACCCTGTTCACGAAAATTTTCTTAATCGTATTTGAATTTACATGCCATATCAATGCATTTTAATGTTTAAATTGTACTAACATGATCATTCCAAAGCTACTGGTACCATTCAATTGAAGAATGGCTGCCTATACAAGAATACGCCATGGATGCTTGCTAGGGTTTCAGAAACCTCAAAAGAGGGGTTCATGTATCTGGAAAAATTAGGCCATGAAACTAGGACCAATGAATTCGTGACATTCCCATGAAGCCAAATCACTCATCGCGCCTTTTTTATGATTGCTCAATTTCTATTCGCTATTATTCGTTGTTTCAGGTTGTGGGGGTTTAAAACCCCCGCTATTCATCTGTATTTTCAGGAAAAAGCAAAGAAGCCAGGAAAGAGATGATGAGGTGTTGAACGGTGACTAGCCAGTTTGAATAATTGGCGCTTTTTTTTTATTGTCCCACTAATACTTGCTTTCTCTCTCTTATTATTCATTGTCCATTATATATCAGATAAATGCGTTTTGCTTGGTGGAAGCTGCGTTGTCATGCAAGCATTGGGACCTGGGTTCGATTCCCAGGTCCCCCATATTTCCCTATATTTTTTCTCATAACATGTTCAGGTACCCAACACGCCCAGAAGTCCACCATATACTCTCACAAGTGGCTTGCCAAGTGGCCATGAGCGTCCATCCAGTGGCCAAGAACCAAAGTCCATGGAGTACCCCAGTCAACGCGCGTGCATATGATCTGAAAAGTCAGCATGGATCAAACTCCTATTGGGCCAAGATTACTCACAAAACATCTCCAAAGGGGCCAGACACCCCCCTGCTGTTTGTATTCTTCCTTTTTAATTTTTCTTTCTTTTTCTTCTTAATTCTTTTCAATTTGTTTTATTGTTTTTTAATTAATTCCACAAAATAATTTTATAACACAAAAAACCAGAAAATCATAAAACAAAAAAAATATGTTTTATTAATATTAATTTCTATTAATTTTGTAAATAAATTCTAATAACCAAATTAGTTTAATTTTAGGTTTAATTTTAATTTACTTCTTAATAACTAAAAAACATAAAAATTAGGGTTTCTAGCATTTTTACTCTTTTTCTCAATAATTAAAGTTTTCTTCTTATTATTATTAATTATTAATTATCTTGTAAATAAATATGACATTTAATTAATTAGGGTTAAATTAGGTCAAAACTTAAACATTTTCTAATAATTAAAAACAAACTAGAATTAGGGTTTTTATTTAAATTTTTAATTTCAATTAATCTTCCTTTTTTTTCATAAATACAAAAACTCCAAAAATAACTTCTTTTTCTCATTAAATCATTAATTAACCTTTAATTTTAATTTAATTTCTTCAAAGGGTCCAACGCCCTCGCACTCGATTCTAATTTCTTTTCGCATTTATTTTTATTTCTTTTGTGCATATAATGTATTTGCCCCAAAGCCTTGTAATAGATAATTAGGACATTTATTTTCCGCATTTCATTCGAATCGGGTATTGGTTTAATTTGGCGATGTAGACCCGCGCCTTGTAATAGCGTAGGACTTTTATTTTTCCGTACTTTAAATTCCGCACTTTTAAACTGTTAAATCACATGAAAGAATGTATGCTCAAATAAAATCAAAGCGTAGAACACTTAATGCATGATCAAGACAAATAATAACTGAAAATGACACACAATTCACACACCACTCTTAGGGTATGCCTCACTGTTGCCTTGCCCCTCGAAACGTGGTCGTCGAGTATAGGACGTTTTAGTAAGTCCTCATGTCCATGAACATGGCATGGGGGTAGCTTCTAAGGTGCCCTACTATTGCTCTGGTGACCACCCTGTCCCTAAACTCGAATTGACCCGAAACACCTCCAACGGTGGTACTACCTACCTCTCAATGGTGGGATGGCACTATCTTAAGGACATTTACACAGACTAATTCCTTAGGGTAGGTAGATGACTCGTAGATACTTGCTCTAAATTCAAAACACATCAAAAACTTCTTTTCACACCAACACTTTGCAAAAAGCTTTCAAAAACAACTTTTCAAACACTCTTGAGGACTGATACAAGAGTCGAACTGAATTTTTCAACGAAACTTTTTTCGAACCCACTCACTTTGAAAAGAAAACCTTTTGAAAACACAAATGAGCAAGTATCTAAGAGCCCATGGATAACCATGGATAGAAAGGGTGCTAACACCTTCCCTTTCTATAAATCTACCTCCCGAACCGAGAGCTAATCTTAATAAGGAATTTTTCTGTGCTTTTGTCCTTTCCATGTTGGAGAAAATAAAAGACGGTGGCGACTCTTGCTTACCGCGACATTTCACGAACCAGCGTTAAACAGTCAGTTCCAGATCCACCAATCACACCTGGGATCCAACCAGATAGTAATTCCCCTTAGAAGTTTACTATGAAGCCTGGATCCGACCAGATATCAGTTCAAATTCGTCTATTCAAGCGAGTTTTTGTGAAGCCTGGACCCGACCAGATAACAGTTTGAGTTTCTAAAACCTGGACCCGACCAGATAACAATTAATCTCAATTTTAAGTCACTAAAGCTTGGACTCGACCAGATAATAGTTTGACTTTATCAATTGCTGAAACTTGGACCCGACCAGATAACAGTTTGAGTTTCTGAAACCTGGACCCGACCAGATAACAATTAATCTTAATTTTAAGTTACTAAAGCCTGGACCCGACCAGATAATAGTTTGACTTTATCATTGTGAAACCTGTACCCGACCAGATAACAATTAATCTCTTTTTTTTTAAGTTGCTAAAGCCTGGACCCAACCAGATAATGGTTTGACTTCTTCAATTACTGAAACCTGGACCCGACCAAATAACAGTTTAATTCCTACAAAATCACTAGCAAAACTCCTATTCCCCATTAGAGTTTGTCACTATCCCCGACGAGTTACTGTGAAGCTTGGATCCGACCAGATAACAATTAACTTCCTTATCCCCGGCAAGTTGGTGTGAAACCTAGAAACCGACCAGATAACAACTAACTTCTAAGAGATAATTCCCCACTGGAGTAACGGATGGCTAGAAATCCTGAACTTCTTCTCCAGCAAAAATCAACACTCTCCAACAGAATACTCTCAAACAAATTCAATATTCCCCAGTGGAGTTCTCCTTAACAAACAGGAATTCCTAGTGGAAGCTGTTGTACCCCAAAATTTGCCCTCCCTTTCTTCAGGAAACCATCTTGGATTTTCAAGGTCCCTCTGAAACAAATCCAAGTCCTGAGTTATCCCTTTGCCCGAGCAAGCCGCTTACAAGAGCAAGATGATCTCACGAACTCCAGAGGCAACGCTTTTATCTTGAGAAAAATCAGATTCTAAGTACTTAGAATGCTTCTCTAAAATAAGTGTTTTTTAGAAAAATCAGCGCTTCAGAACTTCTGAACCCATTCCAGATGAAGACGGTCAGAAGTTGCAAGCTTGGCTCAGCGTGGTCAGAAGTTGGCTCTTCAGCAGCTACATCAGTTCAATCAGAAGTTGTAGACGTGGTTCAGAATGTAAGTCTCAAACAAAGCATGCCCCTTCAGCAGTTACACAAGCTCAGTCAGAATTTGCTAAAGGAATGCAAGAGAAGCAGGAAAGTCTGAAGGCTCCTTCAGAACAGGTTGAAATCAGAAGATGAAAGGTCAGAGGAATGAGAGTTACACTGATACAGAATCTCTAAGTCCAGGTTGTCCAGAAGTAAATCCAAGGAACGTACCAGAAAACTAGGAGAATCTCCAGAGCTTACTAAGGCAACAGGTAGCCAAGGCCAGAGCATGGTTTACGCTGCTGATTCAACGCTGGTTTTCATTACCAGAACGTTGGTATTGACAGGTATTGTCACCATTTAATGCCCATTAATGCTTCCAACCACTCCTGAGCATTCACGTGTGGCTTGGAAAATGCTTTTGCACAGATTCTGGCATGGGTCTTCACGCCACCGCCCACTTCAGAGGTCACTTCTCCCCAATCTACGCCTGCTGCTGCAACCTAGGCTGAAAGCTAGCTGTTATCACAACTTCCCAGGAATTTCTGTCAAAGAACAAATTCAAACTCTGTTGGCGCCTTAAATGTTCAAAGCATCCACAAGAATTTTGCCTATAAATAGAGAGCTTTCACCACTGCAAAAGAGGTCCAAGAAAAGAAACAGAAATTGCTAAGAGAGAAACAAAACTCCTAGCAACACAGCATTCTGAAACTCTGCCAAAATCTCCAGCTTTGTTTCATAACTTTAAGTTTCTCACCTTCAACTTCATCAAATATCCAGCTCTTTTCTGTAAACCAAAAACACTCTTTCCAAACTTCTGACCCTATACACGTATACACCTTTACTTCCCCGTTTCAAAATCTGTCCAGAACACCACCAGAATCAAAAGCTAAAACTTTCACTCACCAACTCTTCCAAACAGTCAGGTAAGCACCTGCTGACCCTCATCACACTGTTAAGCATCATCAGCTGTACATATTCAAGTAACATAATGTAAATATTCATGTTATTGCTGTTTATGTTCTGAGGACTCTCATACCTCAGAACGTTTTGAGCCAGTATAGGACTTGCCTGTGACCTTGGTGATTCTGACCTCTGAAACATTTTTGCTATTTTGCTGGATCTGTTCCAAATATGTTTCCTGTTTTGTGGAGTAACAACAGGATTGCAGATGTTCTGATTAGTACAGGAAAAAGCCAAGTGCTGACTTTGACGTTAGCACATCTGAAGCCTGTTCTACTGTCAATGATATCAGAACCTCTGAGAATTATTGCCTTTTCAGCAGAATCAGAACTTCTGGTTTCTCCACTAACAAACTTCTGTCTTGCAGCGCAGGGAAATCAGAACTTCTGATTTCCCCACTAACAAGGTTCTGTTTTGCAGGTTCTAGAGTCAGAAGTTCTGACTCATCCAGTTTCACTAACAGGTTGATCATCTGGCAGCGGATCTGGGTCAGAACTTCTGATGACCTCCCAGCAGCGCGCGGGCTCCCTCTCTCTCTCTATATATCTTGTTTTCTGCTATTTTCTTTTTTTTCTATTTTTCTCGTTGAACCCCCCATGTACAAATGTGTATCCCCCTCCCCTAATTATTGTAATAGCGTAGGATTTTACATTTCCGCTTCTTATTGCTAGTAATTAGGACATGTATGACAAGATAAAATCAATGAAATAGAAAAACCTAATTCAAAGAAAAACTCTTGTATGCAACAAAACACACTTGCACACTAACACCCCTAGGGTTACATCCACTTGTTGCCTTTCAAAATTAGGCCATATTGCATGTTAGGTCTCTTTGGGCAAAACAAACAAATCAAATGATCATAGTCCCTCGATAACATTTTCAAAATATTGCCAAAAACAAAATGATCAAGTCCCTTAAAAGAAAATGCCCAAAGATACTTGGCACCATTGCAATTATGGTCCAAACGATGACCCGCGCTCGTCCCTTTCACATCCTAACACAAGATTGTCCACCAAATACAATGGTGGAACAAAATTGTTAAAAGGGTTAAAAACATAGCAAAAATCTTTGAGAACTTTAGGGTAGATCGCTCTTAAGTACTTGTCAACTTGCAAAACCAAAAACACTTGCCTGTTTTTAAACCACACCTCACAACACTTTCAAAAACCACTTTCAAAAACAAATGAAAACCTTTTCAAAAGACATACACCTTTGTACACATCCCCACATGGATCATTACAAAGGTTGCCACCACATTGGCTTCTTTTCAAAAACATTTTCATACCCACACACACAAGCACCATTTCAAACAATTGAAAACAAAAGGCAAGTGATCTAAGCAAGTAACTAAGAGCCCATGGATAACCATGGATAGAAAGGGTGCTAATACCTTCCCTTTCTATAATCTACTCCCCGAACCCAAGAAAACATCTCAAAAGGTTTTTGCTGTGCTTTTTAACCTTTCCTTAGGATAAAATAAAAAGTCGGTGGCGACTCTTGCTCAACCGAAACATTTACGAATAAAAACGTAAAACTCATAGTCAGTTCTCCCACCGTATCACAGAACTGGCGACTCTGCTGGGGATAATTTTAAAAGTGGAGTAACCTTAGGGCTTAGATCACCCTCTTGCATGACTAATTGTTTGAATTGTTTGCTTTATACTTTGGCTCTATTGTTTGGGTTTGCAAATCCTACACCTGGATTTTGGGAAACATTCATAGATAGCAATACGTTGTGGAAACTGTGCGGGGTATACCGACACGGTTGAAGCAATAGCTATATTAGTGCGACATATTTGTGAGTACCGGTAACCCTTGAGTTCAATCAAGGAGAGTACGGGGCCGCTGAGTGATGTCACTAAGCACTAATGACCTAGAACCTTACTTGACCATCTTGGCCTTTTATTAGGGGTAGTGAGATGACCGGCTTTGGTGCAGTCCGAAGTTGGTAGATACTCGATACTACACTCATTGAGGGTTGTTTTCTTGGAATATTTTGGTCGCTAGTTAAGTGGCTAAACCAAAACAATGAACATTGAAAACAATCCAGGGATATTTAGCTCCTTAGAACCCGGTTACTATTTATAGGACAGGTTTTTTAAGCCAACTACACTCAAGAGGGTACTTACCTATGAAACCCCATGCCAGCCTGAAACTAGGGTTTGGTGTGATTTGCTTGTACATATGTTTTGTGCATACATCATAAACATCATGAAGCATCATATGCATTCTCTAACCATTTCAAGGGTTTTGGATCTTCATCTTTGTTCTTGTTTTGTAGGACATGGAAATTCCTCGCAGAAATACCATTCAAGTCAACCTTGTGAGAATCTCTCCTCAACTCAAGGAGCTCACCTCAAAAATTCCGGAAAATTCATCCTTCAGTGAAAGACATGGTAGACTGCTTAGTCTAGTCAACACCAACATTGAAGAAGACATGATGAAAGTGCTATTCCAGTTCTTTGACCCTCTTCACCACTGTTTCACTTTCCCTGATTATCAGTTGGTACCCACTTTGGAGGAGTTTTCTCAACTCCTGAGAATTCCTATCCTTAATCAACTACCCTTCAACGGTACCGAAAAGGAACCAAAGCCGGAAGATGTTGCTCAAGCATTACATCTACAACCATCCGATATTAAGGGGCATTGGGAAACCAGAAGCGGCGTCAGAGGATTCTTAGCAAAATTCTTGTTTGAGAAGGCACAAGAATGTTGGAACTCATTGGACCTACAAGCCTTTGAAGAGATTGTGGCACTCCTTATCTATGGGTTGGTCTTGTTCCCAAATCCTGACCAATCGGTAGATGTCAATGCTGTCCAAATCTTCTTGTCCAGAAATCCAATACCAACAATGCTTGGGGACATCCTTCACTCATTTTACACACGAACAATGAGAAAGAGGGGTGTTCTCATGTGCTGTACTCCTATCCTTGCGAGGTGGTTTATTTCGCACCTTCCACAGTCTGTCTTGAAGAATGACCAAGGTGCAAGGTGGTCCCAACGATTGATGACTCTTACTCATTCTGATGTGCATTGGTGTTCTCGGTCCAGAGAAAATGTCATCATTGTCGATCGTTGTGGAGAATTTCCTAATGTTCCTTTACTTGGAATTAGAGGGGGTATCACCTACAACCCTTGCCTAGCTTTGAGGCAATTTGGATATGCACGGAGGGATGTCCCTCATGATATGTTGATTCCTAGCCTAGTTTTTGACTTCGACAACGATGCGCAAGGACTTCGCCAAAGATTCATCAGAGCTTGGGGAAAACTCAACAAGGTTGATAGCAAGACTCTAGAACACAAGAACTCCATCCCTCTTGAGCCCTATCTCAAGTGGGTACGAGCCCGAGCCCAAAGTCTAATGATGCCTTATCCTCATGTACTCCCAGTGATTAAAGAGCCCGTCAAGGAAGGAGAGGTTCCCTACACCATCCTACATCCAGACATACCTACATCGTGGGAGGAAATGCAGAAAAGCTGGATTCAGCTCAAGGAGGAACGGAATACTTTTGAGGCTAGCTACTACGCCAGTGAAAAGAAGGTTCTAGAGCTTACCCGCCGACTCCACGAGCAAGAGGCCCTCAATACCTACATCGCGCCAAAGAGGATGCGCAATGTCTTTCTGCCTTAAGAAGTTTATTATGTAATATTTGGCCCATGGGGCATTTATGTACTGACAAATTTCTTCTTATTAATATGACGTGCGCTCTTCTTTGTCTAAAACAATTTTGAATGTCCTAAATCCTTGAATGCATTGCATACATAAGCATACCATTCATCATGTGCATAAGCAGGTCTCATTCCGGGTTTCCTTATCTGTCTGCTGTTTATGTTAGTAGGATGGATCTCGAGCAAACAATCAAAGACCTACAGGCTCAGAATGCACAGTTCCAGCAACTCCTGATGACCTTGGCTAAGGGTCAGGAAGATATCAAGACTCAATTGGGAAACAAAGACCCAGTGAAAAAGAAGAAAAAGAGACTCGGGGTGGCTACTTTGGGGAGAAGATTCGACGGAGAAGCTCGAAGAGTG
Source organism: Vicia faba (assembly GCA_948472305.1). NCBI lineage: Eukaryota > Viridiplantae > Streptophyta > Magnoliopsida > Fabales > Fabaceae > Vicia > Vicia faba. Next base: position 1,211,016,512 of record OX451736.1, on the reverse strand, counting down.
CTTGAATTTCCTCCTACTTCTGATGAAGGAACCAGTAAAGGAGGTGGACCGGCGGTACCTTCCGAGTCTGATGCGGAAGAAGAAGAGGTTGAAGAGGATGAAGATTATACTGATCAGCAATACCCTCCAGTTGATGATAAATACAAAGGGTTAGAAGACAGATTAGCTGCCATGGAATTACAAAGAGTACCGGGTTTGGATTTTGAAGACTTGGGTCTGGTTGCCGGGATTATGATTCCCCCAAAATTCAAAGTGCCAGCGTTTGTGAGGTATGATGGGCTGTCCTGTCCCAAAATGCATCTCAGGTCCTACGTGAGAAAAATTCAACCCTATACGGCAGATAAAAACCTTTGGATTCATTTCTTTCAAGACAGTCTTTCTGGAGCTCAGTTGGAGTGGTTTTATCAGCTAGAAGGAACCAGCATTCGAAATTGGGAAGATTTGGCCACCGCTTTCTACAAACAATACCAATACAATTCTGACCTTGCCCCTACTCGTACCCAACTTCAGGGTATGTCGTTAGGAACAGGCGAAGGATTCAAAGAGTACGCGCAAAAATGGAGGGATTTGGCTGGCAGGGTGCAGCCTCCTTTAACCGATCGTGAGCTTGTTGATATGTTTCTAGGGACCCTATCTGGGCCTTTCTTCAATCATCTAATTGGTAACTCTTCCGCGGGGTTTACCGATTTGATCTTAACAGGCGAGAGAATAGAAGCTGGCATCAAGTCAGGAAAGATTCAGAAGGGTGTCGCTACAAGTACTGAGAAGAGGCCTTTTAAGAAAGAAGCAAGTGTCGTCTATGGTCCTAGAAGACAAGTCAAGCCCGAAAGTCGCCAAGCCGTCAATGCTCTGGTCATTTCAAAACCTGTTGCTGCTCCTCAGCAGTACAATCAACAAAGAGGTGAAAGGCCCAAGAGGCAGTATACTCGGCTGAGTATGACCTTATCTCAAATTTTACCCCAACTGTTGTCAACCAACTTGGTGACCATCAAAGAGGCTCCTAAGGTCGTCAACACTGCGTCTCCTAAGTATAACCCAAATGCCCGGTGTGCTTATCATTCTGATAGCCCCGGGCACACTACTGATGATTGCTGGGCCTTGAGAAACAAAGTGCAAGATCTTATCGACGCAAAGGAAATTCAGTTTGAAGCGCCTGAGAGACCGAATGTTGTAACTGCTCCTATGCCCCAGCATAGAGTAAATGCCATTGAAGAAGAGTTGTATGCTGTTTCTGTGAATGATCTAGCTACCCCTCCGAAGACTGTCAAGAAGAACCTACTGCTGGCCGGTTTATTTCCGGGTTGCAGTGAAGGTTGCCTGTTCTGTGTTGTTTCCCTATCTGGTTGTCCCTTGCTGCAGTTAGGCATCCAAAGCCTAATGGATAGCAAGGAGATTCTGTTTAAAAAGTCTGTTGTTCAGTTGGTTCCGGTAAAAGAAGTTTATGTGGTTACCATCTTCAATAATCCAGTCAAGGCTCTCCCGAAGAAGCCTGTTCAAATCATGACTGTTGCACCTGTGGTTATTACTGTTCCGAGGCCTCTCTCCTATGTGTCTGATAAAGCTGTCCCCTAGCATTATGGGGCAGACGTATATGTGAATGGAATCAAACAAGAATTCAACACTGGCGCCAGTATCTGCGATATCACTGGTCCAGCCAAGGTCACCCGCAGTGGCAGGCTCTTCTCGCCTGACATTGCACTGCCCGCTACTCGAAGACCCCTCCTTATAACACCTACAAGTGTACCTGTTCCTGTTGCTGATCAAGTTGTTTCCCCTGCTGCCGAGTCATCTAATGCTCGGGACAAAGGGATTGAAGAGGAGCCTGCCCGGATGGAGGCACCAATACCTATAAATGCTGAGGCCTCCCAACAAGAAATGGAGGAAATCCTGAAAATAATAAAGAAGAGTGATTTCAATGTTGTTGAGCAGCTGGGGCATACGCCCTCCAAGATCTCCATGCTCTCCTTATTGCTATGCTCCGAGGCCCATGCTAAGGCCTTGATCTCATTTCTCAAGACGACCCATGTGCCACAGGAGACATCTGCAGTCCAGTTCACTGATTGCGTAGCAAATCTGACAGCAGACAATGGCTTGGGTTTCTCAGATGCTGACCTGACTGCGAAGGGAAGAGATCACAATGATGCCCTGCATGTCTCTATCGAATGCAGGGGCACTACTCTGGCGCATGTATTGGTGGATACTTGTTCTTCTTTGAATGTTCTACCAAAAAAGGCTTTAGACCGTTTAGATTGTGAAGGCCTGGAACTAAAGCCCAGCAATATCATCGTCAGGGCCTTTGACGGTTCAAAAAGGATGGTTCATGGAGAGGTTGACATTCCTATTCGTGTGGGCTCTCAGGTGTTTGACTCTACTTTTTATGTGATGGATATACGTCCATCATACTCTTGTCTACTGGGTCGACCTTGGATCCATAAAGCTGGGGCAGTGACCTCTACCTTGCACCAGAAGCTGAAGTACCCTGTCAGAGGGAAGATCGTCACTGTGCAAGGAGAAGAGGAGTATATGGTGAGCCATTTGAATTCCTTCAGATACATTGAGATGGACGGAGAGTTTATTGAAACCCCCTTTCAGCATTTCGAGGAGGTGCATCCAATTTCAGCAGCAGCAGAAACAGCAGTCGAAGAGAATGTTCCTTTGAAGATGGCTTCCCTAAAGGATGCCCGGGCTGTGGTTCAGAGAGGTGAATGTACTAACTGGGGCAGGCTTCCTGACTTTACACAGAAAACTGACAAATTTGGACTAGGCTTTACTGCAGAGGCTCAGAGGGCTGTGCGCAAGGACAAGATCAGAAAGGCTCCAATGTTTATCTCCAATCCAAGGGTGAATGCTATTGAGGAGGATGTAGAGGAAGCAGAGTTTGACAGTTGGATCTACCCGACTACCAGCAACGGACCAACAACTGGACGGCAAAGGATTTTACACCTATCACATTTGTCACGCAGTAATTAATTCTTTTGATTTCCAATTTGTAACAAACAATATGTTAAAACTTTTATTGGCTCGGTGTCCTACCCGGGGCATCGTAGCTCCATTTGTGAGGGCTTTTTTGTATGTCATTTCCATATATCATCAATCAAAACATTGGACGTTTGTTGCATTTCAAATCTTGTGCTCTTTTCTTTCTGTGTTATATATTGCAAAACAACTATATTTACACACACTCACTTATACAGGTTTCAGTCCACTCTGGATCTCGCTGGTAACAGCTCTGCTACCGCCAGTTATGACTTCGAGAATCTGATCAACTTGGCCGAAGACGAAGGTGAAGATGATTGCGAAGTGCCTGGTGAACTCGCAAGGCTACTACTCCAGGAAGAGAGGGCTATTCAACCACATGAAGAGCCGGTGGAAACAATTAACCTGGGTACTGAGACAGATAGGAAAGAGGTCAGGATTGGTGCCAATCTAGAGCTCAGCGTGAAGCAACGATTGATCCAGATGCTACAGGATTACATGGAGATATTTGCTTGGTCCTATGAAGATATGCCTGGTTTGGATGCCGACATTGTAGTTCATCATCTGCCAACCAAGGAAGACTGTCCTCCGGTAAAGCAAAAGGTCCGCCGTATGCGCCCAGAGATGTCTGAAAAGATCAAGGCTGAGGTTATGAAGCAGTTCGACGCCGGGTTTCTAGCAGTAACTTCTTACCCTCAGTGGGTTGCCAATGTGGTGCCAGTGCCGAAGAAAGACGGTAAAGTCAGAATGTGTGTCGACTATAGGGACTTGAACAGGGCAAGCCCCAAGGATGACTTCCCCTTACCTCACATCGATGTTCTTGTTGACAATACTGCTCAACACAAGGTTTTCTCCTTCATGGATGGTTTTTCAGGGTATAATCAGATCAAGATGGCTCCGGAAGATATGGAAAAGACCACCTTTGTGACTCAGTGGGGCACCTTCTGTTATAAGGTCATGCCATTCGGGTTGAAAAATGCTGGGGCAACCTATCAACGTGCCATGGTTTCTTTATTTCATGATATGATCCATCATGAGATTGAGGTATACGTTGATGACATGATTGCAAGGTCTCAAACTGAGGAAGAGCACCTTGACCATCTGAGGAAGTTGTTTGACCGACTCAAATTATACAAGCTGAGGTTGAATCCCAACAAATGCACCTTTGGGGTAAGATCCGGAAAATTGCTAGGTTTCATTGTAAGTGATAAAGGTATTCAAGTGGACCCTGCCAAGGTTAAAGCCATTCAAGAGATGCCGACTCCGAAGACAGAGAAAGAAGTCAGAGGCTTCCTGGGACGATTGAATTACATTGCCCGATTCATCTCACATCTGACTGCTACTTGTGAGCCAATCTTCAAATTACTGAAGAAAGATCAAGTAGTACGCTGGAACGATGAATGTCAGGCTGCCTTTGAAAAGATAAAGGAATATCTCCAAGAGCCACCCATTCTTATGCAACCAGTGGAAGGAAGACCTCTGATACTATACTTGACAGTGCTTGATAATTCAATGGGGTGTGTGCTGGGGCAGCATGACGAGTCTGGCCGAAAAGAGCACGCTATTTATTACTTGAGCAAAAAGTTTACCGACTGTGAGTCTCGTTACTCACTGCTTGAGAAAACTTGTTGCGCTCTTGTATGGGCTGCTCACCGGCTGAGACAGTATATGCTGACTCACACTACCTTGTTGATTTCAAAGATGGATCCCTTCAAGTACATATTTGAAAAGCCTGCTCTGTCTGGGAGAATAGCGAGATGGCAAATGATCTTGACAGAGTATGATATCCAGTATACAACTCAGAAAGCTATTAAAGGAAGTGTACTGGCAGATCATTTGGCACACCAACCTGTGGACGATTACCAATCATTGAACTTTGGATTTCCGGACGAAGACATCATGGTGGTAACTGACTGTGAAGTACCTGGACCGGATGAAGGACCTGAGGAAGGATCCCGATGGTCTATGCATTTTGATGGAGCCTCCAATGCTTTGGGAAACGGCGTCGGCGCTGTAATCATATCTCCCAAAGGAACTCATACTCCACTCACCGCCCGATTGTGTTTCAACTGCACCAACAACATGGCAGAATATGAAGCATGTATCATGGGTTTACAAGCTGCAATCGACTTAAGGATCAAGTTTCTGAGAGTCTTCGGAGACTCCGCTCTCGTGATCAATCAGATCAAAGGCGAGTGGGATACGAAACACCCAAATCTTATTCCTTACAAGGAGTATGTGTCAACTTTGCTTCCCCACTTTGAGGAAATAACTTTTGAGCACTTCCCGAGAGAGGAGAATCAGCTAGCGGACGCACTAGCTACGATGTCTTCAATGTTCAAAGTTAAATGGGACAATGAGGCTCCCCGGATCATCATCTGGAAACTGGACGAACCGGCATACTGTTGCGAACTTGAGGCTGAGAAGGTGACTGAAAAACCCTGGTATCATGAAGTGAAGAGGTACTTAGAAGCTCAGGAATACCCTGAAGGTGCATCTGTCAATGACAAGAAGTTCATGAGGAGATTTGCGGCAAAATTCTTCCTCAGCAACGGCATCCTCTACAAACGGAATCATGATTCAACTCTACTACGTTGTGTGGATAAGGCTGAAGCAGAGAAGATCATGTTAGAACTGCATGAAGGTACATTTGGAACACATTCCAGTGGGCACACCATGGCAAAGAAAATCCTTCGGGCAGGATATTTCTGGTCCACAATGGAAGCTGATTGTTACCAACACTCTCGAACTTGTCATAAATGCCAAATCTATGCTGACAAGGTACATATTCCTCCAGTTCCTCTGAACGTCCTGACGGCACCTTGGCCTTTTGCAATGTGGGGGATTGATATGATCGGCGAGATCCGACCGACGGCATCCAATGGGCATCGCTTCATCTTGGTGGCGATCGATTATTTCACAAAGTGGGTTGAGGCAGCTTCCTACGCCACAGTAACCAAGAGCGCCGTGGCACGTTTCATCCGGCATAATCTGATCTGTCGGTACGGCGTCCCGGAAAGAATCATTACGGACAATGGTACCAATCTCAACAACAAGATGATCACTGAACTCTGTGAACAATTCAAGATACAGCACCACAATTCTTCTCCCTACCGGCCGAAGATGAATGGGGCTGTAGAGGCAGCCAATAAGAATATCAAGAAAACTGTGCAGAAGATGACAGTGACTTATAAAGATTGGCACAAGATGTTTCCATTCGCTCTTCATGGGTACCGTACCTCAGCAAGGACGTCAACCGGGGCAACTCCCTTCTCTTTGGTCTATGGCATGGAGGCAGTCTTGCCAATTGAAGTCCAGATACCCTCTCTCCGGATAATGAAAGATGCAGATTTGAGTGAAGATGACTGGATCCAGACTCGACTTGATCAATTAAACTTGATTGACGAAAAGAGACTCACCGCTATCTGTCATGGTCAAATGTATCAAAAACGGATGATCAGGGCATTTAACAAGAAAGTCAGACCGCGAGAGTATCAAGTTGGGGACCTGGTAATCAAATGCATCATCCTTCCTCAAAGTGATCCCCGGGGAAAATGGACCCCTACTTACGAAGGGCCATTTGTGGTTAAACATGTGTTCTCAGGAGGAGCCATGATCCTAACCACCATGGATGGTGACGACCTTCCTCACCCCGCCAATGCAGACATAGTAAAAAAATACTACGCATAAATAAAAGACCCGCTAGATTGACATATCTAGGCAAAAATAAGGGCTTCTCGGCGAACCAAAAGGGTTCGGGCAAAAATAAGGGATGAAATGAAAAAAATCTGTACACCCGGCAAGTCGAAAACCTGAAAAGGCGGCTTGGGCAAAAATGGGTATCCCGGTGGACTGAAAACCCGAAAGGGCGGTCCAGGCAAAAATTAGGGATAAAGCGTAATACTATGTCTCATTGGATCACTTCGCATCCGGAATTCGGCATCAACTATCTGGCTCAGACTTCGGCATCGACCAATCAGCTTCATCTTCAACTAGGCAGCAAAGCGATGAGACGCCCGGAGACATAAAGGCGATAGCAGAGCTGGAACCCAGTGGGATCATTCACATAGCTGTTTTGTTTCCTTTTCAAAAATTGTAAATTCTATGTTATTTGGCGGCGTCCTCTTACTAGGATGTCAGCCTCTTGTACAAAAACGCCTATTCACAGGCAAAATGCAAATCAATACAAATTTACTTATCCATACAAGTTGCCATTGTTTTTCCTTTTTCTGTTTTGTCTTGCGAAGAACGTCCAATGTTCATTTTTTGATATATGCATTTGACATTAAATTGCTAATTTATAAATGTTTGCAAAAGATCAATTATAGGTGACATCAGAAACAAGGGCAATGTAAGGTTGTCTGATGCAGTCTGGTTGCTTTGTCCGCCAAGGTGCCAAGGTAGATTTGACTGAGGAATATAACCAAATCATCTCAACGCCCCGCAGAGTAAGGCAGGATTCAGCAGTACTTCCCCCAGTGAAGTCGTCAACGTTCCCCGGCAGGTCTTAAAAAGCTTATCCCCAGAAGATTCTGGAAGCTTGTTCCCTGCAGAATACGGACGTCTCTCCCGAGCTTTGTTCAGAGTTATTCCTCACAAGGGCTTATAACTGGGTTACCCTCAGCTAACCGCCACTGAAGATCGCCCCCAACAAAGTATCTTTCAATCCCCTACGGAATGTATCTTTCAATCCCCAGCGGAGTTTATTTTTGATATCCCCAGCGGAGTCTATTTTTGGTATTCCCCAGCATAGTCTACCTTTGGTGTTTCCCAGCGGAGTTTTTTATCCCCAGCAGGATCCATCATTAAAGTCCTCAGCAGGCCTCTCATCAACACTTCAGCAAAGTATCTTGGCCACAAGGCAACTCCCCGGCCAATCATCGAAGATCTATTTTCCTAAAGACGAAGTTACATTCATAAACATTTCACACTTTCATACATCTCGCTTACATACATGATAAAGTGCATACAACGCTGTCTCATGTTAAAACATCACACATATCATACATCATAACATTGCATACAACTTATGTTTTGCCTTCTCAGGAAAAAAGACAATCCCAAAGACAACTACCATCAACTATCGACAACATTTCCAGATTCGATTCCTGTATCTAGCCAGGGTATATCTGTTGACCATATTTCCAGACTCGATTCCTGTATCTAGCCAGGGCACGTCTGAAGAATTCGAAGATTCGATTCCTGTATCCAGCCAGGGCATATCTATCGACAACATTTCCAGATTCGATTCCTGTATCTAGCCAGGGCACATCTATCAACTACAACATTTCCAGACTCGATTCCTCTATCTAGCCAGGGCACGTCTGAAGAGTTCGAAGATTCGATTCCTGTATCCAGCCAGGGCACATCTATCAACTACAACATTTCCAGACTCGATTCCTGTATCTAGCCAGGGCACGTCTGAAGAGTTCGAAGATTCGATTCCTGTATCCAGCCAGGGCACATCTATCAACTACAACATTTCCAGACTCGATTCCTGTATCTAGCCAGGGCACGTTTGAAGAGTTCGAAGATTCGATTCCTGTATCCAGCCAGGGCACATCTATCAACTACAACATTTCCAGACTCGATTCTTGTATCTAGCCAGGGCACGTCTGAAGAGTTCGAAGATTCGATACCTGTATCCAGCCAGGGCATATCTGCATAAGGAGATTGAAGATCAAACACCTGTAACAAGCCAGGAAAACATCTGCCTTTCTCAGATACATAAAGTTCTCGCTAAGGAATCTCTTGTGCGATCAACACTTCCAAATGGCATCTGTAAGCCCATTCCCAACGAAGATCTGTCACATCTCCAGATGGCATCTATAAGCCCATCTCCCTATCCACCACCTCTCCAAATGGCATATATAAGCCCATTACCGCCATCACATTGCTGATACTCTACTATGCAAGTGCAAATTTCCGGGCACTCTGGTGTCCAATCTCCTTTTACCTTCGAGTCACGAAAGGCAAACTTGCCAATCTAACTCTTCAGGTTCAAGAAGATTGAACAGGGGCAACTGTTGTACCCCAAAATTTGCCCTCCCTTTCTTCAGGAAACCATCTTGGATTTTCAAGGTCCCTCTGAAACAAATCCAAGTCCTGAGTTATCCCTTTGCCCGAGCAAGCCGCTTACAAGAGCAAGATGATCTCACGAACTCCAGAGGCAACGCTTTTATCTTGAGAAAAATTAGATTCTAAGTACTTAGAATGCTTCTCTAAAATAAGTGTTTTTTAGAAAAATCAGCGCTTCAGAACTTCTGAACCCATTCCAGATGAAGACGGTCAGAAGTTGCAAGCTTGGCTCAGCGTGGTCAGAAGTTGGCTCTTCAGCAGCTACATCAGTTCAATCAGAAGTTGTAGACGTGGTTCAGAATGTAAGTCTCAAACAAAGCATGCCCCTTCAGCAGTTACACAAGCTCAGTCAGAATTTGCTAAAGGAATGCAAGAGAAGCAGGAAAGTCTGAAGGCTCCTTCAGAACAGGTTGAAATCAGAAGATGAAAGGTCAGAGGAATGAGTGTTACACTGATACAGAATCTCTAAGTCCAGGTTGTCCAGAAGTAAATCCAAGGAACGTACCAGAAAACTAGGAGAATCTCCAGAGCTTACTAAGGCAACAGGTAGCCAAGGCCAGAGCATGGTTTACGCTGCTGATTCAACGCTGGTTTTCATTACCAGAACGTTGGTATTGACAAGTCTTGTCACCATTTAATGCCCATTAATGATTCCAACCACTCCTGAGCATTCACGTGTGGCTTGGAAAATGATTTTGCACAGATTCTGGCATGGGTCTTCACGCCACCGCCCACTTCAGAGGTCACTTCTCCCCAATCTACGCCTGCTGCTGCAACCTAGGCTGAAAGCTAGCTGTTATCACAACTTCCCAGGAATTTCTGTCAAAGAACAAATTCAAACTCTGTTGGCGCCTTAAATGTTCAAAGCATCCACAAGAATTTTGCCTATAAATAGAGAGCTTTCACCACTGCAAAAGAGGTCCAAGAAAAGAAACATAAATTGCTAAGAGAGAAACAAAACTCCTAGCAACACAGCATTCTGAAACTCTGCCAAAATCTCCAGCTTTGTTTCATAACTTTAAGTTTCTCACCTTCAACTTCATCAAATATCCAGCTCTTTTCTGTAAACCAAAAACACTCTTTCCAAACTTCTGACCCTATACACGTATACACCTTTACTTCCCCTTTTCAAAATCTGTCCAGAACACCACCAGAATCAAAAGCTAAAACTTTCACTCACCAACTCTTCCAAACAGTCAGGTAAGCACGTGCTGACCCTCATCACACTGTTAAGCATCATCAGCTGTACATATTCAAGTAACATAATGTAAATATTCATGTTATTGTTGTTTATGTTCTGAGGACTCTCATACCTCAGAACGTTCTGAGCCAGTATAGGACTTGCCTGTGACCTTGGTGATTCTGACCTCTGAAACATTTTTGCTATTTTGCTGGATCTGTTCCAAATATGTTTCCTGTTTTGTGGAGTAACAACAGGATTGCAGATGTTCTGATTAGTACAGGAAAAAGCCAAGTGCTGACTTTGACGTTAGCACATCTGAAGCCTGTTCTGCTGTCAATGATATCAGAACCTCTGAGAATTATTGCCTTTTCAGCAGAATCAGAACTTCTGGTTTCTCCACTAACAAACTTCTGTCTTGCAGCGCAGGGAAATCAGAACTTCTGATTTCCCCACTAACAAGGTTCTGTTTTGCAGGTTCTAGAGTCAGAAGTTCTGACTCATCCAGTTTCACTAACAGGTTGATCATCTGGCAGCGGATCTGGGTCAGAACTTCTGATGACCTCCCAGCAGCACGCGGGCTCCCTCTCTCTCTATATATATCTTGTTTTCTGCTATTTTCTTTTTTGTCTATTTTTCTCGTTGAACCCCCCATGTACAAATGTGTATCCCCCTCCCCTAATTATTGTAATAGCGTAGGATTTTACATTTCCGCTTCTTATTGCTAGTAATTAGGACATGTATGACAAGATAAAATCAATGAAATAGAAAAACCTAATTCAAAGAAAAACTCTTGTATGCAACAAAACACACTTGCACACTAACACCCCTAGGGTTACATCCACTTGTTGCCTTTCAAAATTAGGCCATATTGCATGTTAGGTCTCTTTGGGCAAAACAAACAAATCAAATGATCATAGTCCCTTGATAACATTTTCAAAATATTGCCAAAAACAAAATGATCAAGTCCCTTAAAAGAAAATGCCCAAAGATACTTGGCACCATTGCAATTATGGTCCAAACAATGACCCGCGCTCGTCCCTTTCACATCCTAACACAAGATTGTCCACCAAATACAATGGTGGAACAAAATTGTTAAAAGGGTTAAAAACATAGCAAAAATCTTTGAGAACTTTAGGGTAGATCGCTCTTAAGTACTTGTCAACTTGCAAAACCAAAAACACTTGCCTGTTTTTAAACCACACCTCACAACACTTTCAAAAACCACTTTCAAAAACAAATGAAAACCTTTTCAAAAGACATACACCTTTGTACACATCCCCACATGGATCATTACAAAGGTTGCCACCACATTGGCTTCTTTTCAAAAACATTTTCATACCCACACACACAAGCACCATTTCAAACAATTGAAAACAAAAGGCAAGTGATCTAAGCAAGTAACTAAGAGCCCATGGATAACCATGGATAGAAAGGGTGCTAATACCTTCCCTTTCTATAATCTACTCCCCGAACCCAAGAAAACATCTCAAAAGGTTTTTGCTGTGCTTTTTAACCTTTCCTTAGGATAAAATAAAAAGTCGGTGGCGACTCTTGCTCAACCGAAACATTTGCGAATAAAAACGCAAAACTCATAGTCAGTTCTCCCACCGTATCACAGAAGCATTCTAAGCAAACTTGAAGATATGTATATTCCTCATCCCTAACAGCAACCCAGGATTCAACTTCCTAGAATTCCTCAACAGTAGTCAGGGATTTATTTTCCCGGACAAACATGCATCTCACATTCATACATCATGACATATACATACAAAATGCATTTAGCACGATCTCGTTCATTTTGTGAACATTAGGCATACATCTTCATTTTACTAACTTTTTTCCTCCGCAGGTAAAACATCAAGTTTTAGTATAAAATCAACCAAAGATTTATGCTGATACTTCTTTCATTATTTACCATCATTCCTCCAAATGGCATCTATAAGCCCATTCCCAATCCATCTTCGAGTGAAAATTTCTGGGCACTCTAGTGTTCAATCATCTTCCACCTTCAAGTCACGAATGGCAGATTTGCCAATCTAACTTTTCAGATGTAAGAAGATTGAACATGGGCAGTTGTTGTACCCCAAAATTTACCCTCTCAATTCTCAAGGGTTTTCTCACAAAGATTCTCAGGATTCAAGCTTGCACAAGTGCATTGGGATTTTCCAGTACCAGAATTAAAAGAAAACTGTCAAAAAGGGAGAAAACAGATAAAAATAACATTTTGACAAATTTGGAGAAATTTAAGCTTCCTTCGATTTGACACCCTTCGATTGCCTCTCAACCTCTTTCGATTGCCCAAGTTTACTGCCTCTCAGCCTCCTTTGATTGATGTATACTGCCTGCAAGCTGCTTCGATTGGGCACATGATGCTTGCTGCCTGCTGCATGCTACCTGTAAGTTGCTTCGATTGGGCACATGCTGCATATTGCCCGCAAGCTACTTCGATTGGGCACATGATGCCTGATGCCTGCATAAAAGCTACTTCGATTAGGCACATGCTGCCTGTTGCCTGCTACTTGTAAGTTACTTCGATTGGGCACATGCTGCCTACTGCATGTTGCCTGCAAGCTACTTCGATTGGGCACATGTTGCCTGTTGCATGCTGCCTGCTACCTGCATGTTGTTTCGTTTGGGGCAAGCTTCGATGTGACAAAATAACCATCTCTATGCATCCTTCGAATTCTCTTGCACCAAGGGCGCTTTACAGACTTTGCTTCATACAAAGCTTCGTTTGGGCCAAGAGGTGTCTTCATGCAAGATTTGACTAAAGTTCTTGTTTCCCCTGAAGGAACACCCTTCGATTCAGAAAGAACTTCCCTCATGCTAAACATACACAAGGCATTTGACTCCAGCACGCACCTTTCATTTGGCCACATGTGGCTCCTAGAAAGCAAGCCTTCGATTGAACAAAAAGTATCTACCTACAAGGCTTCGTTTGAAGTTCTGATTCCTTTCGAATCAGCATGCTTCGAATCCAGTCTGGGCCATTTGAAACAAGCTTGTTTGAAGCAAGTCTGAACAAATCCCAAGACCAAATATTACTTGTCAGGCTGTTGCTTCCAAATCTTGGCATAATCAGAGGGTTGCACGTAGAATCGAAGCTTTATCCATTAGATATTACTATTTCTGGACGAAATAACAAAAAGCTATATTATCTATTTTCATAAAGGGTTATTTTAATCACCAAGTCAGCTCCTTGAGCCCCCAAAATTTATTTTTTCTGAGCATAAGCAAAGTCAAAATCAAAAGCATAGGTCACATCTTCTGCACCCCAACAGGCCCCCACTTGTACCCTTCACACTACATACTTTATTGTTTTATAAAGCTGGCTATTGAAAACATATCCTTTCTTTTCTCTATAAATAGAGAAACATTTTCAAAGCTAAAGAGGACTTTTGGACCAGGCGAAAAGAATCTCCAATTTTTTCTCAAACACAAACACAAAACTCTCAAGTTCATCAACACTTGAGAAATCAAAAACCCAGAACCACACTTCAGTTTTCTTCGATTCTGAAGAACACCCCACACCTAGAAGTTGTTTTGTTCAAACTCAAAAAAAAAATTCCTGTGATAACTCTTAGAATCAAAGGTAACCCCCCCCCCCCCCCCCTTTGTGACAACTCTTCGAATCCCCTCATGCCAGCGCCAGCAGTTCAGGCTCGAAGCCCACACACCAACTTCAAGGTTAGTCCCCTTAACCTTAAGCTTTTCGTTTCAAACATAACATGTAAATAATATTTGCTATTTTTTATTATTATTTCCATACTTTCGATTGCATGACTTTTCCAAGTGCATGTTAAAACTAATTTGTACAGTCCACTAAAAATGTTGGAATATAAAATATGCACACTTGCTTCAATGCGTACACATGCTTCGATACAGACATGTTCAACACACACACACACACACACACACACACACACACACACACACACACACACACACACACACACACACACACACACACTTGCTTCAAACACACTGACCTGCAGGCCCAGCCAGAGGAACTCCCCCACTGTCTCTAACCCAGTCGAAGGATATAACCTGCTACTTCCAAGCCCCAGTCGAAGGTTGCAACATGTTACTTCTAGGCCCAGCCAGAGGCACACTTGCACTAAGTCCAGGCCCAAATGAAAGGCACTCCCATGCTAGTACCAGGGCCCAATCAAAGGACATAACCTTACTGCTGCCAAGGCCAATCGAAGGACATAACCTTGCTGCTGCCAAGGCCCAATTGAAAGACCTGACCTTACTGATGCCAGCCTCCAATCGAAGGAGGCCAACAGAATGCAAATTGAAGGCTTCTCCCCACCAATCGAAAGACACTCATTTTTCTTACTTTTATCTTATTTTTTACTTCATATTTTTATGCCTTTCGATATGGTTGTAATAGTGTAGGTTTTATTTATTGCATTCTTTTATTACTTTTTACACAAATACTAGTAAATAGGATGTATGGCAAGATAAAAACAACAAATAGACAACCCCTAATCAAGACATAAATGCATGCAAATGAAACACACTTTGCACACATGTACCCTTAGGGTAATCCCACTTGTTGCCTATCGAAAAAATAGTCATGTCCCTCGAACATGGGAATTTTAGAAAAGACCCTCAATAAAAGATCGTAGTCCCTCGATGACCCTCGATGTTACCTTTGGTAAACGATCTAGTCCCTAAACGACATTGCTAAAACGTCCCATAGGTTGCCTTCTATGACTATACGATGACCCACGCCCGTCCCTTTACATCCAAAGATAGGGCTTCTTACCAAATCAATGGTAAGATAACAATATCAAAGGAAAGGAAGAAATGAACAAAGACTTTTGAGTAGGTATATTATTCCTAGTTGCTTGATCATTTTCAAATCAAACGTCCTTGCTTATTTTCAAAACAAACACCAACACTTTTAAAACACTTTCCAAACATGAAATATTTTCAAAAGCTCAACACTTTGTATACGTTCTTACGAACGAGAACTATTACAAAGTTCGCCTGAACGATGGCGCCTTTTCAAAATACTTTTAAAAACCACACAAAGAACATTTTCAAACAAAAGCAAGTTATCTAGCAAGCAACTAAGAGCCCGTAGATAACTATGGATGAAAATGATGCTAACACCTTCCCTTTTCATAATCTACCCCCCCCCCCCCCGAACTCAAATAATCTCAAAGGTCTTTCCTGTTCTTTTCAGCCTTTCCTTTTTGGATAAAAGAAAAGTCGGTGGCGACTCTTGCTAATTGCAACATTTGTGATAAAATGCAAAGCATCCCAAGTCAGTTCTCCCACCGTATCACACCATGACAAACAGCAACCAGTCGCTTCTCATCAATCAAGTTTAGCTGATCCAACCTAATCTGCACCCACTCGTCTTCACCTAGATCTGCCTCTTTCATAATCCTTAGGGAAGGAATTTGAACTTCTATAGGCAAGACAACTTCCATGCCATAGACCAAAGAGAAATGAGTTACCCCTGTTGATGTTCGAGCTGAAGTACGGTAGCCGTGGAGAGCAAATGGTAACATCTCATGCCAGTCTTTGTAGGTCACCACCATCTTTTGCACAACCTTCTTTATGTTTTTATTGGCGGCTTCCACTGTGCCATTCATCTTAGGTATGTACGGAGAAGAGTTGTGATGCTTGATTTTGAACTGCGTGCAAAGTTCAGTAATCATAACATTGTTGATATTGGTTCCATTGTCTGTGATGATCCTTTCCGGGATACCGTAACGGGAAATAAGGTTATGCTTGATAAACCTGGCTACAACATTATTGGTAACTGAGGCATATGAGGAAGCTTCGACCCACTTGGTAAAGTAATCAATGGAAACAAGGATGAAACAGTGTCCATTAGAAGCAATAGGTTTGATCTCTCCAATCATGTCAATGCCCCACATTGCAAACGGCCATAAAGAGGTCATGACATTCAGAGGAATTGGGGGTACATGGAACTTGTCAGCATAGATTTGACACTCATGACAAGTTCTTGAGTGATGATCATAATCAGTTTCCATTGTGGACCAATAGTAACCATCCCTCAGGATTTTCTTGGCCATAGTGTACCCACTAGAGTGAGTCCCAAAGATTCCATCATGCACGTCTTCCATAATTTTCTCTGCCTCCTTCTTGTCCATACAACGGAGTAGAGTTGAATCATGGTTGCACTTATATAGGATCCATTTGCTCAGGAAGAATTTGGCTGAAAATCTTCGCAAGAATTTCTTATCATTGATGGAAGCTCCTTCAGGATATTCTTGCGCTTTAAGATATATCCTTACTTCGTGGTACCATGGTTTCTCTTCGTCAGTGTCAAGCTCATATCAGTGTGCAGGTCCGTTAAATCTTTCGATTTTAATCGTAGGAGCTTCATTGTCCCATTTGACCTTGAACATGGAAGACTTTGTTGCCAAGGCATCAGCCAACTGATTTTCTTCTCTAGGGAAATGTTCAAAGGTGATCTCCTCGAAGTATGGTATCAGGGTTAACACAAGCTCCTTATAAGGAATAAGGTTAGGATGCTTAGTGTCCCATTCTACTTTGACTAGAGAAGAATCTCTGAATACATTCAAGAACTTGATCCTTAAGTCAATGGTAGCCTTTAGCCCCAAGATGCACGCTTCATAATCTGCCATGTTGTTCGTACAATTGAAGTACAATCTAGCAGTGAAAGGAGTATGGAAACCCTCAGGAGAAATAATCACAACACCAATCCCATTGCCCAAAACCTTGGAAGCCCCATCGAAAACCATAATCTACCGGGATCCTTGTTTAGGTCCGTCATACAGTCCAGGCTTTTCGCAGTCAGTTACTAGCATGATATTCTCATCCGGAAATTCAAAGTTCATAGATTGGTATTCGTTAACAACTTGATGTGACAAATGATTTGCTAATACACTTCCTTTAATAGCATTTGTATGGTATATTGGATGCATATTCGGTCAGAATCATTTGCCACCTAGCTATTCGTCTAGAGAGAGCTGGCTTCTCAAAGATGTACTTGATAGGGTCCATCTTAGAAATCAATAAAGTGGTATGAGTCAACATATACTCTCTTAGCCGGCGAGCAACCCATGCCAGAGCGTAACAAGTTTTCTCGAGCAGTGAATATCTGGTTTCATAATCGGTAAACTTTTTGCTCAGGTAGTATATTACATGCTCTTTTCGACCAGACTCGTCATGTTGGCCCAACACACACCCCATAGAATTCTCTAGCAAAGTCACGTACATAATCAGAGGTCTTCCTTCAATTGAAGGCATAAGGATAAGAGGTTCTTGCAAATATTCCTTGATTTTGTCGAAGGCAGCTTGGCAGTTGTCGTTCCATTTGACTACTTGATCTTTCTTCAAGAGTTTGAAGATTGGCTCACAAGTAGTAGTTAGGTGAGATATGAATCGAGCAATGTAGTTAAGACGACCCAAGAAACCTCTAACTTCTTTCTCAGAACGGGGAACAGGCATTTCTTGAATGGTTTTAACCTTTGCAGAGTCAACTTCAATGCCTTTACCACTAACCATAAAACCTAGAAGTTTTCCAGACCTTACTCCGAAAGTGCACTTGTTAGGATTCATCCTTAACTTGTACTTCTTCAACCTCTTAAACAGCTTGTGTAGGTTATCGAGGTGCTCTTCTTCAGTTTGCGACCTTGCACTCATATCATCCACATCGATATCTATTTCATGATGGATCATATCATGAAATAAAGCTATCATAGCTCTTTGATATGTTGCCCCTGCATTCTTCAATCCGAACAACATGACTTTGTAACAAAAGGTTCCCCATTGCGTAACAAAAGTGGTCTTCTCCATGTCTTCGGGAGCCATCTTGATTTGGTTGTAGCCACAAAAACCATCCATGAAGGAGAATACTTTATGTTGAGCGGTGTTTTCAACCAAGACGTCGATATGAGGTAGAGGGAAATCATCTTTGGGGCTTTCGCTATTTAAATCCCTATAGTTTACACACATACGAACCTTTCCATCCTTCTTCGGAACAGGGACCCCGTTTGCAACCCATTGAGGATAAGATGTCATAGCTAGGAATTCTACATCGAATTTCTTCATCACTTCCGCTTTTATCTTTTTCGACATGTCAGGCCGCATTTGACGAACCTTTTGTTTGATAAGAGGGTAATATTCCTTTGTCGGTAGGCGATGAACCACAATGTTGGTATCCAACCCTGGCATGTCTTCATACGACCAAGAAAACACTTCAACATAGTCATGTAGCATCTGAACCAACCTGCTCTTGATACCATCTTCTAAGTCAGCGCCGATCTTGACCTCTTTCTTGTATGTCTCAGTACCAAGGTTGATAACTTCGACTAGCTCTTCATGAGGTTGAATAGCTTTCTCCTCTTGCATTAGAAGTCTGGCTAGTTCCCCTGGTGTTTTACAATCTTCCTCGCCTTCGTCTTCGACTTGGTTAATTGGATGTTCAAAGTCATAACTGGCAATAGTAGAGTTGTTGGCAATGAGATCCGGAGTGGATGAGGATCTGCAAGTGTGTGTGCATGTAAGATACATGGCTATTTGAAAAATGCAATAAAGAAAAAGAAAGACAATGAGCATAAAATTTGAATGCAAAGGTCCAATGTTTTTCATTAAATGATCATATGATAAATGAACATGAACAAAACCCTTAACAAATGGACCATGGTACCCCGAGCAAGGCACATGGTTTAAAAGTCATTGTTTGGAATTAAGATTACAGACAAAAGTTCTTGAATTGACATAAAATAGTAAAAAGTAATTACTCCTTATTGAAGGAGATGGGAGTGAAGTCCTTTGCGTGCCAATTATTGAGCTTTCCTTCGGCAGTAGGGTAGATCCATTCTTCAAAAGCACTTTCATCATCAGAGTCTTCCAAAGCGTTTACTTCATGATTTTTGATACGAAGAGGTGGCTTTCCCATGCAAGCGCTCCTGACCACTTTCGGAGCTTTGATGGTGAAACCCAGCCCAAATTTGTCTACTTTAAACAGAATGTTGGGGAGTTGCCCCCAAATAGTACAACTTCCATCTTCGACCATGACACGAGCATCTTTAAGTGAAACCATTCTTGGTACAACTTCATCAGCTTTTGATATGTCAGAGGAGATTTTGGTGGTGGTAACCATAGGAGGGACAACTTTGAAAGCCTGGCATGGAGTTTCTATAAATTCACCATCCATTTCTATATACTTGAAGGAATTGAGGTGGATCGCCATAAATTCCTCTTCACCACAAACAGTGACAATCTTCCCTTTGACCGGGAATTTTAACTTTTAATGAAGGGTGGATGTTACCGCCCCTGCCCCATGGATCCAAGGGCGCCCAAGCAAACAAGAGTAGGTGGGACATATGTCCATTATATAAAAGGTGGAGTTGAAAATTTGTGATCCTACTTTGATGGGGAGATCCACCTCTCCATGCACCATCCTCTTAGACCCATCGAAAGCCCTTACAACTATATCACTTGGTTTCAACACCAGGCCTTCACAATCTAGCCGGTCCAAAGCACCTTTGGGTAATACATTTAGGGATGAGCCAGTATCAACTAAGACATGAGCCATGGTAGTTTCCTTGCATTCAATAGAGACATGCAAAGCCTTATTATGATTCCTTCCAACAGGAGTCAAGTCATCGTCAGAGAAACCCAATCCATTGTCAGCCGTTAAACTCATCACACAATTCTCGAACTGGTTAGCTGTAGTCTCTTGGGGCACATGAGCTTTCTTCAAAAAATTGATTAAAGCTCGGGCATGAGCATCAGAACAGAGTAGTAATAAAAACATATAGATTTTGGAGGGTATTTTCCCCAGCAGTTCGACTATTTTGAAATCACTATTCTTTATAATTTTCAGGATTTCCTCCATCTCTCGAGTGAAGGGCTCTTCAGCATCAACATCTTTGGCATGAGCCTCTATCCCAGTAGGCTCACTTACTTTTTATTTGCCTCTAGTGTTGGTGTTGTACCCCAAAATTTGCCCTCTCATTTATCAAGACTTTTCACACAAGATCTCTTTGACTCAAGACTGCATTAGGGTTTCACCAGCTCAAGACACCTCCTCATGCACTGATGACCAAAATTAGGGTTTGAGTTTGCACAAGGATTATTGGACTATCAATGCTTCATATGACTTTCAAACATCATTATGAACCCCTAAGATTACTCATGACAAGTTTCAGGCATTGAACCACATTTTTTATCAGTCAATTGGACAGTTGACCTAAAAATCAGCTGTACTGAGGAATAAGTCAACCATGGCCAATTTACAGTCAAACTTCATAATTTTTTATCCAAATCAACATTTTAAGCTCATATGTATCATTTGATCAAGTTTGGATCACAATTCCTAAAGAAGTTTGATTAAATCATCAAAAGGGCAAAATGGTCAAAATTAGGGTTTTGACTAAGAAAGGGCAATTTCTGATTTTTTGACCTAGCAAATGACCAATTGATTTGAAGCATGATTTCAAGGGTTCATTTGTATCATCTTGACCTAATTACATGGTTCAAAACATTTCAATTTCATTGGATTGACAGATGAAATTTGCAGTCAACTGATCAAAAGTCAATTGTACACTAAAAAGTCAAACTTTGACTTTTTGGTCAAAATCAAGTGCCAAAGATCATAATTCATCAAAACATGTCAAAATGTGAAACTTGTTCGTCAAGAAATCAAGGATTGAAGATTAGGTTTTAAAATTGGAAATTTTCTTAACTTAGAAATTTTTCTAAGTATAGAAAATTTCTTATTTTTTCTCAACTTTAAGCCATTTTTTCATCATGATACAAGATGATTCAAGGAAAGTTCCCAACATGAAAGTTGTATACCTCCATGAAATATACAACTTTTCTTCACACACTTTTCCCTAAATATGCTTGGATATCAAGATATAAATTTATGAATACATGCCCATGAACTAAAATAACTTAGTGAAATTTTGTCCTAATTTAGGCAGGTTTTGGACCCAACTTCATGGAAATTTTTCACCTTGTTCCAAGAGGAATCTTGAAATGTATTTCAAATATGAGTTATAGAGAACATTGCAAGCTTTCCAAAATGTCCAAGAAATCCTCAAGATCATTTTTGAGTAGGGAGAATCGGAGAGATGAAGTAGGCAATTTCTCACTTTGTTTTCAAGCCATTTCATGAAGAACAAAGTTCAAATCAGAACCTATGCTGCCTAATCCATGCCTTACAGGTCCCAAACTTGTTTCTTACTCCTTAATTTAATGCTTACTCAGTTGACAAAGCTTTAATCCAAGCCCTAGAATCTTTATCCAAGTTATAATTCCATAAATGGCATAAAGTGGCCATTGCCATTTTGGAAAAGGTTCACTTTTGCCACTTTCCAATTCTTGAGCATTGAACCTGTCTCCTTTGCACATACAAGTACTACAGACCTAAGGCAACTTGTATGGAACTTATACCAACCCTAAGCAAGCCAGTACAAGCATGTGAAGACTTGTCCCCTCACTTTGCTTCAAAAGTAAGAAAGTATGCCAAAAGGCTAGAACTCACAAATTTGTTGGAGAGCTGACTTGAAACCTATCCCATACTAATACACAAAGACATTATAACTAGAAACACGATTCAAAGAGGCCTGAAACATTCAAGCACTCCATATAACCAAAAAACTGTCAAAACTTGCAATTTTTGCATAAGCATAACAATCCATCATTTGGCTCGTGCGTTTCAAGTTTCAATCATTAAAACACTTTACCTGCTTGATATCTAAGTAATCCAGACCATTATCCCTGCATTGTAACTCCTTCTCCATCATCTGCCATTTTTGTTTTCAAAGCTTGCAGTTTGACTTGGATATAGGGTTTCAGACACTTTCAAAGCAAGGTAAGGGTTGGAACACACTCAGGGAGGTTCAAGCAAGCTCAAGCAATCATCAGGCCTTCATAAAACTCACTCAAACTTCATTCACGATTTCAACTGAAAGAGGTAAAAATCTCAACTTCTATCTCTTCATACAGGAATCCATTGGCCACGATTTGTGAATAAGCAATGTAGACCTCATTGCTATGAAGCTGTACACACACACACACACACACACACACACACACACACACACACACACACACACACACACACACACACACACACACACATATATATATATATATATATATATATATATATATATATATATATATATATATATATATATATATATATATCTTGCATTTATTTAGTCTGAGTTGAGAGAATTTTGAACTTGAAGTTCCTGGAAAAATTAGGTTTAAATTTAGGGCTTTTAAAATTTATTTTGATCTTTGATTGTTAGCTTACATAATTTACATGGTTAGAATCGTGAGACAAAATGCTACAACATTCATGTTACCAGTTTCCATTTTTATTGAGAGATGAGAAAGTTACAGAGCTTCTGGCCAGCTTGAGGAAGAAGATGAAGTACAGGGCAAGGAGATTGTTTGTTTTATGTTGTTTTTGTTTCACATAAATCAACAGATGTATAGCCACCCCAGTGGCAAGGTAGCGCGCTGGTGAGGCCCAGGTCCTGGGTTCGAACCTTGGCACTACCTTTTGTTTTTTTCTCACATTTTTCCATTTTCAGATTTTGGCTTATTTTGCAGGATTGGGCTTCAACGTTGGGCCTAGCTTTTTTTCTAACTTAACACCATTTGATTGTTCAGGATACCCCCCGGGCCCAACTATTTTTATATTTTTATTTATTTGTTTTATTTTCATTTTTGATTATTAAATATTTTTCTTTAATACATAAAAATCCTAAAAAATATAAATATGATAATATTGCATTTTATTTTATTTTATTTTATTTTTTCATAAAAAAATATATTTTATCTTTAATATATACTAACTATCTTTTTTTAAATAAACTTGTAAACATAAATAAAATAAGTTTAGTTTAATTTATTTTATTTCCTTTTCATTCCATACTTGTAAATATTTATTTTGGCATATATAAAAACTAAATATTTTTTATAAAATATTATTCAGTATTTTTAATACAAAAATACACAAAAATAATACATAAGAACTTTATTTTCTTTCAAACTAGAATTTAGGGTTAACTCTTTTTAAGATATAATTCCTTTTTATATATTTTTAGGATTAGGTTAAAATTACTTTTCACCAAAAAAAATAATAAAACAAAATCTTTTCTTGCATGTACATAATATTGCATATTTAAATATTGTATTTGTTTATTCCAATATTCGTATAAATTTGATTTGGTTGTAATAGCTTATTTAGATTTACATTTTTGCAAATCCCCATTCAAATTTATATTTCCCCCTCCCATAAATTGTTGTAATAGCTTAGTAATCTTTACGTTACGCAATTTACCGCTTTACATGCCATGTTAGTAATTAGGGTTTGAATGGCAAGATCAAAACCAAACAAATAGAAAACCCTAATATAAGACAAAAACAAGGCATGAAAATAACACACTTGCACACAAGCACCCTTAGGGTTTCTCCACTTGGTTGCCTTATACAAAAAATGGCCATATTACGCATGCGAAGTATCTTGGCAAAACAAACAAGTATAAGATCATAGTCCCTCGACGATGCTATTCAAAGTTTCCTTACAAAATGATCTTGGTCCCTCAAAAAATTCTAAGATACTTTGCAATATTGCTAATCATGGTTATACGATGACCCACGCCCGTCCCGTTTACATCCAAAGATAAGGTTGCATAACAAATCAATGGTAAGAAAACAATGTCAAAGGAATAGAAGATGCATAAAAAAGACATTTGAGTAGGTAGATTACTTCTAGTTACTTGCTCTATTTTCAAACAACTATCCTTGCTATTTCGAAAACAAACACACACATTTCAAAAACATCTTACAAACATTGAAAACATTTTCAAAAAGACAAACATCTTTGTATACATTCTTACGAACGAGAATCATTGCAAAGATTGCCTAAACAATGGCCTCTTTTACAAAATACTTTCAAAACCACACAAAGCACAATTTCAAAACAAAAAGCAAGTGATCTAGCAAGCAACTAAGAGCCCATGGAAAACCATGGATGAAACGGGTGCTAATACCTTCCCTTTTCATAATCTACCCCCCGAACTCAAAAAACAATCGCAAAGGTCTTTCCTGTGCTTTTTCACCTTTCCTTTTGGATAAAATAAAAGTCGGTGGCGACACTTTCTAACTGCAACATTTGCGATAAAACGCAAAACCCTCAAGTCAGTTCTCCCACCATATCACAGAACTGGCGACTCTGCTGGGGAGTATTAATAAAAGTGGGGTTACCTAAGGGCTAGATCACATTTATTTGCTTACATTGTTTGACTTGTTTGCTTTATATTATGGTTCTTTGTTTGTGTTTGAATCCTCCACCCGGATTTTGGAAACATTATAGGTAAATAGAAATACGTTGTGAAAACTGTGCGGGGTATACCGACATGGTCTAAGTAATAGCTATGTTAGTGTGACATATTTGTGGGTACCTGTGATCGGTGGAAATAGAACTGACTGTTTTCTAGCTGGTTTCACGAAATGTCGCGGTAAGCAAGAGTCGCCACCGTCTTTTATGTTCTCCAACATGGAAAGGACAAAAGCGCAGCAAAATTCCTTATTCGAGATGTCTCTCGGTTCGGGAGGTAGATTTATAGAAAGGAAAGGTGTTAGCACCATTTCTATCCGTGGTTATCCACGGGCTCTTAGGTACTTGCTCTTATGTTTTCAAAATATGTTTGCTTTTCAAGTGTGAGTGGGTTTTGAAAAAAGTTTCGTTTGAAAAATTTCTAAGTAACTCTTGTATCAGTCCTCAAGAGTGTATGAAAAATTTGTTTGAAAACTTTTAGAAAGTGTGAGTGCGAAAAGTATTTTTGTTTGTTTTGAAAGAGCAAGTACTTAAGAGAAATCTACCTACTCTAAGGAATTAAGCTGTGTAAGAGTCCTTTAGATAGTGCTATCCCACCATTGAGAGGTAGGTAGCACCATCGTTGGAGGTGTTCGGGTCAATTCGATGATTAGGGACATGTGTGGTCACCGAAGCAATGGTAGGACACCTTAGAAGTAACTCTAATGTCCTAGATCCTTTTTTATCCGAGGCAACTGTTTCGAGGCAACTGGATCTTTAGACAGAAGGGAGACCTCTAAGACACCCTATACTTGATGACCACGTTCGAGGCAACCAGTGAGGCGTACCCTAGGAGTGGCATGTGCTTGTGTTTTGTTTTTCAGTTAATGTTTATCTTGTATATGTTATTTTGTGAGCTACGGATTAATTTTATTTACATACATTCTTGCAGGCATTTTTTTAACAGTTAGGAGTGCGGAAAGTAAATTGCAGAAATATAAATCTAACTATTACAAGGCGCGGGTCTATACATCGCCAAAAAACAAAGACCCGTTTTGGTAAATAAAGTGCAGGAAAATAAATAAAGCGGTAAAATTCCTATTTAACTATTACATATCTGGAGACAGTTACATAAATAATCAAAATAAAATACGCGCGAATAGAAATTAAATCGAGAAGTCTTTAGGGTGTTGACCCCTTTTTAGAAAATAAATGAATTTTTTTGTCCTTTTTTGTGATTAAATGAAATTAAAATTAATAAATAATTAATTAATTTATTAAAAGAAAAATGTTTTTGTATTTTTATGTTTTTAATGAAATAAAATAAAAGGAAATAAAATTAAAAGTTAATAAAAACCTAATTCTAAATTTATTTTAGTTATTAAGAAAAAGAGGTTAAAGTTTCCTAATTAAAACTAATTCAATTTATTAGTATTTATTTACAAAAGTAAAATGAAATTAATAATAATAATAATATTAGTTTTTTTATTTATTGTGAAAGGGTTAAATAATTAATTTTGGTGATAATAATAATAATTAAAAAAAAGTTAATAACTAAATTAGAAAATATAAAAAGGAAAAGAAAAAGAATAAACCAAGGGAGGGGGTCTGGGCCCAATATGGAGGTGAAAATTGGAATCTGAGGCCCATTACTCATCCAGCCACGTTGACTCCTTGGATCAAGTGTTTTTTGGTTGACTGAGTGCATGGTGAGGATCACTTCCTGGCCTTTGGATGCATGCCTGTAGCCACCTGGCGCTTTGGATTTGTAAGGCGCATGATAAGCCTTCTTTGAAGCCTGCACACAAGTACGTAAGAAAAAATAATATGGGATTTTGAAGGGACCTGGGAAAACTTACAGCGCTGTATGATGGACCTTAGGACGTGGCAAGGGTTGCTTTAGCTTCAGAGTATGGCAAAGAAGAGAGTCACGTTCTCCTTTTGGCCTGAAAATACTTGCAACACTCCTTTTGATCTCACACTTTTTTTTGACACTTTTTGGATTTTGCTCTGGGCGTTTGTGCACACTCTAGGTTGTGAATGAGGCTTGCAAGGCTTGTATATATAGTAATGAGTGAGAATAAGTCACATTTAGGAGCCTTTAACCATTGCAATTAAGCTTTGGATTTTGTCTTAACCACCATTAAAGGCATTTCAAAGCTTGTTCAAAATTTGAATTTTCATGCCTAAATGAGCTTAGCACGAAATTGGTAGGTTGCAAATGCTTCATGAAGGCTATTCAAACCATAAGATAGCATTTAATTAATTTTTTTAGATTTACTTGAATTATTATGGATTAAAATGAATTAAATCCATAAAAATTAAATAAAAATAGAAAAATAATTATTTGGTCTTGAAATTGATCATGGGACACGTGGGTGGCATGACAAGGATGAATCAAGTGGAAAAAAGTGGTCCCTTTTGTCAAAAATTGAAGTTTCAAGGATAGTTGACTTTTGCCATTTCACAAAAATTTCCCAACTTCTCCAATGCATATCTTGCTCAATTTTGATCATATGAACATGTTCTTGGACATTTTGGAAAGGTCTTGAAGTCCTCTAACCAATGCCTTTGGTCCCATGTCATGTTGATTTACCAATCTCAAGTTATGGTCTTTGACTTAAAGTGCCTTTTTGTTGACTTTTGAAAATGACCTATAATGTTGAAATTGATAACTTTTTGTGAGAGTATTTATTGGACTTGGAATGTGAAGATGAGTTGTAGGAAATGTCATCCCCTTCAAAATGAGCATTAGATGGGATTTTTCTGATGAACCATGAAAAAGTTATGCCTTGGTCAAGTTACAGTTGACTTTTCAACTGTCCAAAAATAGAAACTTTTGACACCTTGATGATTTTTGAGCCATTCTTGTGGAATGATGATCAAGACTTGATCAAATGATGATTGTGGATTCAAAACAAGATGTTGACCAAAAATTTTGACTTTTAACTGCCAAATGACCATTTTGCCCCTATAGTTGATTGTGAAGCAATTAGGGTTTTTGACTGTGCAACTTGACCTTGTGAGCCTTGAAACTTGACATGTAGGTGCTTGACAATGTATATGAGCATATGGGACTTGATTGAGCCCTTGAAAACCTCAACTTCCTTGCAAGAACCAAAACCCTAATTTTGACTGGCTTAGGAGGATGGTTTGACTGTGCAACCCTTGAGTAGACTTGAGCAAATTTAGATGATGCTTGTCAAAACTTTGAAGAATATGGGAGGGCATATTTTGGGGTACAACAGTTGCCCCTGTTCAATCTTCTTAGACCTGAGGATGTAGATTGGCTTGTGTGCCTTTCGTGATCCGAAGGTGGAAGATGATTGAACACTAAAGTGCCCAGAAATTTGCACTCACATAGTAGAGTATCAGCAGTGTGGTGGCAGGAATGGGCTTACAGATGCCATTTGGAGAGATGGTGGATAGGAGGATGGGCTTATAGATGCAATCTGGAGGTGTGACAGAACCTTGTCGGGAATGGGCTTATAGATGCCATTTGGAGACTATCTGTTGAGTTGTAATTTTGTGAGTTGAAAGAGGGAACCTGTGTAGGTTTGCCTGATGATGAGTTCGTGTAAAACAGCATCCTTGGAAATGGAGAACCTGTGTAGGGTTTCTGGGTGACGAGTCAGTGTAAAAACTTCATCTTTGGAAAGAGAGAACCTGTGTAGGGTTTCTTGATGACGAGTCTGTGTAAAACTACGTCTGGAGAGAGAGAACCTGTGTAGGGTTTCTTTGGGATAAGTTCTTGTAAAACTTCTGGATGAACCGGGGTAAGGTTACTTCGGGATAAGTCCGTGTAAAACTTCTTGATGAACCGGGGTAAGGTCATCTTGAGATAAGTCCGTGTAAGACTTCTGGAGGAACTGGGGTAAGGTTACTGCAGGATAAGTTTGTGTAAAACTTATGGATGAACCGGGGTAAGGTCATCTTGAGATAAGCCCGTGTAAGACTTTTTCTGAAAGAAAAGGAACCGGTGTAGGGTTACTTTGTGATGGGTCCATGTAAGACTTCGTCTGAAAATTGAGAAGGAACCGGTGTGGGGTTGCCTGATGATGAGTTCGTGTAAAACTACATCTGAAGTTGAGGAGGAACCGGTGTAGGGTTTCCTGTTGATGAGCCCGTGTAAGACTTCTTCTGAGAGAAAAGGAACCGGTGTAGGGTTACTTTGATGATAAGTCCGTGTAAGACTTCGTCTGAAAAATTGAGAAGGAACCGGTGTAGGGTTGCCTGATGATGAGTTCGTGTAAAACTACATCTAAGGTTGAGAAGGAACCGGTGTAGGGTTACCTGTTGATGATCAAGTAGATAATTATCCTGTCTGGTTTCAGATAGTAACCCATGATCAGTCGTCCATAGAATTTTCCTGGCTTGTTACCAGTGTTGATCTGGAACTGCAAAGGTAGATGGTAATCATCTTTTGATTGACCTTTTCCTAAAAAGGAAAAACGTTAGCTGTATGCAGTGTCATGATGCGTGAACTGCATGATATTAAGATGTTCTCAAGAATAAATGAGATTTGTGTTGTATGATGCGTATGCATGCTATAATGTATGAAGATGTGATGTTTATGAATGTATTTTCGTCTAGGAAAATAAATCCTTGACGGACTCCGGGAAGTTTGTTGAATCCTAGACTGATGTTTGAAGAGTAGAGTTCTTCGTTTCCGCTGGGGGTGATGATTGCAAGAATAAACCGGTAGGAGAAGATGACTCCGTTGGGGAATAAACTTGATGAAGAGATTACTCTGCGGGGAATTACTCTGTGGGAAGAGATACTTCGCTGAGGTTTGATGATAACTCCACTGGGGATACCGTTGATGAGTTATGTTGGAGGATTTGATGAACTCCGCTGGGGGTAGGAAGTACTTCACCGAGGACGATCTTTCCGTGGTAATTAGCTGGGGATAACCCAGTTATAAGCTCTGGTGGAGAATAACCTTCTGAATAGAGCCGGGGAGACGCGTTCGTACTCTGCAGGGGATAAGATTCCAGAATCTACTAGGGATAAGCTTCAAGAATCTACTGGGGAGATTGATTCAACTCTCCTGGGGAGACTTTGGACTGCATTGGGAAGTGACTCCACTGGATGTCTGTATTCCGTCGGGGAACAATCTTATATTAAGACTGCCGGGGATGCTTGCTTAGGAACATCTGTATACTCTGCTGGGGAATATTGAGATTTTCTGGGGATGCCCAACTTCCTTAAGGTTGACAGTAGACTAACTCTGCTTGGGGAGAGCGTTGTTGACTTGCTGGAGATACTATACCTTGTCAGGGCTGACGGGAGACCAACTCTGCTCGGGGGAGAGTATTGCTGAATCTTATCTTACTCTGCGGGGAGTAAAGGTATCTTGGTCACGTTCTTCAGTTGAACCTACCTTAATACCTTGGTGGACAGAGCAACTAGATCGCTTAGACAACTCATATTGCCCCTGCTTCTGTGGGAGAAGATACCTGTGGAGGCGCTTGATGACTGTCGGTTGACAAATCTTCTTCTGGTAGGCAAGTGACGAGATGACGGAACATAGTCGTATGCTTTTGATCCTTAACTTTTGCCTGGACCGCCCTTTCGGGTTTTCAGTCCACCGGGATACCCATTTTTGCCCAAGCCGCCTTTTCAGGTTTTCGACTTGCCGGGTGTACAGGTTTTTTTCATTTCATCCCTTATTTTCTCCTAGGTGTGTCAACCTAGCGGGTCTTTGCTTATGCGTAGTGTTTTTTCGACTATGTCCGTGCTCTCATGATGCAGGGAGTTGTCACTGTCAGTAGTGCAGTGTTACCATGCCACCAAAAGATCTTCGTTTGATCGTCCAATGCCCCAAGTGATCCAGATGGAGATTTGCCCCAAGCTGGTTGGCCTTTTGAGAGATTCTCCGAATCTTGACCTAACTGCCCCAGATGTTGGACAATGATCATGCCATGCCCCTTGATTGGAAGTACTTTTGTTCACTTAGATATTCGTCGTGCGAATTTCTCTGCTGTTCGAACAAATAGTCATATGCAAACAGTGTTATATCAAGAATGCAAAGCTTATGTCTGTCTTGAAGTTTTTGAAAATGCATTTTTTTTTATAAAAACAAGTGAATTTTTTGTAAACTGTGATGTCAACTCGTTATTTTACCGCAAGCCTTAAGGAGTCAGGATACCTTTTGGTAACAGTATGCTTTCGAACTAACCCATGCTTCAGCTAGGACTTTTAAAGGTTGTAGCGTGGCCCGGTTCACGGTTTAAGAAACAAAGGATAAAGGCTCAAATTTTATTTGTACCCACCCGTTCTTCGTGATGTTCTTCAAACCTAAACTCAGCTAATCGTGCATTAGACCTTGTTTGAGTCTTTGCCTTGATATTCCGGTGATGGTTCGGATGTTGACAGTTTATTTTGAATAGTCAGTCATTTCCTTTTGTCGAGGGTTTGTAGGGCCTCTTTCTTTTTTTTTTTTGATTTCGTTATCCCTGTTTTTTTTGCCTGAACTGTTTCTTTTGCGATTACAGTCAGCGGGATGCCCCAGTTTTGTAAGTCTCCATCATAGGTTTTGACTTAATGGGCTTTTATTTGGAGAGATAATGACTGCCCGTCTTTATGATTATTCAGAATCATCATCGTCTTTTGTTTTGGAAGGACTCCTTTGGTTCCATTCATTGTGCACTGAGAAGACTACCCTACCCTAGGTTATGATTAAGGGTTTTAATTTTTTTGTGAAAAGCAAAACTCCTACTTCTTTGGCTCAAAGGGGTTGACGAGGGATTATCTTCCTTATAACTCCAGTGTTTAGGAATTGAAACAATGCCTGTACCTCATCAGCGGGGTCTGTTCAAAAGCATAATGTAGATTGTGGTATCGTTTTCGTCATCCTCCCTCAAGAGGCTTAGAATTATTAATCGAGCGTTGAACATCACAAAAAATGAAAGCAATTTTGAATATAGCGAATGCGAATATATTGATTCAAAACAGACATATGCGATGCATTGATAAAGTAATAAAGTTTGCTATGACAATAATTGTTTGTATAAACAAAGAAAATACAACTTGAACATTCGAATGAACAAAAAGTCTTCTAGTTTCAGGACTTGTCACTTCAAATGGTGAATCTCGCGGGGATAGTAGAAGAACTCGACCTGACCATCTGGGGTGAATTCCACTGCTCCCTCATCAATCAGGTCTTGAATTTTGTTTTTCAAAGTCCAACAGTCGTCGGTGTCATGTCCAGGACTGTCAGAATGGTATGCACACCTTGCATCAGGATTGTACCTTGGGGAGGCTGTGTTGGGATTCTTAGGAGGGTCCCTTAGTGTCACCAGATTCAATCTTAACAGGTGTTGTAAAGCTTGAGACAGTGGCATGTTGAGCTTGGTAAATTTCCTTCGGTCAACCCGTTGCTTTTGGTGAGGTTGATGCTGGGCTTGTGACCCTGAAGCAAGCTGAGGAGCTTTTCCCTTGTCTTCTTGCCCCAAAGGTGGTTGAATGATGACTTGATCTTCAACCTTAGATGTTTGCCCCAGTTGGTTATCCCAAAGCAGTTGGTTGACGAGAACCCTGAGCTCTCCTTGTCTTTGAGATAAGTCTTGGATAAGAGCCATTTGCCCCAGCATCTGGGTTCTCATTGTATCCACCTCAGCTTGTA
Source organism: Vicia faba (assembly GCA_948472305.1). NCBI lineage: Eukaryota > Viridiplantae > Streptophyta > Magnoliopsida > Fabales > Fabaceae > Vicia > Vicia faba. The sequence continues at coordinate 1,210,984,346 of OX451736.1, read as the reverse complement.
GACATTTCAGCCGTTCATCCCTATCGTCTTCAGGACTGTTCCTGACCAAAGTCCCCATGAGGAGTGTTCTCAGCTCTTCCTGCCCCTTGAATAGATTTAGGAGGATTTCCCCGAACTGAGTCTCTTGAGCATGAAGATCTTGGTTTTTTTGTTGGGAAGCCATTGCTGAAATAAACAGCGAAGATGGTAAGTGACCTGTAAAAAGTGTACCTGTAATGCAATGATATGTATGATATACATGCAATGTTTTCAAGGATCTCGCGGGGTAAATAGAGAAACTTGTTAGAATTTGAATTTAGGTAGCTTGATTGAAGGGAACTTCATGTTGATGAGAGTCCTTCTTCAAGAGTCAAAGCTCACCATATCGAGTGGGTCATAGCCCCTGACTCAAGTTATCAACCTTGGCTAGAGGAAAATAAATCCCCTTTGCCCCTTGCTAGGCATCATGACCTGCATCACAAACCCTTGAGATCCTTGAAATGGATTAGTCCTTATGTAGGATGTATGCAATGGTATGATGGCATGATGTTATTTTATGCATGGAGTGATGTAAGTAAACCCTGTTATGAGTCCAGGTTAAGGACTGTAAACAAACCCTGCAAGAAACTCATGTGTTAGATAACAAGCATGCAAGTAGTCAAGTTTGAAGGCACACAAGTCACACAAGACAGCCCTTAGAGTTTAGGCCAGCATGAAGTTTGGGGTACTACCCTCTTGAAGTTGGTGGGCTCAAAAACCTGTCCTATCAAAAGTAACCGGGTTCTAAGGAGCTCAATATCATTGGGTTATTTTCTATGTTCATTGTTTTGATTTAGCCACTGGACTGGCGATCAAAATATTCTAAGAAAGCAACCCTCAATGAGTATAGTATCGAGTATCAACCAACTTCAGACTGCACCAAAGTCAGTCATCTCACTACCCCTAAAGAGGCCAGGATGGTCAAGTAAGGTTCCTAAGGTCAGTTGATGCTTCACGACACCACACGGCGGCCCCGTACTCTCCTTGACTTGACTCAAGGGTTACCGGTACTCACAAAAGTGCCACATCAACGTAGCAAACTACTTCAACCGTGTCGGTATACCCCACACAATTCCTTCACAGTTTTGTTGCTACTTTCTAAATGGTATTCCCCAGATCCGGGTTAGGATCTATGAAACTCCAAAACAGGCCCACAATTTTAAAGCAAACAAAACAAGCAATTGAAAACATAAGAGTGGTCTAATCCTAAGGTACACCTCACTTATTAAGCAACATTCCCCAGCAGAGTCGCCAGTTCTGTGATCGGTGGAAATAGAACTGACTATTTTCTAGCTGGTTTCGCAAAATGTCGCGGTAAGCAAGAGTCGCCACCGTCTTTTATGTTCTCCAACATGGAAAGGACAAAAGCATAGCAAAATTCCTTATTCGAGATGTCTCTCGGTTCGGGAGGTAGATTTATAGAAAGGGAAGGTGTTAGCACCCATTCTATCCGTGGTTATCCACGGGCTCTTAGGTACTTGCTCTTATGTTTTCAAAATATGTTTGCTTTTCAAGTGTGAGTGGGTTTTGAAAAAAGTTTCGTTTGAAAAATTTCTAAGTAACTCTTGTATCAGTCCTCAAGAGTGTATGAAAAATTTGTTTGAAAACTTTTAGAAAGTGTGAGTGCGAAAAGTATTTTTGTTTGTTTTGAGAGAGCAAGTACTTAAGAGAAATCTACCTACTCTAAGGAATTAAGCTGTGTAAGAGTCCTTTAGATAGTGCTATCCCACCATTGAGAGGTAGGTAGCACCATCATTGGATGTGTTCGGGTCAATTCGATGATTAGGAACATGTGTGGTCACCGAAGCAATGGTAGGACACCTTAGAAGTAACTCTAATGTCCTAGATCCTTTTTTATCCGAGGCAACCGTTTCGAGGCAACTGGATCTTTAGACAGAAGGGCGACCTCTAAGACACCCTATACTTGATGACCACGTTCGAGGCAACCAGTGAGGCGTACCCTAGGAGTGGCATGTGCTTGTGTTTTGTTTTTCAGTTAATGTTTGTCTTGTATATGTTATTTTGTGAGCTACAGATTAATTTTATTTACATACATTCTTGCAGGCATTTTTTTTAACAGTTAGGAGTGCGGAAAGTAAATTGCAGAAATATAAATCTAACTATTACAAGGCGCGGGTCTATACATCGCCAAAAAACAAAGACCCGTTTTGGTAAATAAAGTGCAGGAAAATAAATAAAGCGGTAAAATTCCTATTTAACTATTACATATCTGGAGACAGTTACATAAATAATCAAAATAAAATACGCGCGAATAGAAATTAAATCGAGAAGTCTTTAGGGTGTTGACCTCTTTTTAGAAAAGAATGAATTTTTTTGTCCTTTTTTGTGATTAAATGAAATTAAAATTAATAACTAATTAATTAATTTATTAAAAGAAAAATGTTTTTGTATTTTTATGTTTTTAATGAAATAAAATAAAAGTATATAAAATTAAAAGTTAATAAAAACCTAATTCTAAATTTATTTTAGTTATTAAGAAAAAGAGGTTAAAGTTGCCTAATTAAAACTAATTCAATTTATTAGTATTTATTTACAAAAGTAAAATGAAATTAATAATAATAATAATATTAGTTCTTTTTTTTATTGTGAAAGGGTTAAATAATTAATTTTGGTGATAATAATAATAATTAAAAAAAAGTTAATAACTAAATTAGAAAATATAAAAAGGAAAAGAAAAAGAATAAACCAAGGGAGGGGGTCTGGGCCCAATATGGAGGTGAAAATTGGAATCTGAGGCCCATTACTCATCCAGCCACGTTGACTCCTTAGATCAAGTGTTTTTTGGTTGACTGAGTGCATGGTGAGGATCACTTCCTGGCCTTTGGATGCATGCCTGTAGCCACCTGGCGCTTTGAATTTGTGAGGCGCATGATAAGCCTTCTTTGAAGCCTGCACACAAGTACGTAAGAAAAAATAATATGGGATTTTGAGGGGACCTGGGAAAACTTACAGCGTGGTATGATGGACCTTAGGACGTGGCAAGGGTTCCTTTAGCTTCAGAGTATGGCAAAGAAGAGAGTCACGTTCTCCTTTTGGCCTGAAAATACTTGCAACACTCCTTTTGATCTCACACTTTTTTTTGGAACTTTTTGGATTTTGCTATGGGCGTTTGTGCACACTCTAGGTTGTGAATAAGGCTTGCAAGGCTTGTATATATAGTAATGAGTGAGAATAAGTCACATTTAGGAGCCTTTAACCATTGCAATTAAGCTTTGGATTTTGTCTTAACCACCATTAAAGGCCTTTCAAAGCTTGTTCAAAATTTGAATTTTCATGCCTAAATGAGCTTAGCACGAAATTGGTAGGTTGCAAATGCTTCATGAAGGCTATTCAAACCATAAGATACCATTTAATTAATTTTTTTAGATTTACTTGAATTATTATGGATTAAAATGAATTAAATCCATAAAAATTAAATAAAAATAGAAAAATAATTATTTGGTCTTGAAATTGATCATGGGACACGTGGGTGGCATGACAAGGATGAATCAAGTGGAAAAAAGTGGTCCCTTTTGTCAAAAATTGAAGTTTCAAGGATAGTTGACTTTTTCCATTTCACAAAAATTTCCCAACTTCTCCAATGCATATCTTGCTCAATTTTGATCATATGAACATGTTCTTGGACATTTTGGAAAGGTCTTGAAGTCCTCTAACCAATGCCTTTGGTCCCATGTCATGTTGATTTACCAATCTCAAGTTATGGTCTTTGACTTAAAGTGCCTTTTTGTTGACTTTTGAAAATGACCTATAATATTGAAATTGATAACTTTTTGTGAGAGCATTTATTGGACTTGGAATGTGAAGATGAGTTGTAGGAAATGTCATCCCCTTCAAAATGAGCATTGGATGGGATTTTTCTGATGAACCATGAAAAAGTTATGCCTTGGTCAAGTTACAGTTGACTTTTCAACTGTCCAAAAATAGAAACTTTTGACACCTTGATGATTTTTGAGCCATTCTTGTGGAATCATGATCAAGACTTGATCAAATGATGATTGTGGATTCAAAACAAGATGTTGACCAAAAATTTTGACTTTTAACTGCCAAATGACCATTTTGCCCCTACAGTTGATTGTGAAGCAATTAGGGTTTTTAACTGTGCAACTTGACCTTGTGAGCCTTGAAACCTGACATGTAGGTGCTTGACAATGTATATGAGCATATGGGACTTGATTGAGCCCTTGAAAACCTCAACTTCCTTGCAAGAACCAAAACCCTAATTTTGACAGGCTTAGGAGGATGGTTTGACTGTGCAACCCTTGAGTAGACTTGAGCAAATTTAGATGATGCTTGTCAAAACTTTGAAGAATATGGGAGGGAAAATTTTGGGGTACAACAGTACCGGTAGCCTTTGAGTCAATCAAAGTGAATACGGGGCCGCTGAGTGATGTCATGAAGCACTAATGAACTTCTAGAACCCTTTACTTGACCAACTTGGCCTTTAGGATGTAGTGAGATGACCGACTTTGGTGCAGTCCGAAGATGGTAGATACTTTATACTACACTCATTGAGGTTTGGTTTCTTGGGATATTTCGGTCGCCATTAAATAGGCTTGAGCTGAAACAATGACCAAGGAAAAAATCCGGTGATATTGAGCTCCTTAGAACCCGGTTACTATTACTAGGACAGGTTTGAGCCAACTAAACTTCAAGAGGGTACTTACCTATAAAACCCCATGCAAGCCTAAACTAAGAACTTGTTTGTTTTGCTTGTGTATACATACTTGTGCATAACATCATGGACATCATGAACATCATATGCATCCACTAACCATTTCAAGGATTTTGGAGATTCATCTTTGTTCTTATTTTGTAGGATATGGATTCACTTCGTAGGAAAACTATCTAAGTCAACCTTGTAAGAATTCCTCCACAACTCAAGGAGCTAGCTTCAAGGATCCCTGAGAATTCTCCATTCACCGAGAGGCATGGTTGTCTACTCAACTTGGTCACCTCCAACACATATGAGGATATAATGAAGGTGCTCTTCCAGTTCTTTGATCCTTTGCACCATTGTTTCACATTTCTCGACTATCAGCTTGTGCCCACTTTGGAAGAATTCTATCAACTCTTGAGAATTCCTATTCTCAATCAACTACCTTTCAACAGTACGGAAAGAGACCGAAAGCCAGAAGAGATTGCTCAAGCTCTGCACTTGCACTCATCTGATGTCACAACTTATTGGGAAACTAGAAGTGGTGTCAAAGGCTTCTTAGCAAAGTTTATGTTTGAGAAAGCCCAAAGCTATTGGAATTCCTTGGACTTGAAAGATTTTGAGGAAATTGTGGCTCTTCTTATCTATGGGATGGTCTTGTTTCCCAATCCTGACCAACTCATAGATGTGAGTGCCGTCAAAATCTTCATGTCACACAATTCGGTGCCTACATTACTAGGGGATATCCTGCACTCTTTTCACACTCGTACAATGAGGAAAAGAGGTGTCCTTATGTGTTGCACTCATCTCCTGGAAAGATGGTTTATTTCTCATCTTCCCCAATCAGTTTTAAAGAATGAGCAAGGTTCTAGGTGGTCATAAAGGTTAATGACGCTTAAACATTCAGATATTCATTGGTGCTCTTGATCCAAAGAGAATGTTATCATTGTTTACCGTTGTGGGGAATTCCTTAATGTACCTCTACTTGTAATTAGGGGAGGCATCAACTACAACCCATGTTTAGCTCTAAGACAGTTTGGTTATGCCCAAAGGGACGGCCCACACGAGATGTTAATTCAAGGCTTGGTATTCGACTACGACAATGACAATCAAGGTCTTCGCCAGAGATTCATCCGAGCTTGGAGGATGCTAAACAAGGTGGATAGCAAGAATTTGGGACACAAGAATTCCATCCCTCTTGAGCCTTACCTCAAGTGGGTACGAACCCGCGCTCAAAGTCTTATGATGCCTTATCCTTCCATTCTCCCGGTGATCATTGAGCCTGTTAAGAAAGGAGAAGTTCCATACATTATCCTACATCCTGACATGCCCATATCTCTTGAAGACCTACAAAGGGATTGGATACAGCTCAAAGGAGAGAGAGATACTTTCGAAGCCCAATTCTACGCAAGCGAGAAGAAGGTTTTGGAACTCACTAGGCTACTTCATAAGGAGCAGACTCTAAATGCCTACATTGCACCAAAGAGGATACGCACTACTTTTTTTATCTTAGAGTTTTGTATTATTTAGCCCAAGGGGCATTGATGTACTCAAACTCTATCTTATTAATATAACGTGTGTTTCTTTTTGTCTAAAACGAACTTGAATCTTCTAAAAAACCTTGAAAACATTGCATGTGTACATATCATTCATCATGACATAAACAGGTCTTTTGCAATGAGTTTCCTCATCTCTCTACTATTTATTTCAGTAAGATGGATCTCGAACAGATAGTCAAAGATCTTCAAGTTCAAAACATGCAGTTTCAACAGTTGCTCATGACCCTAGCCAAGGATGAGTTGAAGACTCTATTAACTGAAGAAAGAAAGAAGAAAACAAAGAAGGCCACCGAAGTTTTGAACATGGGGAGAAGGTTTCAGGGACAGACTAGAAGAACCTTGAATTTTGCAACCACTTCCAGGGAAGGATAAGGGAAAGGAAAAGAAACAGCGGTTCTGTCAGAATCTGAAGAGGAGGAAGAAGAGGAAGACTAATCCGAGGAACAGTATCCTCCAACAGATGATAAGTACAGACATCTTGAAGAGCGTTTAAGCGCTATGGAAATACAAAAGGTGTCGGGTCTAGACGTTGAAGAATTGGGAATAGTATCGGGAATTGTAATCCTACCAAAGTTCAAAGTGCCGTTGTTTGCAAAATATGATGGGGTGTCATGTCCTAAGATGCACCTCCGATCATATGTGAGAAAGATTCAGCCGCACTCCGCCGATAAAGACCTGTGGGTGCATTTTTCCAAGATAGCTTATCTGGAACATAACTCGATTGGTTTTACCAATTGGAAAGGGCCGACGTCCATAACTGGGAAGACCTTGCCGCAACTTTCTATAAGCAATACCAGTACAATGCAGATTTAGCGCCTACCCGTACTCAGCTTCAGAGTATGGCTATGGCTTCAAATGAGGGTTTCAAAGATTACGCGTATAAATGGAGAGATCTAGCTGGGAGAGTTCAACCCCCTCTGTCTGAAAGGGAGTTGGTGGATATTTTCTTAGGCACTTTATCAGGCCCTTTCTTCAACAATTTGATTGGGAGCTCATCTGCTGGATTTACTGAGTTAATACTAACCGGAGAGAGGGTGGAAGCTGGAATAAAAAGTGGAAAGATTCAGAAGGATTCATCTGCCTCTACAACTGTGAGAAAGCCTTTCACTGGGAAGAAGAAGGTATCTGATGTTTATCCATAAAGGAACCAAGGGAGAGCCGAACGTCGACCAATGGTAGCGGCTGTTATGATCCCAAAGCCTACATCTGATCAACCAAGAAGTAACCAACCGAGGGTGGAAAGGCCGGTCTGGAAATTAACCAGAATTAATATGACTCTAGCCCAAGTTTTATCGCACCTTCTGAAATATAATTTGGCAACTTTGAAAGAAGCTCCCAAAAACCCCAACACATCGTCCCCTCATTATCACCTAAATGCCAGATGCGCATATCATTCCGAAAGTCCGAGTCACGACACTAACAACTGTTGGGCCCTGAAAAACAAAATTCAAGACCTTATAGATGCAAAAGAGATTGAGTTTTATGCACCTGAGAAGCCAAACGTCATTTCTGCTGCTATTCCTAGGCATGGTCACAACACCAATGCAATTGAAGAAGATTTATTTGCTACCACAGTTGATGAACTCTTGACTCCACTCCCAATCATTAAGATAAACTTGTTGAAAGCTGGTGTACTCCCGGGTTGTAATTAAGACCGCAATCTCTGCTTATCCTCACCAACTGTTTGCCCTTTATTGAAAATAGGCATTCAACGCTTGATAGACAACAAAGAGATTCTGTTTGAAAGTACTCTTGTTTTACCTGTTCTTGTTGAAGACATTTCAATCATAACCATCTCCACCAATTCTTCCAGGGTCCCCAAAAGGCCCGTTAGAATTACATCAGTTCCAAGAACTACTCCTCTTATAATCACAATGCCTGGGCCAGTCCCGTATGAATCAGACAAAACTGTGCCGTGGAATTATGGTGGGGACATCTACTACCATGGCATCAAACAAGATGGGCTGGCTGCCGAAGAAATAAATTCCAAAGAAGAAGACTCTGACATTAGTAATATTTCCGGAACCAGTAAGATTACCCGAAGCGGTAGAATCTTCTCTCTAGAAATCCCCCCCCCCCAAAGGCAGTTTTTGGACCCGTGGCTGCTCCGAAGGTTACCTCTGTACCATTAATCATATCTGCAAGTGCTCATATTGACAAATACGACACAACCCATGTTGTTATCCCTACCAACACTCCTACTGCTGAAACTCGAGGAAAAAGTATTCAAGAAGAGCCTGTCCAGACGAAGGATCAACCGCTGACTATCCCCGAAACCTCCAAGAAGGAATTGGAGGAGATTTTGAGAATAATAAAGAAGAGTGACTACGACGTGGTTGAACAGTTGGGACAAACTCCCTCCAAAATCTCTATGCTGGCATTGTTACTGTGCTCAGAGGCACATGCAAAAGCTCTGGTGAAGTTTCTGAAGACAGCCCACGTGCCTCAAGAGACGTCTGCTGGCCAATTTCAAGATTATGTGGCCAGCTTGACAGTTGATAACGGCCTAGGCTTCTCGGATGCTGATCTGACACCAAGGGGAAGAAAGCACAACGAGGCATTGCATGTCTCTGTGGAATATGGAGGAACAACTCTGGCCCATGTCTTGGTGGACACCGGCTCATTTTTGAATGTTTTATCGAAGAAAGCTCTCGACAGACTAGACTGCGAAGGATTAACGTTGAAACCCAGTAACATAATCGTAAGAGCATTTGATGGCTCAAAGAGGGTGGTTCACGGGGAGGTGGACATCCCCATAAAGGTTGGGACTCAAACTTTCAACTCAACCTTCTATGTAATGGACATTCGCCCCTCTTACTCCTATCTGCTAGGACGGCCATGGATCCATAATGCCGGTGCTGTCACCTCCACACTGCACCAGATGCTGAAATACCCGGTCCATGGAAATATTAGCAATGTCCACGGAGAGGAATAGTATATGATTAGCCACCTCAAATATTTCCGGTATGTTGAATTGGATGGCGAGTTCATCAAAACTCCCTTTTGACATTTCGAATAAGTCTCTCAAGAGGTAGCAGTAACCAAGACATTGTCCCAGATCCCCAAGATCACAATACCTCCGCTTTGGATGTCATCTCTGAAGGACGCCAAGGCAGTAGTAGAGGAGGGTGGATGCACCATCTGGGGGAAACTTCCGGATGTTCTGTATAAATCTGACAAGTTTGGCTTAGGGTTTACTTCAAGTGCTCATAAGGCTGTGCGTCGTGCCCGTGTTGGAGGGCCACCCCTGAAGATTAGCAACCGAGAGGTCAATGCAGTGGAAGATGGTGAAGAGGATTGCAGCTTGGAGGATTGGATATTTCCTACTGTCAACGGAGGACTTCGCAATTGGGAAGCCAGAGACTTTATCCCAATAACTTTCATCCCTCAGTAATTTATCTTTTACATTTCTGTTGGACTTGTAATATTCACAAACAATTTGCATATTTAAAACCTTGTGTCTTGCCCGAGGCACAATGGTCCATTTGTAAGGGTTTTTATTTCATCTTCATATGACATTCAATGAATCATGGACGTTTTTCACATACAAACTTATTGCGCTCAATGTTTTTCTAATACATTTTATTTTTAAGGATGGTTATACCCTTACACACATCCACACTCACAAATGCAGGTACCCCTCCATTCCGGATCCCATGGATAACGATATTGCTATGGCCTTTTGTGACTCTGAGGATCTAATCTACCAAGCCGAAGACGAAGGTGAGGAAGATTGTGAAGTACCAGGGGAATTGGCCAGACTACTACAACAACAGGAAAGAGCTATCCAGCCTCATGAGGAAACGGTGGATATAATCGAATTGGGTATCGAGAAGGATAAAAAAGAAATCAAGGTGGGTGCTAATCTGGAGCTTAGTGTTAAGGAGCGTCTGATTCAGCTGTTACATGATTATGTTGAGATCTTTGCCTGGTCATATGAAGACATGCCAGGACTTGATGCAGACATCGTGGTACATCGTCTACCAACAAGAGAAGACTGTCCACCAGTAAAACAAAAAGTCTGTCGCATGAGACCCGACATGTCAGAGAAGATCAAAGCGGAAGTCATGAAACAATTCAATGCCGGATTCTTGGCTGTCACTTTCTATCCCTAATGGGTTTCCAACATTGTTCCCGTGCCTAAAAAGGACGGAAAAGTACGAATGTGCATGGACTATAGAGATTTGAATAGGGCCAGCCCTAAAGATGATTTTCCACTTCCCCACATTGATATCCTGGTTGATAATACGGCGCAACACAAAGTGTTTTCCTTCATGGACGAATTATCAGGTTACAACCAAATAAAAATGGCACCTGAGGACATGGAGAAAACTACATTGGTCACACAGTGGGGCATATTCTGCTACAAAGTGATGCCATTCAGACTGAAGAATGCTGGGGAAACCTACCAGCGTGCCATGGTAGTTTTGTTTCATGACATGATACATCATGAAATAGAGGTCTACGTAGACGATATGATAGCCTGATCACAAACAGAAGAAGAGCACCTTAATCACTTGCAAAAGTTGTTTGAGAGGTTGAATAAGTATAAACTAAGGTTGAACCCAAACAAGTGCACATTCAGAGTACGGTCCGATAAACTCTTAGGTTTTGTCGTCAGTAACAAAGGCATTGAGGTCGATCCTTCCAAGGTTAAAGCGATACAAGAAATGCCTGCTCCTCGTACTGAGAAGGAAGTCAGGGGATTCTTGGGATGCCTGAACTATATTGCCAGATTCATTTCTCACCTAACAGCTACTTGTGAGCCAATCTTCAAACTATTGAAGAAAGATCAAGTAGTCAGATGGAATGATGAATGCCAGATTGCTTTTGATAAGATCAAAGAGTACTTACAAGAGCATCCTGTTTTGATGCCACCAGTCGAGGGAAGACCACTGATCATGTATCTGACCGTTTTAGAGAACTCAATGGGGTGTGTATTGGGGAAGCATGACGAGTCTGGCCGAAAAGAGCATGCTATTTACTACTTGAGCAAAAAGTTTACCGACTGTGAAACCAGATATTCACTGCTCGAGAAAACTTGTTGCGCTCTGGCATGGGCTGCTCGCCAGCTAAGACAATATATGCTAACTCATACCACTTTGTTGATATCTAAGATGGCTCCGATAAAGTACATCTTTGAAAAGCCTGCTCTGTCTGGGAGGATAGCTAGATGACAGATGATCCTAACAGAACATGACATACAGTATACTACCCAGAAAGCTATAAAAGGCAGTGTATTGGCTGATCACCTTGCTCACCAAGTTGTAGAAGATTTTCAGTCCATGAAGTTTGAATTCCCGGATGAAGACATCATGACATTAGACAACTGTGAAGGAATCAGGCCATACGACGGATCTGAACAAGGATCTCGATGGACTCTGTTCTTTGATGGGGCATCCAATGCACTTGGTAATGGTATTAGCGTTGTACTCATATCTCCAGAAGGGTGTCATACTCCATTTACTGCCAGACTTTGCTTCAATTGTACAAACAACATGGCGGTGTACGAAGCATGCATATTTGGTCTCAAAGCCACCATAAACTTGGGAATCAAATCTTTAGATGTATTTGGAGATTCAGCTTTGGCCATCAGTCAGATCAAAGGGGAATGGGACACTAAGCACCCAAATCTTATCCCTTACAAAGAACATGTTTTGACATTGCTACCACATTTTGAGAAGATTACCTTCGAGCATTTCCCGCGAGAAGATAATCAGCTAGCAGACGCTCTAGCCACAATGTCATCTATGTTTAAACTTAATTGGGATAACGAAGCTCCCCAGATCACCATTGAACGAATGGATGAACCAGCACACTGTCACGAGATTAATACTGAAGAGGTAGTGGACCAACCTTGGTTTCATGAAGTCAAGAGGTATCTCGAGGCTCAAGAATATCCAGAAGGAGCTTCAATCAATGATAAAAATTTCTTAAGGAGATTCTCTGCTAAATTCTTCCTGAGTAATGGCATCCTGTACAAACGTAATCATGACTCCATTCTGCTTCGGTGTATGGATAAGATTGAGGCGGAAAGGATCATGGTTGAATTACATGAAGGTACTTTTGGCACTCACTCCAGTGGGCATACGATGGCAAAGAAAATCCTACGGGTAAGTTATTATTGGTCTACCATGGAAGCAGATTGCTATCAACACTCTAGGACCTGTCATAAATGTCAAATTTATGCTGACAAGGTACACGTACCTCCAGTTCCTCTGAATGTATTGACGGCTCCTCGGCCCTTCGCTATGTGGGGAATTGATATGATTGGGGAGATCAAGACGACAGCCTCCAATGGACACCACATCATCCTAGTGGCCATTGACTATTTCACAAAATGGGTCGAAGCAGCTTCTTTCGCTTCTGTTACCAAGAATGTTGTTGCCCGTTTCATCAAGCAAAACCTCATTTGCCGGTACGGTATCCTGGAAAGGATCATCCTTGACAATGGTACAAATCTTAACAACACTATGATCACAGCCTTGTGCGAGCAATTCAAGATTCAACATCACAATTCTTCTCCCTATCGACCAAAGATGAATGGTGTTGTCGAAGCTGCAAATAAGAACATTAAAAAGATCATATAAAAGATGACGGTCACATACAAAGACTGGCATGAGATGCTACCATTCGCTCTCCATGGGTACCGTACCACGACTCGCACATCAACTGGGGCAACACCCTATTCTTTGGTTTACAGCATGGAGGTTGTTTTACCTATTGAGGGTCAGATCCCCTCTCTAAGCATTATGAAGGACGCAGGTTTGAGTGAAGACGATTGGATCCAGACTCGAATTGATCAACTGAACTTAATTGATGAAAAGAGACTTACTGCTGTTGGCCATGGTCAGATGTATCAAAAACGAATGATCAAGGCTTTCAACAAGAAACTCAGGCACCAAGTATATCAAGTTGGGGATCTGGTGATCAAACATATCATCTTTCCACAAGGTGATCCCAGGGGCAAATAGACTCCTACCTATGAAGGACCATTTGTAATCAAGAACATATTCCCCGGTGGGGCAATGATCTTGACCACCATGGATGGAGACGATCTGCCACACCCTGCGAACGCGGACATAGTCAAAAGATACTACGCATAAGAGACCCGCTAGGTTGGCACACCTAGGCAAAACAAGGGCATCCCGGCGAACCAAAAAGGTTAGGGCAAAAATTAAGGATAAAATAAAAAAATCTGTACACCCGGCAAGTTGAAAACCCGAAAGGACGACTTGGGCAAAAAAGGGTTTCCCGGTGGACTGAAAACCCGAAAGGGCGGTCCAGGCAAAAGTTATGGAATTAAAGCGTATGACTATGTCTCGTCGGATCACTTGACGGATAACCTTTGACTTCCACTGACAAACTCGGAGTTCCTGATCAATTCAATCATCTTCGGACGAAGCAACAAATAGACAAGATGCTCAGAGATATGAAGGCTATAGAAGAATGGGAACCCCATGGGATTATTACACATAGCTATCTTTCTTTGTATAAATTTTTCTTGTTTTATGGCACCATTCTCTTACTAGAATGTTTGTCTCCTCTGTACAAAATACTTATTCAAAGTCAATACAAAGATATCTCTTTGAAAGTACAGAAAACTATCTGTCTTTTTCTTTACACTTGTGTTTTATTTGCAAAAACGTCCAATGATTCATTAATGAACATATGCATTTGAACATAATTACTATTTACAAATAAACAAAATAAGTAAGACAATTACTGATAGGTTGAAAGGACAGGAAAACGTCTCTAGGATATTCCATAAGAAATCCCCACAGTACGTCATTTAAATCCCCAGCGGAACAAATTTCAAACTATTAATCCCCAGTAGAAATCGTCAAATTTCTTAGGATTCCTCAAGTAGTATATGGCATTGCCCTCACAACGAAATTTACTTCCCTCAACAAGAGTTCGTCAGTAATTCAACTTCAAGACATGGAAATTTCAACATATCCTCAGCAGCATTTAAAGATTTATTTTCCTCAATCAAACAGCGATACAGCAAATCAACTTACATGCGCATACATTGCATCCATATATCATAAACATTGATAAAGCAAATACATTGCATCATACATTTCATGCAACGTAACTTTGTGTTTCAGCTAACATTTTACCCTTTTCAGGATAAGATTAACAGCTACCATTAACAATATGCAATCATGATATAGTTCAGATACGCTCCAGACACGGACGCCATTCTGATACTCATTCAGATTTCAACTTTCAGATACAGTTCATATATGCTCCATACACAGATGCCATCCTGATACTCATTCAGATACAACCTTTCAGATACAATACAGTACAAATACACTCCAGACACTGATGCCATTCTGTTACTCATTCAAATTTCAAGTTCAGATACAGTTCGGATACACTCCGGACACGGACGCCATTCTGATACTCATTCAGATACAACCTTTTAGATACAATAAAGTACAGATACGCTCCAGACATGGATGTCATTCTGATACTCATTCAGATTCAGTCTCCAGATACAGTTCAGGTACGCTCTAGGCACAGACGCCATTCTGATACTTATTCTTTCAGCTTACAACTTACAATTCAACAAACATTCTTGGATGATGTTGTACCCCAAAATTTTCCCTCTATTTTCCACAAGAAATCACAGCTTCGGGCTTTTCCTGATTTTTCAGATTGGCTTAAGAATCGGTCAAGCAGACTTTTCTCATCAAACAGACAAAATTAGGGTTTCCATTAATTTTGAATCAGTTCAAGCAGATTGTTAGGGTTTGGTTGATTTTGGCTCAGGGTTTGATCAGGCGGACTTTTCTTTGACAATAAATCAAGAATTAGGGTTTGCGCGCGCATTCTCAGAAGGAATTAATTCTACAGTTCTTTTCAATTGACTCTGGGACATGGGTTGAGGCTTCTGATTGAAAGTTTGAAGTTTAAATTTGATTAGTGAGATAAAGGACATGTGGACGTTTGTTTGTTTAACTGTGCAATGTTTTTGGTTATTCGGAACGCCGGACGTTTATTGATTATTTATAATTTCTAAGTTAAAATTATTGGATAATTTCCAATTATTATAATTCAAGAAATTTAAGTAATTAAATAAATAAATGCAGAAGAATTAAAAGAGATATCTGACAAAGAAAGATTTTTATTCATTTTTAATTGTTTGTTACAAATATTGTTTGAACACTGTAAATTTATTTACAGTTGTTTACAATAATATTATTACAATGATTAAAAATAAATTATATCTATCCTAAATCTTCCTCTTCTACTGCTGCTCCCCATTGCTCAACTGATTTTTATCTGCAAAGACAAAAAAGAAAGAAGTCAAACACAAATGAATTAAAAAGGCAGACAGATAATTAAAACTCATCATTAAAAGTGTTGGCCGGAATCAGTTTGTTCGCCCTCTCTGTAAATCACAAGAAGACTCTTGGTTCACAAAGAGGGAAAGGAAATATGTTTGCAAATATATGAAATGTACAAGGCTGCATAAAGAAATGCCAAACAAGCTACTGAATATGCCAAAACAAGCTGCATAATTTCAAACCAAATTGCAAACTGAAAAGGCAAACCAAACTGAAATGCCAAAGCCAAGTTGCACAAATTCAAAATGTCAACCAAACTGTCCAAAAACTGTCAAAGCTGTCAAAACTGTCCAAAGAAGATATCAAATCAATGCAGGAAATCTAGAAAGTACAATATGCAGAGGAAAGACAATATGCAAGCAATGTTTCAAATCCCTTCATCATTTCCCAACCAACACTTTTTCAGAAAAAGTACAGTCTAAGCAATAAACAATGCTTTTTTCTGTGGAGAGAGAAAGAGAGAGAGAAGTAGAGAGGATTACAAGTTTTGCAGGCTTAAGGCTAGAGATATAAAACAAAGAATACCAGAACAATTCAAGGAGGCAGAAAAACACATAGAAAAATATTACCCAGCTTGTAACCTCAAAACTGTTTTCAAGGAAACAAACTCCAAGCCTGCTTAAGCTTGCCCCAACCTGTTTCATCCTTGGTAAAACACATAACAGCACAAGCCTGCTAACACCTCAAGCCTCAAAAAACATAAAACCTATTTCAAACCACAAGCCTAAAAGCTTGCTCAGCTTCATGCCTGCCTGAACAACAAAAACCTAAAAGCTTGTTCAGTTTCAAAACAAACAAACATATCAGCCTGCCTGTTCAGAAAACCTGTCAAACTGTTCAAACCTTAAACACCAAAACCTGCATAAATCTCAAACAAACAGACTTTAAGCCCAAAGCCCTGCATAGCCTAGGGGCCAAGCCTGTCAAAACACAAGCCTGCTTCCAAGCATCCTGCATAGCCTAAAGTCCAAGCCTCACTAAAACAAACAAGTTACAAACTACACCCAAAAACCTGTTACAATCACAAAGCCTTGAAGCATTCAAGCCAAAAAAGCCCTCAGAACAATTTCATCATAGGGCCAACAATGACATAAACATTCTCAGAACTAGATGCATCTCAGAATCAAAGCCAAAAGAGAGAGGAAAAGCAATCTCAAAATTACCAACATCAAGTTATCAGAACAACAAAAGGCAAGCATCTCAGAAATTCAACATTAAAAATCATCAAAAAGTCCAAGTCTCTCAGAACCAAGGTTCATCATTAAGCAAGCCAAAGCCAAAATATCAAAAGCAACTCAGAAGAAAGCTTCACAGAGGCAAGCGATCAGAAGAGGAAAAGATGTTATACAAGCATTTTCAGATTGTACTATCATCATTAAACAAGCAAGATACAAAATACCAGGGAGGCCAACAAGCTCAGCATCACGTACTCCCTCGCCTTTGCCACCGGAGACGCCCCCTGTCCACTTCTCCTCCTCTCCAACAACGAACCCTAAAGGTAGTAACTCCTCCATTTTTCTTTAATATTACACACAAACATAAATAAATACAAAAGGTCGGGACATGAAAAAGACAAGATATGCAAGATAAGAACAAAAACCTAAAAAGAGAAATTGTTACCCTCTTTGAAATCACCGCCTTGAGCAACCAAGAGGAGAGGGGAAATGGAGGTAGCGTCCAGTAGCCAGGCGTGGAAGGGGAAGTCAGAAGCTCGCCTTGGTTAAAAAAGATGAAGAGGACAACGAAGAAGACGATGGAGAAGCGGCGCCGTTCTAAGCCTCTGTAACCCTAAGTTCTGAACAAAACTTTTCAAACCCTAAACAATTGTAACAAGCGTTGGGCCTGTCCCTCACAACAAATGCCTAAGCCCAACTGAAAACTGGTGCACACCCCCCTCATTTTACTTTGAATCTGTTTGTTTTTGTTTGGGCCAAGCATTTCCTCCTTAGGCCCATTCAACCTTTTTTTATTTTTTTTTATACTTACAAAACAAATCCTTTTTATATCACTTTATTTTCTTTTTCTTTGATCAAAATAATACATTACTTTGTTGTATAAATTTCACCAATAGTTTTTTTACACTTAAAATTTGTATATATGAAAACATTTTAAAAAATACATAAATAGTTAATTTGTTTTTAAGGTTAAATATTTCCTTTTAATTAAAAACTTTTATATAATTTAACAAAAACCCAAAAATAAATAAAATACTTAATATTGCATTAGGTTAACATATTTTTCTCATGTGTAAATAATCACATACACTTTCACTAATACTTTTGATTCTCTTTTATCCTTATACTTGGATATACTTTACATTGAGAATGCGATTCGATTTGGTTGTAAATATTATTTGGACACTACTATCCTGATAAGACTCATCCCCATTTGTAAATAGTTGTACCCCCATTCCCGGATACTTATTTGTAATAGCTTAGACTTTAAATTCTTGCAATTTATCGCTTTTTATATACTGTATAGTAATTAGGGTTTGTATGCGAAGATTCAAAATCAACCGCTAGATAACCTAATACAAAGATAAATGCATGACAATCAAAACACCAATCACACTTGCACCCTTAGGGTAATCCCGCTTGTTGCCTTCAAAAATGGGCCATTTTGCATGTCAAGTACTTTGGCAAAACAAAAACAAACGAAATGATCATAGTCCCTCGATGACGCTTTCGAAGTTGCCTAAACGAAATGATCATAGTCCCTCAAGAAATTGCCAAAGACACTTGACACTATTGCATTCATGGTCTAAACGATGACCCGCGCCCGTCCCGTTAACATCCTAACACAAGATTGTTCACCAAATACAATGGTGAAATAACACTGTTAAAAGGGTTAAAACATGAGAAAGACCTTTGAGTAAATTTAGGGGTAGACAACTCTTAGTTACTTGATCAAACTTGCAAAACACGCTTGCCTACTTTCAAAACACACTCCACAACACAACTTTCAAAACAACTTTCAAAAACATTGAAACATCTTTTCAAAAAGACAAACACCTTTGTAAAACATTCGAGTAAAGAATTGCTACAACGGTTGCCTAGACAAGGCATCTTTTTCAAAAAAATTTCAAAACCACACACACAAAGCACCATTTCACACAATTGAAAATCAAGGCAAGTGATCTAAAACAAGTAACTAAGAGCCCATGGATAACCATGGATGAAAAGGGTGCTAGCACCTTCCCTTTTCATAATCTACCCCCCGAACCCACGAAAACATCTCAAAGGTTTTTCCTGTGCTTTTTAACCTTTCCTTTAGGATAAAATAAAAAGTCGGTGGCGACTCTTGCTAAACCGAACAAGTGTGAATACAAACGCAAAACCTCAAGTCAGTTCTCCCACCGTATCACAGAACTGTCGACTCTGCTGGGGACCATTTTTAAAAGTGGGGTTACCTTAGGGTTTTAGATCACCTTTACATACTTGCTTTGATTGCTTTGATTGCTTTACTTTTTGGGTCCTTGTTTGGGTTTGTTGTAAATCCTACACCCGGATTTGGGGGTACCTTTTTAGGTAAATAGCAATAAAACTGTGAGGGAACTGTGCGGGGTATACCGACATGGTTGAAGCAGTAAGCTATGTTAGTGTGACATATTTGTGAGTACCGGTAGCCCTTGAGTAGTCAAGGAGAATACGGGGCCGCTGAGTGATGTCATGAAGCACTAACGAACTCTTAGAACCTTACTTGACCATCTTAGCCTTTTTAGGGGTAGTGAGATGACCGACTTTGGTGCAGTCCGAAGTTGGTAGATACTCGATACTACACTCATTGAGGATTGTTTTCTTGGAATATTTTGGTCGCCAGTTAAGTGGCTAAACCAAAACAATGAACATAGAAAATAATCCAGTGATATTGAGCTCCTTAGAACCCGATTTCTATTCTAGGACAGGATGAGCCAACTAACTTCAAGAGGATACTTACCTACCAACCCCATGCAAGCCTAAACCTAAGGACTTGTTTGCTTTGTGTGAATATGATTACCTGTATATACACTTACTTGCTTTTGCATACATGTACATAACATCATAACATCATACCATAGCATTTTCAATAACCATTTCAAGGATCTCGAGGGTCTTTTGATGTAGGGTCACGTTGAACCAGACGTCTACCAAAGGACAAGAGGTTTCTCCTCTAAACAAATGCCATCAAAGATCAAGTGCAACAACTTGAATCAGGGGCTATGACCCACTCGACATGGTGAGCTTGATTCTCGTGGAAAGACATCCACCATTACAAAGTTCTCCAATCAAAGATGTTGACCAAAGTTCGACCTCTAACATTTTCTCGTGTTTACCCCAAGAGATCCTTGAAAACATTGCATACATATATAATACATATCATTGCATAGCAGGTTTCTCCCATACAGGTCTCCTTATCTTCCTACTGTTTATTTCAGTAAGATGGATACGGAACAAACGGTGAAAGATCTCCAAGCTCAAAACGCTCAATTCCAACAAATGCTTCTGGCTATGGGTAAAGGGCAAGAGGATCTGAAAGCTCTCCTTCTCAAAGACAAGAAGAAGAAGTCCAAGAAGGCAGCGGGAATCCTGAACTTGAGAAGAAGACCTAAAGCCCTGGATCTTTCAACTCCATCCAACATAAGGGATAGTCTTGAAGAAGACCACAATTTGGAGATTGATGAAGCTGACTACTCCGAAGAACAATATCCTCCCGTTGATGATAAGTACAAACAGTTGGAGGATCGCCTCAATGCTATGGAGGTTCAACAAATACCTGGCTTGGATTTAGGAGACATGGGTTTTGGTTTCTGGATTGGTCATCCCTCCAAAGTTCAAAGTCCCTACCTTGGCCCTGTATGATGGAGTCTCTTGCCCTAAGATGCATCTAAAGTCTTATGTTCGCAAGATTCAACCATACACTACTGATCCAAAGCTTTGGATCCATTTCTTCCAAGAAAGCCTGGTAGGGGCTCAACTCGAGTGGTTCTATCAATTGGAGAGTTCTCTCATCCACACCTGGGAGGATTTAGCTATGGCTTTTTACAAACAGTATCAGTACAATGCTGATCTTGCACCTACTCGTGTCTAATTGCAGAACATGACCATTGGTTCTGACGAGAACTTCAAAGGATACGCTCAAAAATGGAGAGATTTGGCGGATAGGGTGCAACCTCCTTTAACTGACAGAGAGCTGATTGACATCTTCATGGGAACTTTGACAGGGCCTCTCTTCAACCACTTAATTGGAAGCTCCTCAGATGGGTTCACCGAGCTAATACTGACCGGCGAAAGGGTCGAAGCTGGCATCAAAAGTGGAAAGATCCAAGGAGCTACACCCTCTGATGCTCAGAAAATTCCCTACAATGGAAAGAAAGAGTCTAATGCTGTGAACAGTCAAAAGAGTCATCGTGACCAACACGTAGGGGCAGTCCTAATCTCTGGTTCTGCATCACACCAACAACAGCAAAGGGGAAATCAACGAAGGCCAGACACGCCTAAAAGACAATATACCAGGATCAACATGTCACTAGCTCAAGCACTACAACACATGTTGAAGAAAGAGCTGATTACATTGAAGGCTCCTCATCCGAACCCTAAGACTTCTTCTCTAAACTACAACCCGGATGCAAGATGTGCTTATCATTGTGGTAGCCCACGGCATGACACAAACAGTTGTTGGGCTCTGAAGAACAAGATCCAAGACATGATCGATGCCAAGGAGATCGAGTTTGACCCTCCGGAGACTCTAGCATAACCACTGCTCCTATGCCAAATCATTGAGATTGTCTTTGTTTCATTTGAATTTTCAAGTTGTAATTTCTTTTGCTATTCAAACAATTATCTTTTAATGTCAAACTCTGTTTCATTAATGCATTGCATATGTTTGTCTTGAATTCATCCTTTCGTTTCCACTACTCTTATGCTTTCTTTATGATATTTAACTCTTGATAAAAAGATGCAAGCCTTTAGAGGGAGGATGACGAAACAATACCATAATCTCATACAGTATGCTTTTGAACAGACCTTGCTGATGATGTACAGGCATTTCTTTCAAATCCTAAACACTGGAGTTATAAGGAAGATAATCCCTAGTCAGCCCCTTCGAGCCAAAGAAGTAGGAGTTTTCTGTTCTAAACAAACTGAAACCTTTGATTTAAACCTGGGGCAGGGTAGTCTCTCAGTTAATTCAAAAAAAAAAGATGCGCATTGAAGTCACAAACTCTCAGTTCGTAATACATCGAACGACATCAAAAACATTCCTTTGGAATCAAAAGACAGTGATGGTTCCCTATCTCATAGGCAGTCAATCTCTCAAAAGAGAAAAGCCCACTAAGCCAAAACCTACAAAGGAGGCTTAAGAAAGCAGGGGCATCCCGCTGACTGTAACCTCGAAAACAGGAACAGTCAGGCAAAAGTTAGGGATAACAAATCAAAAAAGAACGAGGTCAATACAAATACTCAACAACATGAAAAATGTTGCAAAAAAAAGGGGAGATGATGACTGCCTTCCATAAAATTCAACTGGTGTGAGCCATCACCAAAAGGTCGTTCCAAACTTGAATAGAGTTCGACACACAATTAACTGAGTTTAGGGTTGAAGAACATCACGAAGAGCAGGTGGGTACAAATATACTTTGAGCCTTTATCCTTTGTTTCTTAAACCGTGAACCAAGCCACGTTACAACCCTGCAAAAGTCCTAATTGAAGCATGGGTTAGTTCGAAAGCATACTGTTACAAAAGGTATCCTGACTCCTGTAAGGCTTTGCTCTAAATCTTGTGTTGATTTTGTCTTATAAAAAGTTTTCTGCTAAAAAACGCATTTTTCAAAACTTCGAGACAGACATAAACTTTGCATTACCTGAATATAATTGTTTGCATTTGGCTATTTGTTTGACAGCGGAGAAATTCACACAACAAATATCCGATGAACGAAAGCTCTCTCAGTGAGTAAAATCACTTCAAAAAGGATGACACTTCCATTGACAAATCTCCTATCAACAAGGGGGCATGACATGTCACTATCCAGTTAACCTGGGGCAGTCCAGTCAAGATTTTAACAAATATTTCAAAGTTCAACTAACCTGGGGCAGTCCAGTCAAGATTTCAACAAATCTTTCAAAGCACAATTAACCTGGGGCAGTCCAGTCAAGGTTTCAACAGATCTCTCAAAGTTCAGTTAACCTGGGGCAGTCCAGTCAAGATTTCAACAAATCTCTCAATTACAGATTAACCTGGGGCAAGTCTCTGTCATCATCACTTGGGGAATTCGAATGTCAATCTCTAGAGCGTTCAAAAATTCCTTCTGGAAATTGCGGTCATCATCAAAAATTCCTTCATCACCTGCTGGAATTCAAGAGCGTTCAAAATTTCCTTCTGGAAGTTGCGGTCATCAAAATTCCTTCATCACCTGTTGGAAGATACGGTCCAGATATGCTCCAGACACGGTTTCCATTCACCAACCTTTTTCAAGTTCCGGATTAATACCTGTAGCAAGCCAGGAAAATATCTGTGGACGACTGATTATGGATTAATACCTAAAACCAGCCAGGAAAACCATCTACATGAAGAGATTGAAGATTAATACATGTAGCAAGCCAGGAAAATTATCTTTCTTTCTCAGGTCAGAGATCAATACCTGAAACCAGCCAGGACAGTATCTCCTTGACCAACCTTTTTCAAGTTCCGGATTAATACCTGTAGCAAGCCAGGAAAATATCTTTGGACGACTGATTGTGGATTAATACCTGAAACCAGCCAGGAAAACCATCTACATGAAGATATTGAAGATTAATACCTGTAGTAAGCCAGGAAAACTATCTTTCTTTCTCAGGTCAGAGATCAATACCTGAAACCAGCCAGGACAGTATCTCCTTGACCAACCTTTTTCAAGTTCCGTATTAATACCTGTAGCAAGCCAGGAAAATATCTGTGGACGACTGATTATGGATTAATACCTGAAACCAGCCAGGAAAACCATCTACATGAAGAGATTGAAGATTAATACCTGTAGCAAGCCAGGAAAACTATCTTTCTTTCTCAGGTCAGAGATCAATACCTGAAACCAGCCAGGACAGTATCTCATTGACCAACCTTTTTCAAGTTCCGGATTAATACCTGTAGCAAGCCAGGAAAATATCTGTGGACGTTTGATTGTGGATTAATACCTGAAACCAGCCAGGAAAACCATCTACATGAAGAGATTGAAGATTAATACCTGTAGCAAGCCAGGAAAACTATCTTTCTTTCTCAGGTCAGAGATCAATACCTGAAACCAGCCAGGACAGTATCTCCTTGACCAACCTTTTTCAAGTTCCGGATTAATACCTGTAGCAAGCCAGGAATATATCTGTGGACGACTGATTGTGGATTAATACCTGAAACCAGCCAGGAAAACCATCTACATGAAGAGATTGAAGATTAATACCTGTAGCAAGCCAGGAAAACTATCTTTCTTTCTTAGGTCAGAGATCAATACCTGAAATCAGCCAGGACAGTATCTCCTTGACCAACCTTTTTCAAGTTTTGGATTAATACCTGTAGCAAGTCAGGAAAATATCTGTGGACGACTGATTATGGATTAATACCTGAAACCAGCCAGGAAAACCATCTACATGAAGAGATTGAAGATTAATACCTGTAGCAAGCCAGGAAAACTATCGTTCTTTCTCAGGTCAGAGATTAATACCTGAAACCAGCCAGGACAACTATCTCACCGACCAACCTTTTCAAGATCCCAGATCAATACCTGCAGCAATCAAAAGATTCTTGCAATCCTCAGTGGAGCTAAAACTTCCAACTATCAATCCCCAAGCAGAATGAAGACTCTCATTCTCAGTTCCTCACAGAGTATTCAAATATTCTCCAGTGAAGATCTCCTCAAGACAGGAATCCCCAGTAGATTGGCATACAACCCAAGCTCCTGATTCCCCAACAGTGGTCCCCAGGACTTCTCATTTTCAACAATCAAAGGATTTTCAATCCCCTGCAGCAGTCAAAGATTCACTTTCCCCGACAGCAGTCAAGATTCTATTATCTCCAACTATCCAGGATTCATCTATCCCCAGCAAGACAGCTACTCAGCTTACATGCACATTCATTACATTCATATATCATAAACACATATATTGCATTATGCATTTCATACATCATGACATTGCATACAACTAACGTTTGACCTTTTCCAGAAAAAAGGTCAATCAACAGGTGGCTACCATCAACCTTTTCAAGTTCCAGATCAATACCTGTAGCAAGCTAGGAAAACCATCTGTGGACGAGGGATTGAAGATCAATACCTGTAACGAGCCAGGAAAACTATCTTTCTTTCTCAGGTCAGAGATTAACACCTGAAACTAGACAGGACAAATATCTACTCGACCAACTCATGTTTATTCAACTTCAAGACTTCTGAAAACAGTGTACGGATTCTCCAAACACGGATGTTAATCTATCGCTTGTTCAGATTCAACTACTGAAAACGGTTTACGGATGCTTCCAGATACGGATGTCAATCTATTGCTTATTCAGGCCTCCAGTTCAGAGATGTTCCAAACATGGATACCTTTCCGATACTCATCCACTCACCAACGACATATAGTTCAACAAACATTCTTGGATGGCATCTACAAGCCCATCTCCAACAAGATACAATCACCTTCAGATGGCATCTATAAGCCCATCCTCCTACCAGCAATTTCCAGATGGCATCTCTAAGCCCATCCCCCGACAAGATTTTGTCACATCTCCAGATGGCATCTGTAAGCCCATCTCCAAATGGCATCTTTAAGCCCATTCCCTCAAACTACACTTTGACGAGTGCAAATTTTTTGGGCACTCTAGTGTCCAATCTCCCTTTACCTTCGAGTCGCGAACGACAAGCTTGCCAATCTAACTCTTCAGGTTCAAGAAGATTGAACAGGGGCAAATGTTGTACCCCAAAATTTGGCCTCTATTTTCCATAAGAAATCACAACTTCGGGCTTTTCCTGATTTTTCAGATTGGCTTAAGAATCAGTCAAGCAAACTTTTCTCATCAGTCAGACAAAATTAGGGTTTCCATTGATTTTGAATCAGTTCAAGCAGATTGTTAGGGTTTGGTTGAGTTTGGCTCAGGGTTTGATCAGGCGGACTTTTCTTTGACAATAAATCAAGAATTAGGGTTTGCGCGTGCATTCTCAGAAGGAATTAATTCTACAGTTCTTTTCAATTGACTCTGGGACATGGGTTGAGGCTTCTGATTGAAAGTTTGAAGTTTAAATTTGATCAGTGAGATAAAGGACATGTGGACGTTTGTTTGTTTAACTGTGCAATGTTTTTGGTTATTCGGAACGCCGGACGTTTATTGATTATTTATAATTTCTAAGTTAAAATTATTGGATAATTTCCAATTATTATAATTCAAGAAATTTAAGTAATTAAATAAATAAATGCAGAAGAATTAAAAGAGATATCTGACAAAGAAAGATTTTTATTCATTTTTAATTGTTTGTTACAAATATTGTTTGAACACTGTAAATTTATTTACAGTTGTTTACAATAATATTATTACAATGATTAAAAATAAATTAAATTTATCCTAAATCTTCCTCTTCTACTGCTCTTCCCCATTGCTCAACTGATTTTTATCTGCAAAGACAAAAAAGAAAGAAGTCAAACACAAATGAATTAAAAAGGCAGACAGATAATTAAAACTCATCATTAAAAGTGTTGGCCGAAATCAGTTTGTTCGCCCTCTCTACAAATCACAAGAAGAATCATGGTTCACAAAGAGGGAAAAGAAATATGTTTGCAAATATATGAAATGTACAAGGCTGCATAAAGAAATGCCAAACAAGCTACTGAATATGCCAAAACAAGCTGCATAATTTCAAACCAAATTGCAAACTGAAAAGGCAAACCAAACTGATATGCCAAAACCAAGTTGCACAAATTCAAAATGTCAACCAAACTGTCCAAAAACTGTCAAAGCTGTCAAAACTGTCCAAAGAAGATATCAAAGCAATGCAGGAAATCTGGAAAGTACAATATGCAGAGGAAAGACAATATGCAAGCAATGTTTCAAATCCCTTCATCATTTCCCAACCAACACTTTTTCAGAAAAAGTACAGTCTAAGCAATAAACAATGCTTTTTTCTGTGGAGAGAGAAAGAGAGAGAGAAGTAGAGAGGCTTACAAGTTTTGCAGGCTTAAGGCTAGAGATATAAAACAAAGAATACCAGAATTGTTCAAGGAGGCAGAAAAACACATAGAAAAATATTACCCAGCTTGTAACCTCAAAACTGTTTTCAAGGAAATAAACTCCAAGCCTGCTTAAGCTTGCCCCCAACCTATTTCATCTGTGGTAAAACACATAACAGCACAAGCCTGCTAACACCTCAAGCCTCAAAAAACATAAAACATGTTTCAAACCACAAGACTAAAAACTTGCTCAGCTTCATGCCTTCCTAAACAACAAAAACCTAAAAGCTTGTTCAGTTTAAAAAAAACAAACATATCAGCCTGCCTGTTCAGAAAACCTGTCAAACTGTTCAAACCTTAAACACCAAAACCTGCATAAATCTCAAACAAACAGCCTTTAAGCCCAAAGCCCTGCATAGCCTAGGGGCCAAGCCTGTCAAAACACAAGCCTGCTTCCAAGCATCCTGCATAGCCTAAAGTCCAAGCCTCACTAAAACAAACAAGTTACAAACTGCACCCAAAAACCTGTTACAATCACAAAGCCTTGAAGCATTCAAGCCAAAAAAGCCCTCAGAACAACTTCATCATAGGGCCAACAACGACATAAACATTCTCAGAACTAGATGCATCTCAGAATCAAAGCCAAAAGAGAGAGGAAAAGCAATCTCAAAATTACCAACATCAAGTTATCAAAACAACAAAAGGCAAGCATCTCAGAAATTCAACATTAAAAATCATCAAAAAGTCCAAGTCTCTCAGAACCAAGGTTCATCATTGAGCAAGCCAAAGCCAAAATATCAAAAGCAACTCAGAAGAAAGCTTCCCAGAGGCAAGCGATCAGAAGAGGAAAAGAAGTTATACAAGCGTTTTCAGATTGTACTATCATCATTAAACAAGCAAGATACAAAATACCATGGAGGCCAACAAGCTCAGCATCACGTACTCCCTCACCTTGGCCACCGGAGACGCCCCCTGTCCACTTCTCCTCCTCTCCAACAACGAACCCTAAAGGTAGTAACTCCTGCCTTTTTCTTTAATATTTCACACAAACATAAATAAATACAAAAGGTCGGGACATGAAAAAGACAAGATATGCAAGATAAGAACAAAAACCTAAAAAGAGAAATCGTTACCCTCTTTGAAATCACCGCCTTGAGCAACCAAGAGGAGATGGGAAATGGAGGTAGCGTCCAGTAGCCAGGCGTGGAAGGGGAAGTCAGAAGCTCGCCTTGGTTAAGAAAGATGAAGAGGACAACGAAGAAGATGATGGAGAAGCGGCGCCGTTCTAAGCCTCTGTAACCCTAAGTTCTGAACAAAACTTTTCAAACCCTAAACAATTGTAACAAGCGTTGGGCCTGTCCCTCACAACAAATGCCTAAGCCCAACTGAAAACTGGTGCACACCCCCCCCCCTCCTTTTCCTTTGAATCTGTTTGTTTTTGTTTGGGTCAAGCATTTCCTCCTTAGGCCCATTCAACCTTTTTTTATTTTTTTTTATACTTACAAAACAAATCCTTTTTATATCACTTTATTTTCTTTTTCTTTGATCAAAATAATACATTACTTTGTTGTATAAATTTCACCAATACTTTTTTTACACTTAAAATTTGTATATATGAAAACATTTTAAAAAATACATAAATAGTTAATTTGTTTTTAAGGTTAAATATTTCCTTTTAATTAAAACTTTTATATAATTTAACAAAAACCCAAAAATAAATAAAATACTTAATAATGCATTAGGTTAACATATTTTTCTCATGTGTAAATAATCACATACACTTTCACTAATACTTTTGATTCTCTTTTATCCTTATACTTGGCTATACTTTACATTGAGAATGCGATTCGATTTGGTTGTAAATATTATTTGGACACTACTATCCTGATAAGACTCATCCCTATTTGTAAATAGTTGTACCCCCATTCCCGGATACTTATTTGTAATAGCTTAGACTTTAAATTCTCGCAATTTATCACTTTCTATATACTGTATAGTAATTAGGGTTTGTATGCGAAGATTCAAAATCAACCGCTAGATAACCTAATACAAAGATAAATGCATGACAATTAATACACCAATCACACTTGCACCCCTAGGGTAATCCCGCTTGTTGCCTTCAAAAATGGGCCATTTTGCATGTCAAGTACTTTGGCAAAACAAAAACAAACGAAATGATCATAGTCCCTCGATGACGCTTTCGAAGTTGCCTAAACGAAATGATCATAGTCCCTCAAGAAATTTCCAAATACACTTGACACTATTGCATTCATGGTCTAAACGATGACCCGCGCCCGTCCCGTTAACATCCTAACACAAGATTGTTCACCAAATACAATGGTGAAACAACACTGTTAAAAGGGTTAAAACATGAGAAAGACCTTTGAGTAAATTTAGGGGTAGACAACTCTTAGTTACTTGATCAAACTTGCAAAACACACTTGCCTACTTTCAAAACACACTCCACAACACAAATTTCAAAACAACTTTCAAAAACATTGAAACATCTTTTCAAAAAGACAAACAACTTTGTAAAACATTCGAGTAAAGAATTGTTACAACGGTTGCCTAGACAAGGCATCTTTTTCAAAACATTTTCAAAACCACACACACAAAGCACCATTTCACACAATTGAAAATCAAGGCAAGTGATCTAAAACAAGTAACTAAGAGCCCATGGATAACCATGGATGAAAAGGGTGCTAGCACCTTCCCTTTTCATAATCTACCCCCCGAACCCACGAAAACATCTCAAAGGTTTTTCCTGTGATTTTTAACCTTTCCTTTAGGATAAAATAAAAAGTCGGTGGCGACTCTTGCTAAACCGAACAAGTGCGAATACAAACACAAAACCTCAATTCAGTTCTCCCACCGTATCACAGATGGCATCTAACAAGCCCATCTCCAATAAGATTCTATCACTTCTCCAAATTGCATCTTTAATCCCATTCCCTCAACTACACATCGTCGAGTGCAAATTTATGAGCACTCTAGTGTCCAATCATCTTTCACTCAGGTTTAAGAAGATTGAATAGGGGAAGCTTTTGTACCCCAAAATTTTCCCTCTCATTTATCAAGACTTTTCACACAAGATCTCTTTGACTCAAGACTGCATTAGGGTTTGACCATCTCAAGACACCTCCTCATGCATTGATGACCAAAATTAGGGTTTGAGTTTGCACAAGGATTCTTGGACTATCAATGCTTCATATGACTTTCAAACATAATTATGTATCCCTAAGATTACTCATGACATGTTTCACGCCTTGAACCATATTTTTGATCAGTCAATTGGACAATTGACCTAAAAATCTGTTGTATTAGGGAAAAATTCAACCCTGGCCAATTTACAGTCAAACTTCATAATTTTTATCCACATCAACATTTTTGGCTCATATGTATCATTTGACCAAGTTTGGATCACAATTCCTTAAGAAGTTTGATCAAATCATCAAAAGGGCAAAATGGTCAAAATTAGGGTTTTGACTAAGAAAGGGCAATTTCTGATTTTTTGACCTAGAAAATGACCAATTGATTTGAAGCATGATTTCAAGGGTTCATTTGTATCATCTTGACCTAATTACATGGTTCAAAACATTTCAATTTCATTGGATTGACAGATGAAATTTGTAGTCAACCGATCAAAAGTCAACTGTACACTGAAAAGTCAAACTTTGACTTTTTGGTCAAAATCAAGTGCCAAAGATCATAATTCATCAAAACGTGCAAAATGTGAAACTTTTTCATCAAGAAATCAAGGATTGAAGATTAGGTTTTAAAATTGGAAATTTTCTTAACTTAGAAATTTTTCTAAGTATAGAAAATTTCTTATTTTTTCTCAACTTTAAGCCATTTTTTAACCATGATACAAGATGATTCAAGGAAAGTTCCCAACATGAAAGTTGTAGACCTACATGAAATCTAAAACTTTTCTTCACACACTTTTCCCTAAATATGCTTAGATCTAAAGATGTAATTTTATGAACACATGCCCATGAACTAAAATAAATTAGTGAAATTTTGCCCTAATTTAGGCAGGTTTTGGACCCAACTTCATGGAAATTTTTCACCTTGTTCCAAGAGAAATCTTGAAATTCATTTCAAAGATGAGTTATATAGAAGATTAAAAGCTTTCCAAAATGTCCAAGAACTCCTCAAGATCATTTTTGAGTAGGGAGAATCGAAGAGATGAAGTTGGCAATTTCTCACTTTGTTTTCAAGCCATTTCATGAAGAACAAAGTTCAAATCAGAACCTATTCTACCTAATCCATGCCTTACAGGTCCCAAACTTGTTTCTTACTTCTTAATTTAATGCTTACTCAATTGACAAAGCTTTAATCCAAGGCCTAGAATCTTTATCCAAGTTATAATTCCATAAATGGCATAAAGTGGCCATTGCCATTTTGGAAAAAGGTTCACTTTTGCCACTTTCCAATTCTTGAGCATTGAACTTGTCTCCTTTGCACATACAAGTACTACAGACCTAAGGCAACTTGTATGGAACTTATACCAACCCTAAGCAAGCCAGTACAAGCATGTGGAAACTTATCCCCTCACTTTGCTTCAAAAGCAAGAAAGTATGCCAAAAGGCTAGAACTCACAAATCTGTTGGAGAGCTGACTTGAAACCTATCCCATACTAATACACAAAGACATTACAACTAGAAACACGATTGAAAGAGGCCTGAAACATTCAAACATTCCATATCACCAAAAAAACTGTCAAAACTTGCAGTTTTTGCATAAGCATAGCAATCCATCATTTGGCACGTGCGTTTCAAGTTTCAATCATCAAAACACTTTACCTGGTTGATATCTAAGTGATCCAGACCATTATCCCTGCACTGTAACTCCTTCTTCATCATCTTCCATTTTTGTTTTCAAAGCTTGCAGGTTGACTTGGATAGAGGGTTTCAAACACTTTCAAAGCAAGGTAAGGGTTGGAACACACTCATGGAGGTTCAAGCAAGCTCAAGCAATCATCAGGCCTTCATAAAACTCACTCAAACTCCATTCACGATTTCAACTGAAAGAGGTAAAAAATATCAACTTCTATCTCTTCATACAGGCATCCATTGGCCACGATTTGTGAATAAACAATGTAGACCTCATTGCCACGAAGCTGTATATATATATATATATATATATATATATATATATATATATATATATATATATATATATATATATATATATATATATATATATATATATATATATATATATATATATATATATATATATATATATATATATATATATATATATATATATATATATATATATATATATATATATATATATATATATATATATATATATATATATATATATATATATATATATATATATATATATGCATTTATTTGGCCTGAGTTGAGAGAATTTTGAACTTGAAGTTCCTGGAAAAATTAGGTTTAAATTTAGGGCTTTTAAAATTTATTTTAAACTTTGATTGTTAGCTTACATAATTTACATGGTTAGAATCGTGAGACAAAATGCTATCACATTCATGTTATCAGTTTCCATTTTTATTGAGAGATGAGAAGGTTACAGAGCTTCTGGCCAGCTTGAGGAAGAAGATGAAGTACAGGGCAAGGACATTGTTTGTGTTATGTTATTTTTGTTTCACATAAATCAACGGATGTATAGCCACCCCAGTGGCAAGGTAGCGCGCTGGTGAGGCCCAGGTCCTGGGTTCGAACCTTGGCGCTACCTTTTGTTTTTTTTTCACATTTTTCCATTTTCAGTTTTTGGCTTGTTTTGCAGGATTGGGCTTCAACGTTGGGCCTAGCTTTTTTTCTAACGTAACACCATTTGATTGCTCAGGATACCCCCCTGGCCCAACTATTTTTATATTTTTATTTATTTGTTTTATTTTCATTTTTGATTATTAAATATTTTCTTTAATACATAAAAATCCTAAAAATATAAATATGATAATATTGCATTTTATTTTATTTTATTTTATTTTTTCATAAAAAAATATATTTTATCTTCAATATATACTAACTATCTTTTTTTAAATAAACTTGTAAACATAAATAAAATAGGTTTAGTTTAATTTATTTTATTTCCTTTTCATTCCATACTTGTAAATATTTATTTTGGCATAGATAAAAACTAAATATTTTTTATAAAATATTATTCATTATTTTTAATACAAAAATACACAAAAATAATACATAAGAACTTTATTTTCATTCAAACTAGAAGTTAGGGTTAACTCTTTTTAAGATATAACTCCTTTTTATATATTTTTAGGATTAGGTTAAAATTACTTTTCACCAAAAAAAATAATAAAACAAAATCTTTTCTTGCATAAACATACTATTGCATATTTAAATATTGTATTTGTTTATTCCAATATTCGTACAAATTCAATTTGGTTGTAATAGCTTATTTAGATTTACATTTTTGCAAATCCCCGTTCAAATTTGTATTTCCCCCTCCCATAAATTGTTGTAATAGCTTAGTAATCTTTACATTACGCAATTTACCGCTTTACATGCCATGTTAGTAATTAGGGTTTTAATGGCAAGCTCAAAACCAAACAAATAGAAAACCCTAATATAAGACAAAACCAAGGCATGAAAATAACACACTTGCACACAAGCACCCTTAGGGTTTCTCCACTTGGTTACCTTATACAAAAAATGGCCATATTACGCATGCGAAATATCTTGGCAAAACAAACAAGTATAAGATTATAGTCCCTCGATGATGCTATTCAAAGTTGCCTTACAAAATGATCTTGGTCCCTCAAAAAATGCTAAGATACTTTTCAATATTGCTAATCATGGTTATACGATGACCCACGCCCGTCCCGTTTACATCCAAAGATAGGATTGCGTACCAAATCAATGGTAAGACAACCATGTCAAATGAATAGAAGATGCATAAAAAATACATTTGAGTAGGTAGATTACTTCTAGTTACTTGCTCTATTTTCAAACAAATATCCTTGCTATTTCTAAAACAAACACACACATTTCAAAAACATATTACAAACATTGAAAACATTTTCAAAAAGACAAACATCTTTGTATACCTTCTTACGAACGAGAATCATTGCAAAGATTGCTTAAACAATGGCCTCTTTTACAAAATACTTTCAAAACCACACAAAGCATAATTTCAAAACAAAAAGCAAGTGATCTAGCAAGTAACTAAGAGCCCATGGAAAACCATGGATGAAAAGGGTGTTAATACCTTCCCTTTTCATAATCTACCCCCCAAACTCAAGAAACAATCTCAAAGGTCTTTCCTGTGCTTTTTCACCTTTCCTTTTGGATAAAAGAAAAGTCGGTGGCGACTCTTGCTAACCGCAACATTTGCGATAAAACACAAAACCCTCAAGTCAGTTCTCCCACCGTATCACAGTTGGCATTAGGCTTGTTATTGGTTATGTGAACGAGAGGTGTTGTAGTAATCGGAGGTGAAATATCAGGGGAGAAGATCCTCCCTATTCTTGTTACCTTACTAGAACCTACAATATTTGTAACATAGTTGGTCTTATCTTCATTGATCCATGAATCTTGCTTTATTCCATGATAGTAAACTTCGGCACCATAGTTCCATGGAACTGCTTTGTCGGAGGATTAAGGAATCGGCCTAGGGGCAGTGATTGTTAAAGGAGAAATTTTTGATTCATTTGAAATCCTAATAGGACCCTTTGAGGAGATCCTAAGAGGCTTGTTGGAAATTGTTATGATAGAAACATCTTCAGTTTTATCAGTCAAACTTTTGATGTTCAGAGTTTTTTCAAACAGGATCTTGTGACTTTCTATGAGGCGTTGAACACCTTATTTCATCCACTTGCATCCATTTATTTGTTCAATATAACAAACACAGTCTTTTAAACATCCAGGGAACACCCCATCTCTCAACAAATCTCTTTTCACAATAGTCAATGGAGTAGTCAAATCCTCAACGGAGGAAACAAAAGTAGTGTCATCAATCGCATTGACACCTTTGCCATGGTTTAGCATTGGTGCCGTTATCACATTTGGATTTGTAGGTGGATCAAACTCAATAGTTTTGTTATCGATAAGATCTTGAATTTTGCATTTCAAAGCCCAACAATGATCAGTTTCATGCCCTGGGATGTTGGAATGATATGCACATTTGGCATTAGGATTGTACTTCGGTGATGAGACATTGGGATTTGATGGTGGATCATGCAATGTCACCAAGTTGGCCTTCAATAGGTGTTACAAGGCTTGTGACAGTGACATGTTAATTCTCGTGAGCTGTCTTCGAGGAATTTTAGATCGTTGATGGTTGGATGATTGTCTTTGAGTAGATGGAGGGTTGGAGATCAAAATAGCATTAACAGATGGACGGTGATCCTTCTTTGTATGGGCCCTTGACCCATAAACAACATTGGCTTCTTTCTTGCCAATAAAGGGTTTCTTTACAGTGCTTGATATAGAAGCAGATGCCATGGGAATTTTTCCACTATTGATTCCACTCTCGACCCTTTCACCAGTCAGAATTAACTCAGTGAAACTGGAAGATGAGCTACCAATTAGCAATTTGAAATAGGGCCCCATTAGTGTTCCCATGAACATGTCCACCAGCTCCCTATCAGTCAGTGGTGGTTGAACTCTACCAGCAAGATCCCTCTATTTTTGCGCGTACTCTTTAAACCCTTCATTAGTACCCATTGTCATTCCTTGAAGTTGAACTCTAGTTTGTACCAAATCAACATTCTACTGATATTGATGATAAAAATCAGTGGCCAGATCTTCCCATGTGTGAATGCGGGAACCCTCCAATTGGTAAAACCATTCTAGCTGAGTCCCACCCAGACTCTCTTGGAAGAAATGGACCCAGAGCTTCTTGTCAGTAGTATATGGTTGTATCTTGCAGACGTATGACCTCAGATGAAGTTTTGGGCATGAAACTCCGTCATACTTAGAAAAGACTGGTGTTTTGAACTTATGGGGGATGAAGACCCCAGGTACTAAGCCCAAATCACCAAAATCCAAACCAGGTACGGCTTGAATTTCAAAAACTTTCAATCTATCCTCTAACTGCTTGTATTTATCCTCGACAAGTGGATACTGTTCATCAAAGTAGTCTTCATCCTCAGAAGCTTGATTGTTTGCACCCCCAGCGCGAGTACTCCTTGCCTCTTCATCCTGGTTCTCGTCTTCCTAGAATGACTCTTCAATTATCTGCACCTGACGGACTGGGCCTTTTAATCTTTTCCCCATGTTGATCAGGGCTTTTTTCTTTGTGTTCTTTTTTGCCACCAGAAGTGTCATCAACTCTTGTTGTCCCTTGGCCAGGGTCAGCAAGGTCTCTTGGAACTGGGAATTCTATACATGCAAATCTTTCACGGTCTGCTCGATATCCATCTTACTGAAATAAACAGTAGAAAGATGAGGAAACCTGTTGTGGAAAACCTGCTTATGTCATGATGCATGTAATGAAAATGCAAATGTTTTCAAGGATTTTAAGGAAATTTAAATTTTCTAAACAAAGAGAAAATAACAAACATGAACTTCATTAATAAAGATAGGAATTACAAATACCTCTCGGGCTTACAACGAAGGAAACGGAAATAATGCAAAATAAAACTCCTAAAAAAGAATCAGGCTTCCCATGAGCGCACCCTCTTCGATGCAATGTAGGCATTCAAACTTCGCTCTTCATAAAGCTGTCTCATAAGCTCTAAAACCTTCTTCTCACTTGTGTAGAACTAGGTTTCAAAGGTGTCTCGCTCTCCTTTGAGTTGAATCCATGATCTTTGCAATTCCTAGAGAGTAGTTGGCATGTTAGGATGAAGAAGAGTGTAAGGAGTGTCTCCCTCAGCAACGGGCTCTGTAATCACAGGTAGGATGGTGGGGTAAGGCATCACGAGACTTCGAGCACGAGTTCGTACCCACTTAAGGTAAGGCTCAAGGAGGATGTAATTTTTATGCCCCAATGTCTCACTATCCACTTTGTTTACCATTCTCCAAGCTCGTATGAACCTTTGACGATAGCCTTGGTCATCGCCCTCATAGTCAAAAACCAAACCTTGGATGAGCGCATCATGGGGACCATCTCTTCGTGCATACCCAAACTGCCATAATGCAAGATAAGGGTTATATGTGATACCTCCCCTAACGCCTAAGAGTGGGACAGTAGGGAATTCCCCACAACGTTCAATGATGGTAATATCCTCCAAAGATCGAGAACACCAATGGATATCCGAGTGCGACAGTGACATCATCCTTTGAGACCATGTCAAGCCTTTCTCATTCTTTAATGTTGATCGAGGTAGGTACGAAATAAACCACCTAGACAGTAACAAAATGCAACACAAAAGAATACCCCTTTTCTTCATGGTGCGAGTGTGGAAACAATGTAGAATGTCTCCAAGCAAGGTAGGTACAGGATTACGAGAGAGAAAAACCTTGACAACATTCACATCTATGAGTTGGTACGGATTGAGAAATAGAACCAAACCATAGATTAGAAGGGCCAAGACATCCTAAAAAGCTTGAAAATCCATATCTTCCCAGAATAAACGAGCCTTCTTCAACATAAATTTGGCTAAGAAACCCTTAACTCCACTTCTTGTCTCCCAATTTGTCACAATGTCAGATCTCTTCAAATGCAAGGCTTTGGAAATAACTTCTGGCTTTGGAGTCTCCTCTAAAACGGTGAATGGTATTTGATCAAGTACAGGCACTCCTAAAAAATTGAGATAATTCTTCTAACGTAGGCACCAATTGGTAGTCGGGAAAGGTGAAGCAATGATGCATATGATCAAAGAATTGGAAAAGCACACACATCATTTCTTCTTGGAAGTTTGAGGTAGCCAAGTTAAGAAGTCGACCATATTTATTGGTGAAGGGAGAATCTCCAGGAACTCTTGATGCTAACTCTTGAAGTTGAGCATGTACTTTTACAAAGTTAACTCAGATGGTATTCCTACGAGTGGAAGTCATGACCTACAAAATAGAACAAAGATAAATTCCTAAATCCTTGAAATGGTTAGTGAGAATGCTTATGATGTTATGATGTTTATGATGTCATGAATAATAATAACAAACAAAGCACACAAAGACCTTAGGTTTAGGCTTGCATGGGTTTCATAGGTGAGTACCCTCTTGAATTTTAGTTGGTTCAACCTGTCCTAGAAAGTAATCGGGTTCTAGGGAATCTCAATATCATTGATCTTTCTTCATTGGGTATTGTCTCAGCATAATCAATCTTTTCTTGCGGGCGAAATATCCCAAAAGTCCGATCTCAATGAGTGTAGTGTCGAGTATCAACTAATCTTCAGCTTTTCACCAAAGTTAGCTATCTCACTACTTCCTAATGGCCAAGTTGTTCAATTAAAGGTTCTACGTCAGTTATTGCTTCATGACACTGCTCAGCGGTCTCGTATTCTCCTCGATTCAACACAAGAGATACTGATACCAACAAACGTGTCACACTAACGTAGCCATTGCTTCAACTATATCGGTCTACGCTGTACAATTTCCATAATATATTTCTACTTACCTAATGATATTCCCAGATCTGGATAGAGGATCAATACATAACCCAACTAAGGACCCAAAATGTAAAGCAAACAAATCAAACAATGAAAGAAAATAAATGTGATCTAGCTCTAAGGTAACCCTACTTTTAATCATCTCCCCAGCAGAGTCGTCAGTTCTGTAATACGGTGGGAGAATTGACTTGGGTGTTTTTGCATTTCATCGTAATTGTTGCGGATAGCAAGAGTCGCCACCGACTTTTCTTTTATCCAATAAGGAAAGGGTGAAAAGAACAGAAAAGACCTTTGAGATATTTTTTTGAGTTCAGGGGGTAGGTTATGAAAAGGGAAGGTGTTAGCACCCTTTTCATATGTATCTACAGGCTTTTAGTTGCTTGCTAGTTCACTTTTGAAATTGCTTTATTTGAAATGTGTTTATGGTGGGTTATGAAAGTCTTTTTGAAAAAAGCGCCTTTGTTTAGGCAAACTTTGTAATGATTCTCGTCTCTATAAGAATGCATACAAAGTGTTGGAATTTTTTAAAATATTTCATGTTTTGAAAGTGTTTGGTATGTTTGAAAAGATGTTTGTTTTTGAAGATGGATTGTAAGAAAGCAACTAAGAATGTTCTACCTACTTAAAAAGTCTTTTATTCATTTCTCTCTTCCTTTGATATTGCTGTCTTACCATTGATTGGTAAGAAGCCCTATCTTTGGATGTAAAAGGACGGGTGCGGGTCATCGTATAGTCATAAAATGCAATGTTGTGAGATACCTTAGCACATTTCTTAAGGGTCTAAGATCATTTGTAAGGCAAAATTTGAAGCGTCATCGAGGGACTATGATCTTGTTCTTGATTGTTTTTGCTAAGATGACTCACATGCATAATATGACTATTTATCTAAGGCAACAAAGTGGAGTTAACCCTAGAGGTGCAAGTGTGCAAGTGTTTATTTTTCATGCATATTTGTTCTTGGATTGAGGTTGTCTAGTTGTTGATTTTATCTTGCCATACAAATCCTAATTACTAGCATTTATATTTGAAAGCGATAAATTGCCGAATGTAAATATGCTACGCTATTACATCATTTTGGGGATGCGGATATAAATTTATGAATGGGGAATGAAAGCAATTAAAACCTAATTACTTTTACAACCAAATTGAATAAAAAGTCTCAAAATCAAGATTTTTGGTGTTTAAGCTGACACGGGCCTTGTCATGTGACACTGGCATCCGTGTCAGAACCCTGTAATGATCATGCATGTCTTTTTTTAGTCCTAGTTGAGCTGACACGGGCAGTGTCCTGTGACACGGACACCCGTGTTAGAACCTTGTCCTGCCACTTTGCCAAATTTTAGTTCTAGTAAGAGGGACACGGGCCGTGTCATGTGACACAGGCACCCGTGTCAAAGCCCTGTCTTTCCATTTTTCCTGTTTTCTTCTTGACACGGCCCGTGTCAGGCGACACGGTTGGCCGTGTCAGACTTCTAGAAGCATTTTTTTGTGATTTTTAGTGTTTACAACTCTTCTATTCTGATTTGTCATGCTTTATTCTTTCGGAAGCGAAAGTAAAATGATGTATGAACAAGGATATCACAGTTTGAGAAAACTTACCTCTTGAAGTGAAAACTCAAAACATGTATGGATGTTTCCAGCTGCAATGTGATGATTGATTGAGCTCCTTCGGACCCTTTTGAAGTTGTTCTAATCCCTACTTTGTACTGAAAGTGTTCGAATTTCTCCAACCAAGTCAACTTGCAAGACAATGTTTTTGAGTTTGGAAGGTGATGATAATGATGTTACAGAATTTGTTCTTATGTTTGAATAACTTCTATATGATGTATATGAAGTTTGTGGATGGTTTGTTTGGACAGAAATGCAAGGTTTTAGAGATTTGAAGATTTTGGTTTCTAAGCTCAAGAGTGGAGGTTTTGTGGACAATTATGGTTTTTTAAGAGTATGAGAGGTTTTGAGAAATTTATCCTACCAAACCTAAAAACCTCTATATGATTGCAATTGGCCTCTCTATTTATAGAGGAGGTTTAAGAGGATGAGAGAGTGTTTTACACATTGTCAAAATTCTGGTTTGGTTGAGATGAAACAACCAAGTTATGTGAAAATTGGTGTTCCAATGCATGGTACAAGCATGGTCTGAAGTTGCTAGAGACTTTTAGGCATGTTGCTTCTTACTTTGACATTGTGTATGTGCAGAAAAAACAATTGAGAGGCTCAAGGAGTTGACAATTGCATAAAGTTTGCTTTATGTGAATGGCAATGGTGCCTTTGTGCTATAAATGGAATGATGCAATGGACAAAGGCTCAAACTCTTGGATCATAGTTCAATCAGATTTGTAAGCATACAATTAAGGAGATATACAAGTTTGAGGCCTGCAAAGTGAAGTTTATGCAGCATGGCTATGGATTTGGTTATTATTCATCATAAAATCTGCCCGGCAATTCAAGAATGAAACCCTAACTTCATGGCTTTGATTCTCTTAGCTCAAGTATGACAAATTCATGCTCTTGGATGTTTTGGAAATCCCAAAACATCCTCTACAACTTTCATGTTGGTCATTTTGACAAAATCATCTTGGAACTATGTGAAAAAATGCCAAGAAGTTGGGATAAAATCCTGACCAAAATCTGTTGAAAATTTATCTAAGTGTTAGATGAAAATATCATGACTTCATGAGCTTATATCTTCAAATCTAAGTATTTTTTGGACATCAATCCTCTGATACAAAGTTGTAGAATTCATCAAGATCTACAACTTTCATGTTGAAAGTTTCCTTTGAATCATCTTGCATCTTGGTGAAAAAATAGCATGAATTAGTGAAAATATCATGTACAAATCACTTAGAAAAATTTCTAAGTCTTGAAAAGTTTGACTTTTCAAGTTGACTTTTGACTTTCTTGACTTCTTGATGATCAAGCTTGATATTCTTGAATGTCTTGATGAATTTGATCTTTGAAACTCAAATTTGGTTAAAAAGTCAAAGTTTGACTTTTCAGTATACAATTCTTTTTCATCAGTTGACCAAATTTCATCTGTCAATCTAATAATCTTGAGAAATAAACTGATATATGCAATTAGGTCAAAATGATGTATTTGAATCTTTGGGACCATGTTTCAAACCAATAGATTGTATATTAGGTTAAAAAGTCAGCGATCAATCATTCTCAATCAAAACCCTAATTTGTGGTCTCAGTGTTTCGCAGGTGATTTTGTTAGGTCAATTCCTTGAGCATTGGAGGTCCTTTGTGAAATGTCTTAAGAAAAGAGAGGGAAAATTTTGGGGTACAACAACATCCCATTGACCCTTCAAGCATTGTTAAGTACATGATGAGCGATCTTCTAGGAACTTGTGGCATCAAGATTGGTGGCTCTTGTAAATAGTTTTATTGTCTCAAAGGCTGTCTGACAATCATCATTCCACACCTCTGTCTGATATTTTCAAAGTAATTTGAATATAGGCTCACACATGGTAGTTAGGTGCGATATGAACCTCGAAATGTAGTTCAGTTGTCCTAAGAAACCACGATCCTCTTTTTCTATTCTTGGAGATGGCATTTCTTGTATGGCCTTCACCTTGTCGGGATCTACCTTAATACCGTCCTGACTTACAATTAGACCCAATAACTTGCTGGACCTGACACCAAATGTACACTTGTTTGGATTCAACTTCAATTTGAACTTTCGCAGACGTTCAAATAACTTTTGTAAATGTACAATATGATCCTCCTCTGTATGAGATTTGAAAATCATATCATCTACGTATACCTCGATTTCTTTGTAGATCATATCGTGAAATAGTGTGACCAAAACCCGTTGATAAGTTGCCCTTGCGTTCTTTAGACCGAAAGGCCTCACCTTGTAACAGAAAGTGCCCCAAGGAGTCATGAAAGTAGTCTTTTCCATGTATTCGGGTGCCATTTTGATCTGATTATAACTCGAGAAACCATCCAAGAATGAGAATATTGAAGCTTGAGTTGTATTATCCACCAACACATCTATGTGAGGTAACTGGAAATCGTCTTTGGGACTTATCATTTTTGGCATCCTCCCACCAACGTTGAGGTTTTCCGATCACAAGAGAGGTGATTGTTCTTTGTCTCTGAATTCTTCAAATGACTTCGCCATCTTGAATTTCCCCATCTAACCATCAAATCAACTCTCTCTTAAGATATTATATGAAATAAATGTGTCAAAATTTCATTTTAATCGAGGATTTGGTGGCCGAAAAAATAATATATCCATCTCTTTTAAAAATCATGTTGAAAGTTATGATAAAAATATTAGAAAGAAATTAAAAAAATAAGTGAAGAATAGAAAAGAAATGAAGGTTTCATTTATAAAAAACACAGATACATATAGTAATCAATTGAGATAACACTTTCTCCTAAAATTAGAATGTATACACTATCTCATTATGTTTTAAAACTAATTCATAGAACCACTTATATTCTCACGGACATATATCCTACTATGCTGTACTACTCAATATGCTATAAATAAAATACTTGGCAATTGGCATCGAATAAGCATTACCGAATCATAACTTGACTATCACTTTCCTTCTTTTCTCTAATCAACTTTGGAAACATGCAACACTTCTTCAAGGGAAAGACTATTTTAGTCACCGGCGCAACTGGTTTCTTGGCAAAAGGTACTATATACCAAAGTTTCTAATATAATAAATCATTTAAAGTTTATTTCATTATAAATATTATCATCTTTTAACTTATCTTTATGTGCAGTTTTTATTGAAAAGATACTAAGGATCCAACCAGACATACAAAAACTGTATGTACTCCTAAGAGCTTCAAACTCTGATTTGGCTGCACATCGCTTGCAAAATGAGGTTTATCATTCATACTATAATAAATAAATAAAAACAAATAATTCCATTAGAATTAAAACTTAAAAAAAAAAAGACTATTAAAAATGAACAAACTTAGTATTTGTTTTATTACTTAATTTATGTAATCGTCGGATATTAGGTTTTTGATATCGATTTATTCCGCGTGCTTCGAGCCGAGTTGTAGCAATTGCTGGAGATGTTGCTATTGAAAATTTTGGAATAAAAGATGAAAAGATTAAAAATGAGATATTTGAAGAGATAGACGTACTTGT
This sequence comes from Vicia faba, assembly GCA_948472305.1. Lineage (NCBI taxonomy): Eukaryota > Viridiplantae > Streptophyta > Magnoliopsida > Fabales > Fabaceae > Vicia > Vicia faba. The sequence continues at coordinate 1,210,940,966 of OX451736.1, read as the reverse complement.
CCATTCTGGTGCATCAACCAAATTAGATGAAAGGTGAAATCTAATTTTCTTAAAAACAAAGATAAGTTAAATTAAATACTACAATTAGTCAAATAAATCTCATCATTTCTCTATAGATTTGACATATCAATGAGTGTTAATACAAAAGGAGCTTTACATGCATTGAACGTTGCAAAAAATTGTCCAAAATTAAAAGGCTTTTGTACACATATCCACTGGTAAAATTCTGGAATTTTTTTTATTAATAATCATGTATTAAAAAAAATTCGCAAATAACTGCGTTTCGGAAAAAATTACGCAAATAACCATGTTTCAGATGACTCCCCAAAGGAGGAGCCGTCTGAATTGGCGCATGCACCCATTTTTTAAGGGGAGTCGTCATCTCACTTGGCGCCTATGTGCTTAGGGCATGCCCTAAGCCAAGTGAGATAGTGCTTAGGTGTTATTTTAGGGCAAAATGTGATTTTTTTTGTCCGGTGCGTTGCGTGTTGGATACAGGATCAACAAAATGGACTTTTTATTATAAAAAAATAATTACATCCAACTGTATTACATTAAAATAACAGATTAAAAAAAACAGATAAAAAAAACGGATAAAAAAATACAGGAAAAAAAAAACAGATAAATCAGTGATCCCCTGGAACCCGGTAATGTCCTCTGGTTCCGCATCCCCGTCCTCGTCTTTCTCGTGTTGGGTATCGTCGTGTTTCCTGCTGCGGCAAGGTCGATGGCCCAGCGAAGTCAATGCGGTCGGATCCATAAAATCAGTCAGATCTCCATATCTAGAAGATCCGCTTTGGTACAGTCGGTTACCCATACCCTCAAAGTTTGGTCGTGTTGGCGGTGGGTAGGGTTCCATAGTGGGTCTGTAGCATTGGTCGTCTGAGTACGGTGGGTAGAAAGGAAATGGATCTTGGGGTGTTTGGTATTGAGGATGTTGGGTGGTTTGGTGATATTGTGGTTGATGGTAGGCTGGGTCGGTTTGTTCGTAATCTTCCGACATTCCCATATCAGGGCTAAGGCTGGATGTTGAGGGGCCCATATTGGGATATACGGAAGACTGAAATTGTGTGTGGGGTATGCGGGTGTGCTGGTATTGGGATTGGTATTGTGGTTGGGTGTGAGACATATCGGGGTATTGGTAGTGTGGTGGTGATTGTGGTTGGTTGTGTGGCATTTGAGTCTAATTGTGTTGTGGTGGGGACTGTGGCTGGGTGTTTGTGGGTCTGTTTCTTCTTGGAGGTTGGTGGGAGGTTGATGGGTTTTGGGTTTGTTGTTGGGGAAACGAGGGTTGTGCCCATTGTGTGCGTGGGTCAACCAAGTACCTTGGATGAGACACGTGCATTTCAGGGTTACTAACCGACCTGTACCAAGATAAATATTGATCTGTGTGTCGCATATTACCTTGATTAAGGAAAACCGGGAATTGCAAGACATAGCGGTGACGCCTCTGCCACATCTTACACCATTCCGGAGCGAAGTCTTTCCAGTTGGTAAGACCCCACTGGGCGTCGACCCTTTTAAGATGCCATGGGGACAAACAAGTTGGATCACTTGGTATCTCTTGATGCATTCCAAATTGCATCTTCACACGGTCGCTGTGGTGCATCTCCATAATGTTGAACCGAATGATTGCAGTCTTCGCGGTCCAAGTTGCTGCATCCTCCGGGTTTGGATCATGGCCCAAACCCAAATATGGTCTCCAGACGAACTGCGATAAAATTTAAATCAGGTTAACGCAAAAGTAATGTATAAATAATTTAAATGAAGAAAAGTTAAAAGCTACGACGTACGTCATTCTGGCCTAAGTGATCCAACAGATTACGGTATAGTGCGACATTGAATCTTGGATTCTTGCCGTAATCCATACCCCTCACACAGTACCTAAAGGAAATGAAAAACATTTTATTCTTAGCATATATTTGGGGAAGAGATGAATAGTAATAAATGCTATAACTTGATGACTTACTTTGTTGCGTACGGGAAACCGAAAGTGTTGTTGTTGACGGGGTTTAAGGACTCCATCCTCCACCAACCCCAGGCTTGTAGTAAAAAAGCGCACCCATAAAATGTACATTTTTCCTTGACTGCATTTTTTCACAAGGAACTGTATAGGTGGGTTAAAACTGCAGAACCCCAACTATATTTTCTTGTTTTTTCAAAATTTCTTAGTAAATGTAAATACATAAAATTTAAACTATTTCCCGTACTTTCAGAAAATAAAAAGGTACCAAATAGTATCATAAGATAAGTTCTGGCTTTTACTACCCTGTCATTCTCGGAGGAATTTTCGTTTAATTCCAAACTTGCATAATAACTTTTCAGCTCAGTGAGTAGTATTCCCTGACCTCTCACACCACCACCTTCTATCATATCCCTGCCCAACAGTTCTTCACACTGAGAGTTGGGTTGTTGAACCGACCCGTTCACGACCTTACCGTCAACAGGGAGACCTAGTAGCATGTACACATCCTCTAGCGTGATGGTACATTCACCTATTGGTAGGTGAAATGTATGGGTCTCTGGTCTCCACCTTTCCAACATTGCAAGAATGAACCTCGAGTCAATGGTGCAGTTGGAGATCTTTATGACATGTCCAAAACCTGCGTATTCCAGATATGATACAATAAATGGGTCGAGAGCCAGGTAGTTGTGAGAACGGATTCTGAATCTTTTTGTGTCCTGAGTTCATAATGTAACATGTGTAAGATTAAGTAAGACGAACAACGCATTATCTGAAGTATGAAAAATGTATAACCAAAATAGAAACTTACAAATGCGGCAATGTTTTCCCCTGTGCCTCTGTGAGTATCGCCCATTGTTAGAAGAGCCATTGTTTAAAATGCTTGAGATTATGAAAGACTTAGGAAGAGATAGAGAGTATGAAAGACTTAGAAAGTGTAAGAGATTATGAAAGATTTCGTAGCAGAGAGTGAGACTTGTGTGGGTGTGAGATATGTATGATATGGTATGTATTTATAGGCAAATAAATTTCATATAGTGGTTGCTGGTGCTTGCATGCATGTGAAGTGTCACTCTTGCAGGCTAGGTGGCAGCCTAGGGGGTTACATATATGCATGCATGCATGTACAAAAAATGAAAGGTGTCACTCTTGCAGGCTAGGTGGCAGCCTAAGGATGTATCACGATTGGACAGTAAGGGAGGCGCCATTGGACTTGGCGAAAGACTACAAAAATGAATGGTGTCGCCACCCCAATTGGCGAATAAGAGGTGTCCTTGGTTGCAGGCTAGGCTCAGGCTACGTGACAGCCTTTGGGATTCCTTGCCTGAATGCATGTAAGCACATTGGAGGTGATGGGAGGAGACTTACAACATACAGTATAGGTGCAGAGTAGGCGCAGGCTAGGTGGCAGCCTAGGGGGTTACATATCTGCATGCATGTATCACGATTGGACAGTAAGGGAGGCGCCATTGGACTTGGCGAAAGAGTACAAAAATGAATGGTGTCGCCACCCCAATTGGCGAATAAGAGGTGTCCTTTGTTGCAGGCTAGGCTCAGGCTACGTGACAGCCTTTGGGATTCCTTGCCTGAATGCATGTAAGCCCATTGGAGGTGATGGGAGGAGACTTACAACATACAGTATAGGTGAAGAGTAGGCGCAGGCTAGGTGGCAGCCTAGGGGGTTACATATTTGCATGCATGTATCACGATTGGACAGTAAGGGAGGCGCCATTAGACTTGGCGAAAGAGTACAAAAATAAATGGTGTCGCCACCCCCAATTGGAGAATATGAGGTGTCCTTTGTTGCAGGCTAGGCTCAGGCTATGTGACAGCCTTTTGGATTCCTTGCCTGAATGCATGTAAGCCCATTGGAGGTGATGGGAGGAGACTTACAACATACAATATAGGTGCAGAGTAGGCGCAAGCTAGGTGGCATCCTAGGGGGTTACATATCTGCATGCATGTATCACGATTGGACAGTAAGGGAGGCGCCATTGGACTTGGCGAAAGAGTACAAAAATGAATGGTGTCGCCACCCCAATTGGCGAATATGAGGTGTCCTTTGTTGCAGGCTAGGCTCAGGCTACGTGACAGCCTTTGGGATGCCTTGCATGTAACACTATTGGCAGCCTTGGGGGTTGCATCCTTACTTAATTGAAATTTTTAGTCTTACGTTTATCATAACATTCATTCACTTAATCTGTCAAATCTTCCAACCTTCAAATGTTCTTACAATCAAACCTTCAAACCTTCAAACAATCAAACATATAAACTTTCGAATCACTCATAAAGTTCAAACATTCCAACCTTCAAACCTTACAGCATTCAAACCTTCATACAATCAATAAACCTCAAACATTCCAACCTTCAAATCACTCATAAAATTCAAACATTCCAACCTTCAAACCTTAAAAAAATTCTACGCAATGGCCTCTTCACCATAATTTGTCGTCAAAGCACATTTCAACGGTGAGACATACATTTGTCCCACCGCTGGGTTTTTGTTTAGAGACACAGACAACATCTGATTTCTCTTAAACGGGAAAGCCAATTTCTCGTACTTCAAAAAAAGATTGGAGGCCAAACTTGAATGAGGCCCGGTGTCCCAGATATTTTATCAGAATCCAGTTTTCTTTGGAAACAACCAAGTAATTTTTTATAAGGTTGAAGTTCAATATGACGAGGATCTCCAGAATATGTTTTCCAGCCATGTCTATTCTGGGTACGACTCTATTGAGTTGTACGTTATGCTGCGAGAGCCTCAGGTGACACAAGAGGTTGATCCTTTGGAGAATGAACAAGCTGAGGTAGATGCAGTTGATGATGAAGAAGAAGATAACGAGTTAGAGTTTGATGAAATGGTGAATGATGATTCCGACGATGATGGCATCCCTAGTATTCCTGCAAACAAAATCTACACACCACCTCCGCACATGACAAACTTCAACATGGGCGGAGATGAACCTTCTACTGACTCATTTTTCAATCCGTATATGCAGTCGAATGAAAATTTAAAAGAGAAGGACAAGTTTCGTAACAGAGAGGAATGCATCAGGGCCATTAAAAAATTCCACATGCTCAACTCGGTTGATTTTAAGGTGGATCGTGTCAACCCGGAAAGGTACAAGATCAAGTGTGTCTACCCTGACTATATGTTCAAGATGACCGCATCATACAGATTAAGGGGTGACTGCTGGGTCATAGGTTCCATGACTACCCACACTTGTGTAAGTTCCACTCAATCACAGGACCATCGAAAACTCAACTATGATCTCATCTGTCAAGAAATCTTACCCCTGGTCAGCAACGACCCATCTTTGAAGGTGAAAACAATCATCTCCCACATCAGCACGGTTTTTAACTACACTCCGTCTTACCGTAAGGCGTGGTTAGCAAAGACTAAGGCGATTGAAAGGGTGTACGGAAACTGGGAGGATTCATACCAAGAACTTCCCTACTACCTGAATGCACTCAAGACGTATTCTCCAGGTAGTGTTTACGTTCTAGAAACAGTGCCAGCATACGCCCAAGATGGTAGTCTACTAAATGGCAACGGAATATTCAGTCGCGTGTTTTGGGAATTTCAACCATGCATCACAGGGCATGCAAACCAATTATACAAATTGATGGGACTTAGTTGTATGGGAAGTATAAAGGCACGCTACTGATGGCAGTTGCACAAGATGGCAACAACAACATTTTCCCCATTGCCTTTGCCCTTGTCGAGGGGGAGACCGGTGGTGCTTGGAGCTTTTTCCTGAAAAATCTGCGGACACACGTGGCTCCTCAACCAGATCTCTGTTTGATCTCGGACAGACATGCCTCCATTGAAAGTGCCTACAATAATCCAGCAAATGGTTGGCATGACCCTCCTTCTACGCATGTCTATTGCGTTAGGCATATCGTCCAGAATATCTCGAGGGAGATCAAGGACAAAACATTGAGGAAAGCGGTTATGAATGCGGGATATGCATTGACACAACCCACATTCAAATATTACCGCAACGAGATCCGTTTATCAAATCCGGAAGCCGGTAGGTGGATCGACAATATTCCGGTGGAAAAATGGACTAGGTCATACGATAATGGCCAAAGATGGGGGCATATGACAACGAATCTTATTGAATCAATGAATGGGGTATTCAAAGGCATACGAAACCTCCCAATCACTGCCTTGGTAAAATCTACGTATTTTAGGATGGCTGCGTTATTTGCCAAAAGAGGTGAAATGTGGAATGCGGTGTTGCAATCTGGACAACTATGGAGTGAAAGCTGCATGAAATACATTAAGGCTGAAAGTGCTAAAGCCAACACTCATATGGTTATACGGTTTGACCGACACAACCACAACTTCATTGTGAAAGAGACAATCGACCACAATGAAGGCCTGCCAAGACAAGAATATAGGGTCATACTACCTTCTCAATGGTGCGATTGTGGCAGGTTTCAAGCATTTCGTATGCCTTGCTCTCATGTCATTGCCGCTTGTGCTCATATCCATCAAGACGCGCTGCAACTTCTGTCAAACATTTACAAATCTGAAACGTTGCTCAACGTTTACAACAACAACTTTCCTTTGGTAGCAAAACCAGATTATTGGTCTGCATACGACGGCGAAATAGTGTGGCACAATGACCAAATGCGAAGGAACAAGAAGGGTCGTCCCAAAAGTAAGCGCATCACAACAGAAATGGACGATCTTGACAGGTTTGAAAGAAAGTGTGATTTATGCCGTCAGGTCGAACACAATCGCAAAAACTGTCTGAATCGGGCGTCTGGCTCGACCACATAAATATTGTAATACATAAAATATTTTCTTAATTGTGTTGTAAACATTTAGGTTTTCCGTTAATAGATTTTGCTACAATTAATAAAACGCGTACAAGAATAATTAACGATATTCCATCTACGAAATTACAACTGTTAACACAATTTCATCTGACCCATGCATCATCAACATTACATCGCTGTCTGTTTTGACTTCCTTCAACCACACATTAGGTCTTCCTGTCGCATGTGAGGTTGTTGTTCGTTTTCGCTGGATCCTTCGAATTTTCCCCCCTCCGCAATGTCTCCATCTAGCCATCGCATCAACTCCCGCTTCAGACGCTCCATGGAGTGAATGTGCCAGAATTTAATTTTCATCGCAGGTTTCGTGGCGGAGAAGATAACGTAACCATCTCTGCTAAAAATCATAGGCGACGTCATGACGCAAATAACAGAGTACAAAATAAAAATACAGTGCGAGAAAGTGTGAGAAATTTAAGAGAAACGGACGAATTATTTATAAAACAGCATTTTGCCCTAGTTTTGCCCTAGGAACCAAGTCAGATGGCGCCTCCTCTCACTTTTAAGGAGCATGTGCCATCTCACTTGGCTAAAAGCCAAGGGAGGCGACAAGTGAGATGGCGCCTAGGGCAAAATTGTAGGTGCATGCGCCATTTCAGATGGCTCCTCCTTTGGGGAGTCATCTGAAACATGGTTATTTGCGTAATTTTTTCCGAAACCCGGTTATTTGCGTAATATTATTTTAATACATGGTTATTAATAAAAAAAATTCAAAATTCTGTATGGTAAAAATATATTGGAGATTAATTTAATTTCTTGTCTTTAATTTATTTTAACTAATTACTAATTATTATTATAACATAAATCTTGTAACTTGTAGCATATGTGTGTGGAGATGCTAAGTATGAAGATGGAATTGTTAAAGAGAAAGCATTTGAGATGGGTCAATCCCTAAATGGGACCTCAAAGTTAGACATACACACATAAATTAAATTGTTGGAGAAAAAAATAACAGAACTCCAAGCTATGAATGCAGATGAAAATACAATGAAATTTGCATTGAAAGATTATGGAATGGAAAGGTTGTATATGTTATTATTATGTTGCTTCTTTTTTATTCTTTTATAAGGTTTATAAATATTTTTATCTGATTTAAATTTTATAATGCAAAATTAGATCAAATTTGCATGGTTGGCCAAACACATACGTATTCACAAAAGCAATGGGAGAGATGCTTTTAATGCATCATAAAGAAAATGTGCCATTGGTTATCATACGCCCTACAATGATAACAAGTACAATCAATGATCCCTTTCCTGTTTGGATAGAAGGTGTAAGGTATATTCACAAATTTATTTCTCTATAACTATTTGGTTAGCACATATGCAACCTATAACTATTTCCTTTCTTTGATTTCAAAGTTCCGTGGTTCAATGAAAAAATTCAATTCCTCAATCAATCCATTTAAGAATATTGTCTTAACATCTATGTGGAACATGTACCATCCCATAAAATTGTATATGTCTTTCAATTGCAGCTATCTATTCTTTCATAGCATTTTTCCATGCCTTGTTCATTAATGCTTTATGAAGGTTGATGAGATCAATATTTGCCATTAGTGTCATTATCATAAAGTTTATATGACAAAACTTTCACCTCAATCAACGAATAGTCGATGCGTAAATCATACATGTGTCCCATTTCAATTTTTATTAAAATACTATCCATTCCCTCGATTGAGCTAGTAACCAAAGAGAAATATTTTAATCAACCCCATTCGAATTCTAACATCTGCATTTTAGCGCATTTTATTTTTCTAATTTTTTATTTATGACTTATTCTCTCGATTGAGATGTCAACCGTAGGAAAATATTTTTATCTACTCCCTTAGAATACTAACCACTGCATTCCAGCGCATTTTAATTTTTTTAAATTTATTTATTTATTACCTATTCTCTTGGTTGAGTTGACAATCGAGGAAAAAATTATTTTTTATTTTTAAGTAACAAATCTTTTCCATCAATTTAAAAAGTAAAAATAGTCAAGACATTGTCAATTTATCAATTCACATGAAATATCAATAATTTGTATGAAACTCACACTAACTAATTAGAACGTAAATTCCATAACAATTTATCTTGAATGCAAAGTTTTTAAATACAAATTTAATGTAATGAAAACCTTGTTAATGAAAACATTGCATGTAATAAAACACCATTCTCTAAGATGCATTGCATGTTTTCTCTTGAAATAGCTAAAATTATTTTCTTAAATGCATGATTGTTAAAAATGTTTGATGTTAGTTAGGAAAACAAGAATTTATCTTAGCAATGTTAATTAGTTTTTGTTGTTGTTTTTAGAAATATTAAAACTTATCAACAACATTAAACATTTTACTTGACACAACAATAACTATATACATACTTTCTTAACAACATTAAACATTCATTGAACTATTTAAGAAAATAATTTTACCAATTACAATATAAGAGATTATATTAAGGAACAAACCTTGATAAAAATGTTTCTATGCTCTTACAATCCATCTTGGATATTGGTTTTGTTGTTGTTGATTTCATCTCGGTTAAAAAACCAACCGAGGGAAAAAATGATACATTTTGTTATTTTAAAAATACAAAAACGATCTTGCTAGGGATTGAATCCATTGGTTAATACTCTTGAGCATTAGGTTATGCAGGATAACCTTCCCTCTCTTAGTCAAGGTTGACAAGTCAAGTTCTAGTCTTATTGTTGCACCTAACCTACCTAAAAACCCTATAGTAGTCATAACCTAATGTTAGAGTCACCTCAATCTAGTTCTAGAGTCAATTGTGCCCAAAGTGTACCTGATAGTACTCTTCCAATAAGTCTTTTACCTACCCAGACATCAAGTCCCTCTCACCATAACTTGGTCTAAAGGATCATTGTGACCTTTTATATGCAATTTGAAATTCTGGCACGACAAGACATATTCCATATATGATGTCATGACAACAAGACATCAAACACAATACCGAGCGTAATGTTAAGACATCATAACAACATACAAAATAATAAACAATTTAAAGGAATATTCATAAAGTAAATAACATAGTTCAATTGTTAACCGAGGTCGGTGCAACGTCACCTACATATGGGAGCATCCAAGCCTGGAAGAAAATCTACTATAATAGTATTAGTTTGAAGTTCTAAATAACCTCTGGTTTATAAACTTCTGAATTAAACAATATCCACTCTTGCTTAAAAGCTTATGAGTTATTCATAAATTAAAACAAAAACTCGGCCCAACTTAAGCATCAAAGTGATATAAGAGTGGCTCGCAATGAACAATTAACAAACTAAACCTTAATGGACAAACTCACACTTGCATCTGTTAATTTTCTTAGGTTTTACTGTCTTTCTTTTATAGCCATAACAACACATGGGCTTGGATATTAAAACTGGCTAAATCAAATCATATCAAATAAAATTAAATCTTCTGGTGCATAAAATATAATGTTTCCTGGAATGTTACGACATCTGATCTTAATAAACTAAATAGTTGATCAAATACAATATTCAGCAGAATATTCTGGAACAGAATCGTATGTTTTCTTTAAATGTTCTGACATCCATTCTCTGCATAATTTTCTGCATAATTCTAAGAATAGACTCAGATGTTTCCTTAAATGTTTTGACATCTGCAATACAATATTATTTCCTTAAATGTTTCGACATTTACACAATCTTGTGAATAGAATCAAATCATATCTTCTGCAGATAATCAGGAAAATAATATAATGTTTCGACATCCAATCTTAAGAAACAAATCTTTGGATATCTCATGTTTGAAACAAATCTTTAGAGAATCTAATCTTTATACACGCATCTTAGACTACAGTAACTATAAATCAAATCTTCTGAGAATCTGAAATAAATCTTCTGAGATGTAAAACCACAACATGTTTTGATGTCATACCAACATGTCAAGACATCTTGTCTAACATCTTACTAGCACACTTGTTTTAACAAAATGCAGCCAACAATACAAAACCTAACAATCTCCCCCTTTGGTAAATTTTGGCTAAAACAACCTTTGCATAAAACATCTTGCAAATACCAATTTATAGCGCAAAAGAACAAGAGGGATAAAGCTCCAGCATTACCTCAAAAGAACATCTTCAAAAATAATGCACAAAAATTATAATTGCACCAATTCATATCAGAGTCATACACAGCAGAAAGGGATAAATCCCAGCCTCTTATGTTACAACATAGAAAGAAATAAACTCTCACAAATTACAATCAAGATGTCAAGACATCAGGTATGACTTCACAAGCAACCATACATCAAGCACTAAAATATCATCAAGCTAACAAACAAAAACAAGCTCCTCCGGAGCAGTAGACCAGAAAAAAAATTACTCCTTAAGTAGTACTCCCCCTCAAGAGCATAAACATACCAAAACACACCATAACCAATTCGCACCCTTTTTAGCCACAATTTTGACAAAAACTATCATGTACCAAAAGCAGATAGGTACTCAAATGTAGCAGAACAGCAACACACAATGTGCACAAATATCCTGGGCATAACCCACAAAAGAACAGAGGTACAAAATAAAAAAAAATCACATCAGATGTCAACACTACCATTTGTTCCTCATCATTATCACCACCTGTAACAACATGTCCTTCATCCTCATTCCTACCCAAAAACCTGTTTAGAATTTCTAGAGAAAATTCCACACACTTTCCTCTATCACACACCTTTTTGTACTCCTTGTTTCTCTTATTGTCAAAGTCCTTAGAAATGTTGACAATAATTTCCTTCACCAATATCTCATAACATTTACCAAAACCAACACTTTCCTCTTTGTCAAACAGATCTTTCTCACCCTCAATAGACATACTATCACCAGTAGAATCATCTTTCTCATCATATTTTTTAGGGGAGGTTTCAATTGGATGATCAGTTTGGGCCAAGAATGTTGTAACATATGGCACAACATTAGTCTCAGGTTGAGAAACCATATTTTTAAAAATTAACACACAAATATTCTTATTAACAACATCCTTCAAACCAAATTGATCTGAATTTTCATGCACCACTAATTGGAGGGAATAGAAAGTATCTGTTGTACTCCTTCACGCATGTAATTGCTATAACTCCTTAAAAGTGAAAATTCTTAATTCACCCCTTAATTTCTCTAATTGATTTGCATCCAAAACCTTAGTAAATATATTTGTAAGTTTCTTCTCAGTGTTCACATGCTCAAGTGACACACTTTTGTCCTCAACAAGATCCCTAATAAAACGATGGCGAAAGTCAATTTACTTTGTCCTGCTATGTTGAATGGGATTCTTGGATATATTGATTGCATTCAGATTGTCACAGCATAATTTTATGACATCCTATTTGATATTATATTCCTTTAACATTTGTTTCATCCAAATCAGTTGAGAATAACTGCTTCCTGCAACAATATACCCAGCCTGATATCTAACACAGACTCCTACAACAAAAGTGATGTCTGGTATGCTAGTTGTAAGATACAAAAGACTGCCAATCATACTCTTGTACAACCTTTGATTCACATCAACACCTTTTTCATCCTTAATTAGTTTAACATATACTTCTTCATTCAATTACTCATTCAAGAAGGCACTTTTCACATCTTTAGGTTCAAATTTTTAGACACAACAAGCATTGGATATTACATCTCTAGATCTAGAGGTGATTTCTTCATTAAGATTTTCAATAATAAGTTCCTTTAGATGATCTTTCTGAATTCTGATAGAGAGACCTTTGTTGGCTTGAGAGTTTTCTGGTTCAGTACCTGCTGGCTCAATGACTCAATATCTACCTCATTTTCTAGAGAATCAGTCTGCTGAGATAATGTTCCAATATCTTCTTCGACACCAGTCCTTTTCTCAATAATTGAATCATCAACCACAACATTAATGGATTCCATCATGACCTTGGTTCTGGAGTTAAATACCCTGTAAGATCTGTTGTTTGTAGAGTAACCAAAAAATGTCCCCTCATCACTTTTGGGATCTATCTTTCTCCTTTTTTCTCTTTGAAGGCGTTGACAAAGGTTTTTGAATAATTCAAAGGTATATGATTTTTCTTTGCTAAAGTTCACTCAGGTAAATCTTGAAAAATCATCAACAACCACATAAACATATACCTCTTTCCACCAAGAATTTCATCTTGCATTGGCCCCATTAAATCCATATGAAGAAGTTATAGAATTTTGGAAGTAGTCTGATGTTGCAACTTCTGGTGTGACATCTTGGTTTGCTTCCAAATTTGACACTCACCACAAATTTTTCCTTCCTCAATTTTGTGCTTTGGAAGACCTCTAATGGCTTCTCCATACATAATCTTATTCAAACCTTTGTGATTCAAATGTCGAGTTTCTGGTGCCACAACTTGACTTCGTCTTCCTTGGATATTAAACACGTGAAGGAATTATTAGTTTCTTGTGGTACCCACAAATAGCAAATGTCTTTAGACCTAACTCCCCTCATCAGAACATTATTCTTCTCATTGGTGACCAAACATTCTGACTTGGTGAAATTTACTCTTAAACCTTGATCACATAACTGACAGATACTAATCAGATTATCAGTAAATCCTTTTACAAGAAGAACATCATCTAGTCTAGGAAGACCAGTACACACTAACTTTCCTACTCCCTTAATTTCACCTTTTTCTCCATCACTAGATGTGACAAATATGGAGGAATAATACTTAATGTCCACTAAATAATTTGTGACCCCTGTCTTATGTTTGGAACATCCACTGTCAAAGTACCAGTCTTCTCTAGATGAAGCTCTAAGAGAAGTATGGGCTATAAGACTAGTGTCAACAATCTTAGGTTTCCACTCCTTTCTAGTTTTAATCATCACACGATTAGCCCTATGTTGTTTTGGGTGTTTAGGATAACCATACAATCTGTAACAAAAAGGTTTTATGTGACCATATTTCCCATAATAATGACACTTCCATGGTAAGAACTTGACTTTAGTTTTAATTCCTGATGTCTGGCAGGATGTTGTAACATTTGGTCGGACATCATGGGCTCATACTTCATTTCTGGAGGAACAAATTTTATCACAGGGTTTTTCCTTTCAGAGATTGGTAATCAAACCTATACCTTTTAAGTTTCCAGCCCCTTTTCCTACTTGAAGAATTTCATCTAACATATTAGACCCATTTTTCAACATTCTTACTGATTTGTTCATGTTTTTGAGTTTAGAATTCAATAAGGTTACCGCATTTTAAAGACCAGTAGATGACAAATTCTCTTTTTCAGCATGTAGTTAAGCTATGATTCTCTTCTGCGTTTTTGTTGTCTTACACACTTCTTTACTTCTGACACTAAACTCTTTGTAAGCAGCTGTCAATTCTTCATAAGAAACATCTTCATCACATGAATCTTCATTAGATTCATATCTACCCGTGAAGGCTACAACATGCTTAGCAGTTTCATCATCAGGTCCACCTTCAGAATTTTCATCATCAGACCAAACATTCAAGCCCTTCTTGTGTTTATTGAGGTATGTGGGACATTCTGATCTAATGTGACCAACACCTTCACATTTATAACATTGAATACCTCTTCCTTGATGTAGCTTCTCTTATGTTCTTTATTTTCTTTAAAGGTAATTATTTTTGTTGATGTCGAAAGAGATGTTCTTGACATTTTGTCTTGTCTTCCTATCCATGTTCTTCAGTACCTTATTGAATTGTCTCCCAAGAAGTACAATAGCCTTAATAATTCCTTCATTAGTCTCCATGTCACATTGAGCCTCTTCATCATTAGTATTGGAGATAAAAGCTATGCTTTTGTTCTTCTTTTTAGATCTATCATTAATATCCAATTTAAAAGTTTGGAGTGACTCAATCAATTCTTCCACTTTCATGTTGAAAATGTCTTGGGCTTCTTCTATGGTTGTGACCTTCATTTCAAACTTCTTGGGAAGATGCCTGAGGATTTTTCTGACAAGCTTTTCCTTTGACATCTTCTCTTCTAAAGTAATGGATGAATTCACAATGTCAAGAATACTCATGTGAAAATCATGAATACACTCATCATCTTTCATCTTGAGATTTTTGAACTTTGTGGTGAGAAGTTGAAGTCTTGACTTTTTTACTTTTGATGTGCCTTCATGAGTGGTTCTAAGGATTTCCCATGCATCTTTGGCCACTGTACATGTATTTATTAACCTGAATATATTTTTGTCAACACCATTGAATAGGGAATTCAAAGCTTTGGAGTTCCCAAGATCAAGTTCATCTTCTTTCTTAGACCAGTCATCTTCTGGCTTTAATTCAGTAGTGTCCTTCCCATCTTTTTATGTCAACACAGGATGTACCCAACCCTTGACAACTACTTTCCAGGTTTTGTTATCCATATATTTTAGAAAATCCATCATACGCGCCTTCCAATAGTCACAGTTGGTGCCATTCAACATGGATGGTCTGTTAGTATTTCCTCCTTCCTTGTCCATAGTGCCAGAAAATATCTTCCCTAGAGGTCACTCAAAAATAATATAGGGTGCCTGCTCCGATACCAATTGAAATTCTGGTACAACAAGAAAAATGTCATACATGATTTCACGACAGCAAGACGTCAAACACAATGTCGAGCGCAATGCTAAGACATTGTAACAACAGACAAAATAATAAACAATTTAAAGGAAGATGCAGAAAGTAAATAATACAGTTTAGTTGTTAACCTGGTTCAGTGCAACGTCATCTACATCTGTAGGCATCCAAGCCAGGAAGAAATCCACTATAATAGTATTAGTTTGAAGTTCTCAACAACATGTGGTTTTACAAACTTCGCACCTAATCATTACCCGTTCTATTTCTATCTAAGAACACCTAGATATAAGACCCCTCTCATTTCCCCTCAATCACACAACAGTGATAATACCAACAATGACAATAGACAGAAGACACACTTCCAATTAAACAAAATCCACTCTTGCTTAAAAGCTTAAGAGTGACTCATAAATTACAACTCAAACTCAATCTAACTCAAACTCAATCTAACTCAAGCATCAAAGTGATACAAGAGTGGTTCACAATGAACAATGGACAAACTAAACCCTAATGGACAAACTCATACATGCATCTGTCAATTTTCTTAGGTTTTATAGTCTTTCTTTTATAGGCATAACAATGCATGGGCTTGGATATTAAACCTGGTTAAATCAAATAATCTGCAAATCAAATCATATCAAATCAAATCTTCTCGTGCAGAAAATATAATGTTTCCTAGAATGTTACGACATCTGATCTTGAGAAACAAAACAGCAGATCAAATACAATATTCAACAGAATATTCTGGAACAGAATCATATGTTTCCTTAAATATTCTGATATCTATTCTCTGCACAATTTTCTGCATAATTCTCAGAACAGATTCCGATGTTTTCTTAAATATTTCGACAAATGCACAATCTTTTGAACAGAATCAAATCATATCTTTAGCACATAATCAGGAAAATAATATATTGTTTCAACATCCAATCTTAATAAACAAATCTACAGATATCTCATGTTTGAAACAAATCTTTAGAGAATGAAATCTTAAGAAATACATCTTGGACTGCAGTAATTATAAATCAAATCTTCTGAGAATCTGAAACAAATCTTTTGAGATGTAAAACCACAACACGTTCTGATGTCGTACCAACATATCAAGACATCTTGTCCAACATCTTTCTAGCACACTTGTTTTAACAAAATGCAGCCAACAAAATAAAACCTAACACAATTCAACTCACCCTGTCATGCTCCATCTTAATGACCACCATATACTCACAAGGGCCAAAACATGTCACTCCAAGTCTAAGGCATTACTCACACATGTGGAACCTCATTTAGTCAAACAACCCCTTCACAACCTGAATGACTTAAATCTATGCCAGAGGAATATGATGCCTCTTGGCAAATTAGAATTAACCTTAACAAATCGCCTACTTCATAGAAAATATGGTTGCAAGTGGATCTTCAAAGTTAAAGAAAATCCATATGACACAGTGGACAAGTACAAAACAAAGACTTTAAGCCAAATGTTACCACCAACAATTTGACTTTGACTTCAATGAAACCTTCTCTTCTATTTAAATATTAGAGTTTGACTTAACTTATCCTTACAATATCGACTTGTATGGTAAGGGATGTCACTCTATGTAACTATTTTTAAGCCTTGTCTAATCAATGTGAAATTTGAGATCATTCAATACACCACCTCACATGATCACTCTTTTGAATTTGGTACATAGATTTAAACGATGAACAATTTATGGTTCGGTCGATAGACTCGGTACATAAAAATTAAGATAAATTTTTTGTAGAAAAAACTTCAAACAAGATGAGCAAGAAAAAGAAATTGATAAATTACAAAGAGATTTACTAAAAAAACATAACTAAAATAATGTTTTGATATTGAAATACCATGTATTCACTTATATAAAAGTTAAATCTAAATATAGAATCTTCTTATTATGATTAATTTTTCTGGTCGATAAATAAACTATTTAATAATTTTTTTCTTTTATTTTTGAATAATTTTTTCAATGATTTTTATAAAAGTGAACAATAGTATAAGACTTAACTCTTTTTGACATACTATTCACTGGTTTTCCATTTAGTTTTAATCACACACCCATTAAAACTCAAACTAGGGGTGTTCAGATCCAATCCGATCCAAAAAAAATTCAAAAACCGAACCGAAAAAACCGAAATCCAAAAAAAAAATTTTTTTTTGGATGTATTTGGATCACCATGTAGCATAACCGACCGGTTCGGTTCGGTTTACGGTTGGCTTCATGAGAACCGAACCGGTCCAAACCGAACCGGTATTACTTCCATTTACTTGCCATTTATTATTTAAAATAAATTAATATCGAATCATTTATAGCCATCCTCCCAAATTAATTATGTTAGCCAGTACTAATTTCTCTAGAGAATCTCAATCATTCCTATAATTTCCCTATTCAGATTCTAAATTATCTTAAAATTAAATACAATGAATGCTATTCATTATTGTAACCGCAAGAAATTCAATATCGCAAGCAAGAAATTCAATAATGCTAAATAGACATTCATCTCAATTAGTTTTCTGAATTATACTATCAGTAAGCAAGCTTCTTAATTTGTTTGATTTTATCTTTTTTGTACTTTGTAGTTTTGTTCGATCAGATTTTCTAAAGCTATTCAAATTTTTAGCCTTTTGTAAAGCTGTTCTAATTTGTGTTGTTGAAAGCTTATTTAAAATTAATTTACTTATGTTCTCAATTTTATAACAGTAGCTTACTAAAAATTATTTTCATTAGTTTTCTTATGTGAAATCGTTTCATGTTGGTTACTTGGTTATAACAGTAACAAATTTTAGTTAGTTTTTCATAATTTCTTCAAGATTTGTTCTTTGTTAGTTTTTCATATTTTGTTTCATAATTTTTTCATAATATATTTTTATTAGCTTTTTCTACAACTAGTTGTTTATACTTTGTTCTAATTTTAAGTTTGATCTATTTTTACAGGAATGAGCCAAACTGGTCCGATTACTCAATCTGATATTGTTAACAACCTTATTCAGGTATCAAAAATTAATTTTTAGAGATTTTTACCTTTAGAAATGTTGGTTACTGTTACAATGGTGTAATATTATAGTTGATGTTCAAAAATTTATTTTTTCATGTGTATTTTATAGGATGAAACAACTGAAGCTCCACCTCCATTGGTACAAAGTAATGAAACAAACAATGATGAAGAAAATGTTAATAAGAAAAGAAAGATTGGAGAAGCTTCAAAATTGGTCACATCCAATGATCCTAATGTTGTAGCTGGAGATTCAGGTAACAGAAAACCTATTAAACCTAGATCTTGGACTTGGGAACATTTTACAAAAATAGGATCAAGAGCTAAGTGTAATTGGTGTGATGTAACATATGCTGCTGATTCACAAAGAAATGGCACTAGTAATTTGAAACACCATTTGTTGCATCAGTGTAAGAAGTTTCCAAAAGAGTCTCTTGATCCCACTCAACAGACACTTGTTCTTCAACAATTGAAAAAAGAAGATGGGAATGGATCTGGTAGTGTTCTCACTGGTGTTCGTTTTGATGCTTAGGCATGTAGGAAAGCTTTAGCTAGGATGATTATTGTTGATGAGTTGCCTTTTAAGTTTGTTGAGGGAGAGGGGTTTCTTCATTTTATGAGTGTTGTGCAACCTAAACTCTCAATTCCTAAAAGGATTACAATTTCTAGAGATTGTTGGGATTTATACACGAGTGAGAAACATAAGTTAAAAAGTGTGCTAAATAAATCAAATCAATGTGTTTGTCTTACAAATGATTGTTGGACATCTGTGCAAAATTTGAGTTATCTTTGTCTCACTGTACATTTCATTGATCATGATTGGAAAATCCATAAAAGGATTCTGAATTTTTGTCCAATTGTGAATCACAAAGGAGTAACCATCGGCAAAAAAATTGAAAAATGTTTGGAGGAATGGCTAATAGGTAATGTTTTCACCATTACGGTTAATAATGCTAGTACTAACGATGTTGCTATAACTTACTTGAAAAATACAATGAACGATTGGAATTCTCATCCATTGAAAGGGGAACATATGCATGTTCGCTGTTGTGCACATATTCTGAATCTTGTGGTCCAAGATGGATTAGAAGACTATCATTCTTCAATTAGTAAGATTAGGAATGCTGTTAGATATGTTCGTGCATCTACAGGTCGTATGGATAGGTTTAAAACTTGCATTAAAGAAGTTAGGTTACAAGAAAAATCAATTGTTCAGTTGGATGTTTCCACTAGGTGGAATTCCACATATATTATGCTTGAAAGTGCATTGAAGTTTCAAAAGGCATTTAAGAGATTGAGTGAGAAGTGTGTTGATTTTGTGCTGATGAAAGATGGTATTCCTAATAAAGAGGATTGGGATAATGCAAAATGCTTTGTTAATTTTTTGAAAATATTTTTTGATATTACAAAGAAGGTTTCAGGTAGTACTTTTGTGACCTCTTCTCAATATTTTAATGAACATATTAAGATATTGACTACATTAAACGGGTGGATAGAATTAAAAAGTTCTGACAACTTGCTTGGAATTATGACTGAAAATATGAAAGTTAAGTATGATAAATATTGGGGTAAGGTTGAAAAAATGAATATGTTGATCTTTGTTGCTGTTGTTCTTGATCCTCGACATAAGATACAGTTTGTTAGGTGGGGATTGAACAGGGCATATACAAATGATGTTGTTGTATCTTTGTACAAAAAAACAGAGGAGACATTAAATAAAATATTTGAGAGTTATAGGCTTTTCCTTGGTAACGGTCAAACTGAAAATCTTACACATTCCACTCAAGAAGTGGAATTGGTAGAACTTAAAGCACCAGAGGATGCATTTTTTTTAGAGGTTGAGATGGACATGAATCTTAATGAGAGCATGCAGAAAAATGAATTGGATTTGTATCTCATGGAGAATTTGGAGAAGAAAGGTCCTGGTTTTGATATCTTGAACTGGTGGAAGGTGAATTCTAACAAGTATCCTATTCTTGGTCAAATGGCTAGAGATATATTGGCCATGCCTGTGTCTACTGTAGCTTCAGAGTCCGCTTTCTCTACCGGAGGAAGAGTGCTTACTTGTTATAGAAGCTCTCTTACGCCAAAAACAGTTGAAGCTTTAATTTGTACACAAAATTGGTGTAAATCTTCCCCAGTGTCGGTGGATATTGAAGAGCTTGTGGATGAGTTAGAAAATTTGGAATTAGGTAATTTACTTATAACTTATATTATTTTTTGTTGAGCATTGTTAATCTTTTATATTGAGTAATATTTATCTTTATTTTTGTAGAACTTGCTCCAATCACTCAATTGAATGAAGGTGTATCTGATATAGACTCTGATTAGCTGTTGATATCCGCATTCTAAAAGAATTGGGTAGAATTGTGAAGCTGGAGTGGAGCTATTGCAGGATAATTAGAAAATTTGTTATTTGACTATCAATTATGTTGCAGACTCTGATTTTGAAACTATCAATTATGCTGTCATATATAAAGCAGATCTTCTCTCTATATATAATGCAGTTTGTCATATTATTATATATTCCTTGTGATGCAACTTTCGCATGTCCACTGTTATTGATATTTTTCTTGAAGTTTTATTATTATATTCGCTTTAATATAGCTTTGGAATATTCATTTGTTCACTGTTTTATATATTTGTCATATATTTAATTTATAATACAAATCTCCATATAAGAACTAAGCATATCTCTATATATATTATATATTATAGTCATGTCTATTTCGTTGGGATAGATATTATACATATATTATAATGAAACTTTGCAATAATGACATCAAATAGCCATATGAACATAGCAATTAGATATTGTCTCAGTAGACGTTGGTGACATAATTGTAACTGGTATTGAAATATATTCTTTTTAAATTTTTAAATAGTGTTGGTTTAAAAACCGAATAAAACCGATTCAACCGAACCGAAGTAAACCGTATAAATTGGATTGAATTGGATTTTTCTTGTTGTCATCCAAAAACCGAACCAAACCGTATGCTTTATATATTTTTGGATCGGATGATATTTTGTCTCAAAATCGATCCAAACCGGACCACGAACACCCCTAACTCAAACCTCTCATTTTTATATATTATATTACCCTATTTTTAAAGGTTAGGATTGCAGCGGAGAGATACAGTTTTTTGATACATGTATCATTGTTTGGTAACAAATTGTTTAATTCGTGTCTACAGAACTATTGACAGTGTGATAACTAGCTATGGTCAGAGAAAACTGAAATCTTTTGTTGGTGATCTCAAGACAATTCTAGATGTTGTAAGTGTATTCGTTGTATCTTAATTTTTTTTATTATCAATATGATTTTAACTTGTGTTTAATTTCGAAGTGACGGAAATTTTAAATTGATTTTGTCGAATTAATATTAATTAAAAAATTATCAATATGATATTTAATGTGTGTTTAATTTCCAGGTGAAGGAAGTTGAATTAATTTTGTAAAATTAATATTAATTAAAAAAATTAAAATAAAAAGATTTAATTTTATATATATATATATATATATATATATATATATATATATATATATATATATATATATATATATATATATATATATATATATATATATATATATATATATATATATATAAAATTATATATATATATATATATATATATATATATATATAATCAGTTGGATAATAATTTTTTTATAAAAATCAAATTTAGATTTAAAAAATACTTTATTTATAATCAATTATAAAATATTAATTAATTATTTTATTGATCTATTAATATCAAAATCAATTTAACACATTTAAATTGTTTTTACCTCTTTCAAAAATAAAATCAAATATAAACGTAGCAAATATTTGATTCTACAGTAACAAAATATAATTTTGAATGAATCAATTTTATAAAATTAATTCCAACTTGAACCAAAATACACCTAAAATATTCACAATACAACGATTTTGCAGAATTCATTTAATAGTTTTAAGTGGATTAATGTGTGTCAGTTTAATTTTATATAATTTATTTTAAAAAAAATTAAGGATATATCTCATTTCTATGTTGTTTAGCTCTCATAATATTATTTATCTTTTTTTTTTTTTTATATATTTCAATTATTATCTTTTTCACTTTTATAGTTTTAAATGTATGAAATTAGTATTTTAATTTCATAGTGAGATATATTAACTATGCAATTGAGATTACATCTATGAAACCGAAAATTTTATGTAACATCCCAAAATAATATTTTATTGCTAAGAAACTCCTATATTATTCTAAAGGGAATGTATTTTTAAAGAATTCAACATCATTTGATTTGATGATCAGCTTAGTATTTTGGCAATAAAACATATGCATTATTTTTTATTCCATACTTAATGAATACATATTGATGCTCACTTCAAATTCACTTGGACATTTTTCTTGAGACATACTTCCTCCGGTCTCATTTATAAGAAAAAATCAATTTTTTTAGATACATTAAATAAGTAATGTATTTGGACAATATATTGTCCAAATACATTACTTATTCAATGTATATAAAAAGTTAATTTTTTCTTATAAATGAGACCGGAGGGAGTAAGTCATAAGCTTTTAATGCCTTCAAATTATTCTATAAGTTTGTGCAAACTCAATCTGATACTACAATTAAAGTTTTTCAATCAGATTATAGGGGGAAATTCAGTCCATTCACAAAGTTTTTGGCTGAATTAAGCATTTTTATAGACTTACTTGTCCCCACACTTCTCACCAAAATGGTTCAATATAGAGAAAACACAGACACATTATAGAAATGGGCCTTACCTTGATGTCTCATGCCTTATTTCCCCTATCATATTTGGAGCATAGTTTTGCTACCTCTATCCATGTTATCAACATGTCTCTCAAAATTTCAGTCACCCTATCATGCATTGTTTTACAAGTTACCTTGGTATAACACATTTATAGTGTTTGATTGTTCATATTTTCCATTCACTCGACCCTACAACAAACACAAATTGAAATTTAGGAGTAAAGACTGTGTGTTCTTAGGCATCTCTTCCCAACATCCTGGTTACAAGTGTTTGAGTAAAACTGGAAAGATATTCATTTCTAAAAATGTCATATTTCATGAACACTTGTTTTCCTTTCCCACTCTATTTTCTTCTGACTCTTCCATGTCTTGTCTACAGGTTAATGACCTTGACTCCATACATTTTTCCCAACTATATGTATCTAATGGTCCTTCTCCACTAGGCACTAATCTAGTAGATAATGCCCCTTCTTATATGCCAACTATTGCAAACCTATCACCTAGTAGTCTGACCAATGGTCAAGTAAATCATGTGATTTATATGTTTATGCTTACCCTTGCAGCTAGTCTCTCTCTCTCTCCCAATGTCTCCAATAAATCATCCATATCATTAAGGTTCTTAAGTCATGAACAGTATTCCCTTCAACATTCACTTTATGTCTCATGGTTCTCTCAAATCTAAGAACTTGTCTAATTCCCCATCCTCAATTATTCCAAATTCCTCTCTTCCCTAAATACATTAGTTCAATAAACATCCTATGTTAACTAGGGCCAAGACCAATTCTCAAAGCCTAAGGCTCTTCTCACTCACATTGAACCAACAACAGTGAAACACACTCTCTCAACCTAAGTGACTACAAGCTATAAAACTTAAGTATGTGGCTCTTTTGGCTAATGAAACATGGACTTTTACCAATCTTCCACCTCATAGGAGACTTGTGGGTTGTAAGTGGGCCTTTAAAGTGAAATAAAATCCATATAGAACTGTAAACAAATACAAAGCACATTTGGTAGCTAAGGGGTATCATCAACAATTTGGTTTTGACTACAAGGAAACCTTCTCTCCAATTGTAAAACCAGTTACCATTTGAGTAATCCTTACCTTAGATCTCACTCATAAGTGGGACTTGTAACAAATTGACATCAATAATGTATTTTTGAATGGATCCATTCATGAAGATGTGTATATGCATTAACTTCATGGATTTGAGACTAAAGATGCTTCACTTGTCTGCAAACTTCACAAAGTATTGTATCGCTTATTGTAGGCTCCTCGTGTGTGGTATAAAAAGTTGACTCAAGCTATTATTCAATTTGAATTTCGTCGTGGAAAATGTGATAACTCTCTTTTCATTACTCTCCCTAAGGTGTTATCATCTATGTTTTGGTATCTGTAGATGACATTCTCATCATAGGTTTTTCTTCTATACTTGTGTGCAAACTTATGGACTCTCTTCATGAAAAGTTTGCTTTAAAGAAATTGGGTGCTCTTGAGTATTTTCTTGGTATAGATATTAAAAATTTACCTTCTGGTAATCTCTTCCTCACCCAGAAGAAGTACATTTGTGATCTTCTCACTAAAGAAAATATGGTCAATACCAATGGTGTCACCACTCTAATGCTTAATAATTGCAGACTCAACAAACATGGTGCCTCATCTCTTTCTGATCCAAACATATGTATCGGTCAATGGTTGGAGCTCTTAAATATCTCACCCTCATCAGACCTGGAATTTCATCCAGTGTTAACAAAGCCTATTAATTTATAACCTTTCCTCTTGAGACCCATTATCCAGTTGTCAAACGGATTCTAAGGTACCTCTGTGACACCTTTAGTCATGGATTTCTCCTTTCTCCTGCTCCTCCTTTAGGCAAAGCTTCTCTTCATGCCTATAGTGATTCAGATTGGACCAATAATCTTGATGATAGGAATTGTACCTCTGGTTCTTGCATCTTTTTTGGTCCCAGCCTGGTTTCATGGAGCTCCCAGAAGAAGCCTCATGTGGCTAAGTCCAACACGAAGGATGAATATTGTGCCTTGGCACACACAATGTTACGAACTAACAGAATAGTAAATCAATATAGCAGTAAAAGAAACAGTTATGGAAATATGGGAAGAAAGAGCTTTATTGATTAGTATGGAAACAAGTACAGAGAACAGAATGAATCAATCCCACAATGGGCCCAGAGCTATGCTCCTATAGAATCCTAAAGTATCCTATCCATTCCTTCTAGATCTAGCTACAATCCAGATGATTATTCCCTCTACTGACTGCTCCTTATATTATGGAAACGTACTGCCCCCTCCTTCATGCCACCTCATGATTGGTAACTAACTCATCCTCTAATTCCCCTTTTTACCCCTTCTAGAATATACTTTCCAAACTCTGGGACCACTAGAGGTGTGGTGAATTAATTGTTCTGGTAACTGTAAATTATTGTCATTGTTTCTATCAATATTTCTTCAACTGCAACCTTGTCCTCAAGGTTGAATTGTGGAAATTGACTTTTTTGCATGACATAGTCTTCCCAGGTGGCTTCCTCTACTGTCCTCCCCTTCCAATGGATAAGCAATTGTTTCACCTCTTCACCTTGCTTCTGTACCTTCCTCACAGCCAACACAGTTTCCGGTTCAAACACCTCTCGCTGCTCTCCTGCCATAAGGTCTGGCAGCTCTTCATTCTCATGGTACTGTCCCACAGCTTTTTTCAACAATGATACGTGAAACACCGGATGAACTCTAGAACTTGTTGGCAGTTTCAATTTGTAGGCGACAACTCCAATTCTCTCTGTAATAGGGTAAGGTCCATAATATCTAGCAGCAAGTTTAGCATTAATTTGGGTTACCACAGAATTTTGCCTGTGTGCTCTCAACTTAACGAAGACCCACTCTCCTACCTCGAAACTCCTATCGCTTCTCTTCTTATCAGCCTGAGCCTTCATCCTATCTTGTGCTCGGTGTAAATGACTTCTCAACTGTCTGATTGCCTCATCCCTTTCTACTAAATCTCTCTGTACTGCCTCAACCCTTGTCTCTACTTGAACCCATCTACCCATCACAGGAGGAAGTCTACCATAGACTAGTTCAAAAGGGGTGTGCTCTGTAGTAGTATGAAATGAAGTATTGAACCAATATTCAGCCCAATGTAACCATGACATCCAATTCTTGGGCTGATCAGAGATGAAGCATCTAAGGTACGTCTCTAAACACCGGTTAACTACTTCTGTCTAGCCATCGGACTCTGGGTGATAGGCCGAGCTCATCTTGAGTTGAGTTCCCTGGGCCTTAAACAATTCCCTCCAAGTGATCTAGCAAGTAACTAAGAGCCCATGAAAAACCATGGATGAAAAGGGTGCTAACACCTTTCCTTTTTATAATCTACCCCCCGAACTCAAGAAAAAATCTCTAAAGGTCTTTCCTGTGCTTTTTTACCTTTCCTTATTGGATAAAATAAAATTCAGTGGCGACTCTTTTTAAAGTACAACATTTGCGAATACAAACGCAAAACAAAAAGTCAGTTCTCCCACCGCATCACAGATACCATAAAAGGTGATTTGACTGTTGGAGTTCAAGAGTTTTTTTTATAAAGGTTATCTCTACAAAGCTTTTAATTGTACTTTGGTTTCTCTTATCCCAAAGAGTAAGTCTGCTAAGAGTGTAACTATAGGCCAATTTCTGTTTGTACAATTGTCTACAAGGTTATTTCTAGAATTATGACTGCTAGACTGGGTCAGGTTATAGGAAAAATCATTATCTCTAATCAA
Organism: Vicia faba; assembly: GCA_948472305.1. Lineage (NCBI taxonomy): Eukaryota > Viridiplantae > Streptophyta > Magnoliopsida > Fabales > Fabaceae > Vicia > Vicia faba. The sequence goes on along the minus strand of OX451736.1, from coordinate 1,210,914,079 downwards.
ACTCCCTTCATTCATGGTCAGCAAATTCAAAGCCATATCTTGATTGCTTTTGAGTTGATAAAGGGCTATAGCAGGAAGGGATGACCCCCTAAGTGTATGGTTCAACTAGATATGCAGAATGCCTATGACATGGTCTCTTGGAAAGCTTTACATAATATTATGTAGAAGATTCAAATTCCTTATTAATTCATTAATTGGATTATGAATGTGGTCACTTCAGTTTCCTACAAATTCAATGTGAATGGTGCTATCTCTCAGATTATGCAAGCTAAGTGTGGGATTAGACAAGGGGATCCCATTTCCTCTTATCTTTTTGCCATTATTATGAACTATCTGCAGAGATGCTTGCACCAAATGTAGCTTAATCCTAACTTTAATCATCATTCTAACTGTGAGAAGATTAAGCTAACAAATTTGATGTTTGCTGATGATGTTCTCATATTCTCTAGAGGTGACTACTTTTCCATGGATCTTATGCTAAAAACCTTTAACTTTTTTGCTTCTTCTACAAGTATGAAAGTTAATACCACTAAAAGTAAAATGTTTTTTGGTGGGTGTTGATGATAATGTGAAGCATATGATTCTGAATCAGTAAGGCTTTAAAGAAGGTAGTTTATCTTTCAAATATTTGGGGGTTCCCCTCACTTGCCAAAAATTGACTGTTAGTCACTACCTGACTCTTGTTGACAAGATTACTTGCAGGATTAGTCATTGGTCTAGTAAGATTTTGAGTTATGCAGGGAGAGCTCAATTGATTAAAAGTATTTGTTTTCCTATGCCTAAAGCGGTTATCAGGAAGATTGATGCTATTTGTTTGTCTTTCCTTTGGACTAAGAAGAATTCTGTTAGTAGGAAAAATATTATTGCCTGGACTAATGCGTGTGAACCAGTGAAGCAGGGTGGGTTAGGTCTCATAGATATTGCAATCTGGAACAAGTGTTCTTTGCTAAAGCTCCTTTGAAACATTTGCAATAAAAGGGATGATTTGTGGGTGAAGTGGATTAACTCTTACTACATAAAGAAGCAGAATATTAGGGAGGTGAAAGTTAAATCTACTAGCACTTAGATCATTAGGAAAATTTTGGATCAGAGGGGTTTCATTGATAATAATTCTGTCTTATGGGAAGATATGAATGCTAAGCAGAGGTTCAACATGAAGAAAGTGTATCTTATTTTGTGCAACATGCCTGAAGTGAGTTGGTATAAACTGTTGAGGAATAACACTGTTAGACCAAGATCTCTGTTGGTTTTTTGGCTGGTCTGTCATCAGAGATTAGCGACAAAAAGTAGACTTTTCAAGATTGGATTGGTTGATAATAAGGATTGTACTTTCTGCAGAAGGGAGGAAACAATTACGCACCTTCTACTTGAGTGTGAGGAGCTGAGGTATATTTGGAGCAGTATTCTGAGCTGGATTCACCAAATCCATTTCCCTAAAAGTTGGGATGAGGAGCTTCAGTGGATTATTTCTCAAGGTATAGGCAAAGGTTGGAGAGCAACCTTGTTGAAACTTGCAGCAGTTGAGACAGTTTATGACATCCAGAAGTTTAGAAACTCTATTATTTTTGGAACAAAGGTGGATAGAGAAACTACTCTTTTAGATATCAAGAATAAAATTGTTTTTCGGAGTTGATTTTGTAAAAAACTCAAGTCTAAGATTATAAGATTAATGTTAGTCTAAGCTTTTGTTTCTTGATTTTTTTAAGGCCTTTTATTGGTTGGATCCTAGTGATCGCCGTATTTTTCTTTACTTTTTGGTAATAAAGTTTTCCTTTTTCCAAAAAAATAATAATAATAGATGGCTTTACCTTTAGAGATAAATCTATAGTGCCCTTTAATTGTAGTATGGAGTTCCATTGACTTTGTAATGAAATGAGAAGAAGCCTCTCAAATGTGTGAAAGATTGAAGGCCATTATATTAAAATTACGGACCAAGAGAACATCAACAAACAAAAGAGGCAGCACAGAGGACTAGAAAGGGAGTGAAAGGGAGAGTCACCAATAACCTTGTAGAACAGTTTCTAGACCACTTGCACATTCTTAAAACAATGTATATATACTCTTAAAAACAATGTCAATGTTACCAATTCTGCACCAAAAACAATGACAATGTTACCAATTCTTCACCTAATCCTTTTTCCGTTAATCATCCATCAAACAACCTCATTTTCCTCAGCTGCTGCTATTGATCCCACACAAGGGTTCACCCATGTTTCATTAGATAACTCAAACTTTGTTATTCAAAAGCCTTACAATCTTCCAGTTAACCAGCGTTACAACTTTACAAATGGTGTGCACCAATTTTGGATACTCCCCACAGACAAGCCTTTCATGAGTGACAGCAATACAAAGCCACGAACCGAGATTCGTATCAGTGTAAGCGTGTATTTGGTTCTACGGTAACAAAAATTTACTTTACATGACATTATATCTTAAGTTTTCACTTTGCACTTGCAGAAACATGAGTATACATCTGGTATATGGCAATTTGAAGGGTATGCTTATGTTCCAAGTGGCACAAGCGGCGTGTGCATTATGCAAGTATTTGGCGGAAGATCTACCGCGACAACCACGCAACTTAGGATCTATGATGGTTCGTTAACTTACTATAATTCTCCTCATGTTCTGTCTCAGAATATCTATAACAGGTGGTTCAAGGTGAATGTGATTCACGACGTTGACGCTAACAATGTTAAGGTTTATATCGATGGAGTTCTCAAGCGCGATGGAGCTGGTCTTGGAGCTGCTACTCACTACTTCAAGTTCGGGGTTTATGTACAAAATGATCATTCCAACCGCATGGAATCTCTTTGGAAGGATATCAAAGTTTTCAAAAAATAGGTTAAGTACTAAAATTGATTAAGTCACGAGAAAAAGGATGAGTCGCATCGTCAGCTTACACTAGTTTTACATTGACGTCAAATGAGAATCCTGTATTTCGCAATTATATAACAGGCCTATATATGGCAATGTTATGAATTCTTATTAGATTTCGATGCAAAACTATTTCGAAGGTTGCTTGCAACTCAAGAAAGCTTTTCATACATGATCATGAATTTAGATTGATAAACAAAAAATTAGTAATCATTCAACAATGAAATAAAATAGCTAGTCCATGAATTTGCTAGCCCTATGAAGCAGATTATTGATAGTAATTGCAAATGCATCCTGAAACTTTTCAAGCTCAGCATTGTGATCACCATATACTAATCCAGGCAATAGTTCATACACAATATACCTCCTCATGTTTTCTCTCTCTCTCAAAGAAATATTTCCAAGCTTCTCCACCACATTCACATTCATTTCTCTCACCTCTTTTTTGTCCATAAACACAGAATACTTATCATAATCCTCTGGCAAATGCCAAGGATATTGATAATAAGCCGTGAAAGGATCGAAAAGAACTGGAATACAACCCGATATAAGTGAATCGAAAACCGATTTTCTCGTTGGACTATCTCCCGGTGGCTGCAAGCAAAACTCAGACTCCACAAAAAGTTCTATAATTGATTCTGGTGCATTACATTTAACAGAACTACAATTCAAAAACTTGCATTTACCGTCATTTTTCGAACTGCATTGGTCGATTATTATCGACCTTATGTGGTCATCCGCGTCATTCCGCGCCGCACCAGCAAAACTCACAAGATTCTTTCGATTCGACCTTATGATTTTCAGCTGCCATTCGATTATATCATTGTCCGATTTCGGATGAAAATAAGTCGGATGAGGAATTCCGATATCGTTCAAATGCCACGGTTGGCGTTCGATCAATAACTTAATCGGATTCTGCATTTTTTCAAGCTCTAATAATCTAGCTCCCCAAGGAGAATCACTAGTCCTTCTAAAATCCCAAGAAATTTTCCCCAAAACAAAAACATGATCCTTACCTAAATTCTTTTTCCATGTAACTTGTCTCTCAAGCCACTTCAATAACTCCAAACCCAAACCATCTTTCACATCATTCGAAACATTCTTGAAATGCCATCTCAGCACATCAAGTCCGCCATAAAATGGAACATAGAATAGCTTTGCATCATTCTCATTATAAACCCTGCAAGGATGTTTCAAAACCTTTGAGTGAAAAATCAGTTCAAGTGAGTATTGATGAGTTTTATACCAACCTTTACCGAGTTTCGATATTGGTTCACCAAACCCTTCATTACTTACATATCTGCAAAAGTTCTGCCATGGAACCATGTCACTGCACTGACCAACCAAATCCTTGTTAAACTTAGATGGTAAATCATACACATAGACTCCTTTACCATCCTCACAACTTGCATTGTTTTTATCATCGGACCTCCACGACCGATGAACCTTCAAGTGTTTTTCAATGATCTTAACTGCATTTGCAACCTCTTCATTATACGGAGTACTAATCGGAAACTTCTCAAGTTCTTGTGTTCCATTATTACCACTACCTTCAACTTTCTCAGAAGTAATAATTGAATTGTTTATGGAAATGTTTGGGATTTCGAAGGAGGGATTAGTATGAGTGGCTGCAGAAAGACAATAGAAGCTATTATTGAGCTTTCTTGTGGAAAAACAAACATGAATGATGTTTCCTGTTAAAACTGTGGAGAATGAAGACCACATGTAAATAAGGATTAAAAGAAAGATTAAACCAGAAATTCTACTTAAGAAGTTGTATAGAATTGAAAAACCAGAACAAGATTGTTTTCTTGATAATTTGGATCTTTTTCTGGACAAAGACACTGCCATTTTTTGTGATGAGAATTAGTGTTAGGAATTAGGCCTCTTTGTGGTTTTTCTAGTAGAGAAAAAATGAATCATTATTTTCTCACCAAATACTTATCATGCAAGCACGAATTAAGTGATTATAATTATATACTTTGAGGAATAAATAATAATAATATTATATAGTTTATATATTGTATCGTGCTACCATATATATGCTTACTAATGTAATGTAGTGGTTGAGGTTCCTGATGCAATTAATGTTCATCTTTTCAATGAAGGTACATTCAAATGTTTTGATTATTTTTTTCAAAGGTCAACATTGTTCTTAGCACTTTTTCATCTTCTAAATCAACCATGTTTATATTTTCAATCTTTAAAAATGGAGATTATTAGGCCAAAAATCAGATTTTCAAGATAATTTGAGTAATAATGCAGTAATGGATTCTCGATATAAGCTAGATTAATTTTGTTTTACATGAAATGATAAAAAAAAATTGCTTAATTAATTAATTAATGCAATACTAGACTTGATATGAAGTTCCTAAAAACTATGCTCAATTTATGGTTTGAAATACGTTTCCAAGCAATTTCATTTTATGTGAATCCTTGTGATACTCGCCACTTTGTTACCAACTAGATCCACATTGTGTGGCGCACTCTTTAACTTCTAGACTTCTAGTGTAGAATGGCAACAAGTCAAGAAAATTTTATGCAGTGATGGGTGATTTGATAGTAAGAAACCCACATACAAATTACAAGTCCTCCACTGGTTAAGTCTGCTTGATCATAATACTACAAACTATTTTGTTTATTAGTGTTACATAATGGAGACACAATAAGGACATGTAAAAGAGATAACAAAAGAAAAGCTTGTTTGAAACATCACTTACACTAGACTACACTGTAATACAAAAGGGTGCATTGAAACCAAGAAGCAAGGACTCTACAACATACTATCAGTTCTAGCTGGAAGACGACGGAAGAAGTTGATCGGTGCAGATGGAAGCCTGTTTCTAAATCGCGGATGCCTCATGAAATAGAATCCTGCTAAACCAACCACCACTTGAAAAGGTGTAATATATAAAACCAAAGCAGATAACAAACAGAAAGTAATGAACAAAGAAGTAGCGCGCGGATCTCTCCAGCTCAACATTGCATGAATCCTCTCACCCTGGCTAGCCAAATCTCCTACAACTGATTGTATTCTACCGGCCACACTCCTCAAACGATCATACCGCATTCTCACAACATCAGGGTTTTTGCTTGTTGGAAAAGTATCAAACTCCTCATCCATCTCATCAGGGTGGACTGCATCAGCCTGTGAGATTCTCGTGTTCATGTGTGGAGGGTACCTCGCTCGATACCTGATATTACAAACAAAGTTAGTTAATAGTTAGTTAGTTTAGTTATCAATAAATGAGATATTTTAGTAATACCTGAAGTTCCATACACCTATCAAGAACAGGTAGAGAAAAAGTGTAGGCAGAATCAACTCCGGGAAGCAAACCAACATGAGAAACAACACATGAACAAGGACTGTTGTAATAGGATTCAACCACATGCAGATGTCACCTAACCATTTTCCAACTGCAAACACGCCAGAAAAAACTGTCATAAGGCGAAAGAAATTTGCCTTGCTACGACGCATGCTCCATAGGTGCGAGTCAACATCTGACATGTATTCCACCACTTCCTTACGAAGCGGTGGCTCTGCTCGACCGAGCCGTGCTGCTACTATGTTTACTGCTTGATGACGTAGCATATCGAGTTGCATTACTGCGAAAGGCCTAACGTAGTGCATCTTCGGGAGAAGTGGTTTTGAGTATAGGTAAAGCATGTTTGAAAAATTAGTGCATGAGAATCTTATTGCCAAGTGTAGTTCACCCATTTTTTTAACACCAGTTGGGTGAAGAACTAGCAATGGATATGAGTGTGTGTAAATCCTTCCTGTTTCAAGAGTCGATATTCGAATTCTAACCTTCCCGATTTTCAAGTCTTTGTTGTGACCCTTTTCACCACTGATTTGGGAATTGTCAAAGACACCAACTGTGAGGACTGTTGCAGGATCAAAGACCTCCCAAGTATATTGCTCATTGTATTTAGGCGAAAGATTATCGACAAGTGTCCTTGTTCTAACCCATTTGTGACCATATTTTGCTACACAGTATGTATCAGAAGTTCCTCTACCATCCCTTGTTTTCATAGGGTGGAGTCCTATTGCATTCAGCACTCCAAGTTCTAAAACACCGATCGGTGGCCTCCATAACTGTTTTGCAGTGGGACGAAGATCGCTGCTGTAATGAGTTGATTCATCAAGAACATGATATCCTCCATCTAGACATAGACGGAGCTGAATTCTACTCGCGAACTTTTCTTTCTTCAGCTGATCGACATCCACAACAACAGGCTTTTCAAGGTTGAACCATCTAGAATGAATGATTCTATCATCCGCGCGCCTCTCCACCGCGTTCAATGGTATAAAAACCCGCCCGATGATCTCATCTTTACCCGGACCAACTCGATCTTCAACTGAAATTATCACATGATCTTCAAAAGGCTCAGCAGCAACAAACACAAGATCTTCATTCCACTGTGGATTTAGAGTTCTAGCAGGAACTGTCTTTGTTTTCAGCACTTGGTTTCCTATCTGCACTTTGACATATGCATCTGGGAAACGGTTTTTCTCCGTTGGAATCAAGTCTTGTGCTTCTACAACATTGACACGAACATACCACAACCTTGGAGCATGATACACTTTTGAACGTATCACTGTCGTGGTAGCAGGCGTGCTGTCCACAGGGGAAGCTGCATCCGAATGCCATGAATCAGAAAAGGCCTCATCTGCTTGAGTACCAATCCAAACTGCTAGCATCAACTCGCCTTTAACTTTCTCCCCTTTCTTATCCTGGAGACGGTACCACTCGGGTGCCAAAGGACTATCTGGTGGAACTCTCAAAGGAACCTCATTGATGTCAAATCTCACAATGCCTACAAAATCATCTTTGATGAGATCCTTGTCCTTGATAACAACTTCTAATACAGATGCTTGCATCCTTTCTTTCGAAAACGCAAACACCTGATGCCACTCAGGACTCTGATTCTTATCAAAATGTCTGGTAATACCTCTATAATTTCCGATTCTCACCTCAACAAACGGATCAAGACTCCCGGTAATGTCCATAGAAGGAAGCTCACGAGCCTTAACAACCCTGACATACAGAAAATACATCCTTTCCACGAGATCATAGGTACTCGAGGTCTTATCTTTATGAACAACACGGCCACCAACAACCCTTCCCCCACCGAGAAACGGACTTGTTTCTTTAAGTGCAAAATCAACCGGTTGTAAAGATGAAACTGAATGCATATGCACTAGCTTCATAGGCTGTGGTTGATCAGATTTCATTTCATCAGCTTCGTACTTTGTTACATAGTGAGTATCTGCATAGCCGGTGGACTGTTGTTGATGCCGATGATGATTTGTGTTAGGAAGATGATGAAATGTGTGCCTCGAGGACTCAACCTTGTCACCAGACAAACCATTCATCAGTTCATTCATAGGTCCACGAACTTCAGCATGATTATTCGTGTGCATAGACTCACCAGAAGGACTCGGAATCGAGGAGTTTATGCTTGGATTATCAGTAATATAAATTTTAAGGCCAATCTCTCCTCTTACACGCGAAAAAACCCCGCGCTTTTCCAACGGATAATGCAAAACAACAGCATCAGCTAGAGGGACAAAAGAAGTCCCGGTGAGACTAACCTTGCCAAGAAACGAACTTGAGTTAGTAGCTTTGGAATGGCAATGGACATAAGCTTCAAGAGTGAGATAATGAAGATTGGAAGGATCTGATATGTTGAAGTAGAAGCTCTCATTCCAAACAGGATTAAGATCTTTTTCTTTAATCGTTGTTCTAAACTTTTGGCCATCGAAATGAAGTTCCACAAAGGCATTAGAAGAACCTTCTCCATCTTTAGGAAGGAGATTGTGAGCACCAACCACATCTACCCCTAACTTTAAGTTGATCATATTTGAATGTGATACTAACAGGTTAAGGTTTTACGAAGATCTGTGAATGGATATATGGTTTTCACTCACATGAACACAAAAGAGGTCAGCATTAATTGAACTCTACATGTCATGTGTAGTACAAGTATATGTTAATGTAGAAGCACGCATTTATAGAAAAATGTGTATAAATAAGCATGTGATGTGAGTGGCAGACACTAATACTTTTTCAGCTGCAAGTTAGTGATCCAGTAAATACGGTACATTCACATGAGCTTCACTTCTCTAATTCGTACTCTGACAATGATACAGTGCGGGTGACTTCATCTTTATTTAATACTAGTACATGTAATCTACATCACATCTCAACTGCATTCATAGTTTCATCTAACCTTACCTGTTACTACCAATATTATTTACTATTTGCTTCTTTTGCTTTTAATACATATATTTTGAGGGGTGCTATATGGACATGAAAAATAAACACCAAAATTAGGCGTAAGAATAACATTTCTCTATATCAAACACTATACAAAATAGTTAATTAATCTTTATCTCGATTTGAGGAGAGAGAAATGAATGTCAAATCTATTAAAATCTATGATGAATTTCTATCAATCTTGAGGAATAAGATTGTTTAGGTTTTCTCCAGAGTCTCTCTCTGCTCATAAACAGTGGAAAAAAATTTATTCACTTGCAACTGTAAATACTGTGAATGAATGAATACAAGAATAAGGGTTACTCCCTTTATTTATAGCTTTAGGTTAGTTTGCTCTCTAAGTCAAAAAGCCCAAAACTATAAAAGCCTAAAATACCTATTTTAGAACTAAATCAAATATGTGTGAAACAACTAATTCGACACACTATCTAGACTAATTCGACACACTTACATACTGGGTTTATCGACACACCTTGTGCCGAGCAACATCTTGCTTCGACACTAGGAATTACACATTTAACACACCACCTAATTCATTGTGTCCAAGCTATCTATATTCATCATAACTCTTAGTCTTCTGAATACTTCGACATGCACACATTTCGTCATGATGTTTGCAATCTGATTCTCAGTTCTGCAGTGTTCCAAGTTCATCTTTCCTTCTACTACATGCTTTCGAAGATAATTGAACCTCATCTCGATGTGCTTTCTTCGACCATGTGCTATCAGATTCTTCACCAGGTTGATAGCTGACATGTTGTCGATCTTCATGGTAATTGCTCCATGATCTTTACCTGTAATCTTTTTGACCAAGTTCACCATCCATGTTGCTGGACATACACAAAGAGAAGCAGATATGTACTCTGTTTCACACGATGATAATGCCACTACTGGTTTTTTTCTCGAACTCCAAGCAATGTATTCACCACCTAACATGAACACATATCCTACTGTAGATTTTCGATCCTCAACATCACTATACCAACTTGAATCAATCCAACTAACTTGTACTTTTTTCCTTTATCAGCTGCAGGAAACAAAATTCCATAGTCAAGAGTTCTTTTCAGATACCTCAGTATCCTCTTCGTCGTTGCTAGGTGAGATACCTTTGGCTTCTACATGAATCTACTTACCATACCTACACTGTATGCTAAGTCAGACCTTGTATGACAAAAGTATCTCACTGACCCAATAAGTCTTCTGTATTGGGTTGGGTCGATATCATTTTCTTCTTCATTTTCTTGTAGAATTCGATGTCAAGGAAATATGAAATGTCACCAAGATCAGACATTTCAAATTCCTTGATGAGATCGCCTTTGAAGTCTTCGATCTCACTTTTGCAGCTATATGTTATCAACAAATCATCGACATAGAGACATAGTATACACAATTCATTATTGCTTCTTCTTACATATACTACATGTTCAGTTGTGCACTTTACAAATTCCTTCTTACTTAGAAAGCTATCTATCTTTTTATTCCAAGCTCTTGGAACTTGCTTCAATTCATACAAGACTTTATGCAGCCTGTACACCTTTCTCTCTTCGTCGTGCTTCACAAACCCAACTGATTGTGCAACATAAACTTCTTTATCTAAGGGTTCATCCATGAATTCATACTTCACGTCCATCTGACATATGTGCCAACTGTTCATTTCTACTAGACCAACAACCAACCTGATTGTTTTGATCCTAGCCACAGGTGCAAATACTTCATCGAAGTCAATTCCTTCCTTCTGAAGAAATCATTTCGTCACAAGTCTTGCCTTGTGTCGAGTTACTTCCCCTTTGGGAATCAACTTCACCTTGTATACCCACTTCACATCGATTACCTTCTTGCCTTGAGGAAATTCGACAAGTGACCAGGTGTTGTTGTCTTTAATAGACTTCACTTCTTCATTCATTGCTTTCACCCACTTTGAATCCTTTAATGCTTCAGCTGTATTGAATGGTTCGACATCTACATATAAAGCATAATGTACCAGCTCACCTTCATCATCAACCACATTATCTAATGTAATCACACAATCTTGCAACCTCGCAAGCATATTTGTTGTTCTCTGAGGTCTACTTGTACCTGGTTGATCTATAACTTTCTCTTGTCGAACTTTTCTTTTGACTTGTGTTTCTGGTTCTTCAAGTAAGATTCTCATTGAATCCTTCTTGACATTTTCAGTCCAATCCCATTCCTTAAGATCAACTTTGATCACGTCCCTGGTGATCACAATATGCTTTTTCACTGGTATGAACAACTTGTAACCTCCTATCGAATGATATTCTACTAGGATCATCTGCCTCGATTTGTCATCAAGTTTTCTTCTCAACTGATCTGACACTTGTCTATGTGCTATAGATCTAAACACTTTCAGATGACTCAAGCTAGGTTTAACACCAAACTAACATTTTTATGGAGTAATTCCTTCTAGCTTCTTCGTCAGACATCTGTTCAAAATATATGTTGTTATCGACACAGCTTTTCCCCATAATTCTTAAGGTAGATGTTTTTCACTCAACATACTTCTTGTTTCACCCCAAAATTTTCCAAATGGATTTTATTCACAATTGACTTATGTTTCACATTCATTTGCACCACAATCATTTATAATGTTTGTTCTTGAGGCATGGGATCACATTTCTCTCAAGATTTGGGTTTTGAAGAAGAGAAACTCATCTCTCAAAGGATTACATCATCATGATAATTTTCTTCAAAGTTTCTTTAAGTGGTTAAGGTTTCATCATTGGTTCATCAGTTGATTTGAAATAAACTAGTTTTTTTAGCATTCATCAATGTAAATCAAGAAGTAGGGCTTTGTGGTTTAAGATTAAAGGGGATTCACTTCAAAGTATCATCAACAACACCATCTCATGATCCTCAAGATATCTCAATTACATCATGCTCACAAAATTTCTTTGGTTATAGAGGATTTGAATTCATCTGAAGAAAAAGTCAAGTGTGAAGTCAAACTTTGACTTTTTGGTCAAACAAGGGTATATCAAGTCAAGAATCATAGGAATATGATTGGTATCATCATTTGATCTTAATTAAGAAATCACGAAAAAGATTCAAAATCATGAATTGGATTTGAAAATTTCACTAAGTGTATTTAAATTCCATGTGTAAAATGTCATAATTTGAAAAGTCATAACTTCTTCATTAGGCCATCGTTTTCCATGCTCCAATGCTTAAATTGAAGAGAATGATGAGTTCTGCAACTTTGTCAATGTGGGATGATCCCCAAAAAAATTCATGGATTAAGAGATATGAGCTAATAAAGTCATGACCTCAAAATCCAACACTTAGAGAAAAGTTTCATGTGTGTTTCAACATCAAAAGTTACTCACTTTATGGTTATTTTTCACCAAGTTCCCAATTAATTCATCCAAAGTGGTCAACATGAAAATTGAATAGGATGCTCTAAGATTTCCAACCACCCACGCACCTCATATACATCATATAAAAGTGATCCAAACCCCTGTTACACTTCTGTAACGCCATCATCATCATCATCTTCCATTTTCACTTTTGGTCACTTGCAACTTGACTTGACCAGAGCATTTCAGCAACTTTCAAAGCAAAGTAAGAGTCAAAATATCTTCACCAAGGTCCCAGGAAGCTAACCACATCATTCATTTGCACTTGGAGCTGCTATAAGAGGAGTTGGATTTTCTCCAACTTGGTAAAAAATTCATACTTTGAACTTCTTATACACGCATCATTTGTACATACATTCTGAAGCAAAAATGTAGATAGGATGTCTATGAAGATAACCATGTCATTAGTTTTCATTTATTTTTCCAGTGGATGAGAATTGTGAAACTGAACAACTAGGGTTTTGTTTTGGTACTGACAAAAATTCTTATTCATCTTTGATTTATAGCTTAAATAAATTACACCATTGAATTCCTTGTTAAATTTCAAGCAACTTTCATGTTTTTAGTTTTTGAAATGGTTGAGAATTGAAAGAGTTAGAAATTTGAAAAAGATGACAATAGTTGTTGTGTGATGCGGGAAAGAAGAAGAAGAATAAGTTCATCGGCTATTTTAAAAAAATCCAACTAAGTTTATAATAAATATATTTTTTCTTACTCTTACCATTGGATGCATACCAACCCCAGTGGTAAGAATGCACGCCTGTCACCTATAGGGAGTGGGTTCAAACTTATCGGTGCCCACACCTATTTTTACAATTTGTTTTATTCAATATATTTCACCTTTTTCTCAATTTTCATTTATCTATTTCACCAATTAAATTAATCTTTTTTGAGATGATTTTTTGCACACTACTAGTTCACCACTTCTATTTTATGAATATAAAAAATATCACAAAAATATTTTTTTATTTCACAATTTTATAATTAAATCAAAATAGGTACTTTTTAGGGTTTTTAAAAGGCCTTTTCATGATCTTTTGATTGATTTCCCAACTTTTCTCACAACGCTTGATCTTACCATGATAGATCTTGATTATTATTTAAAGTCTTGACTCTTGAGTAAGAATTTCATGATAGATTGATTTTATTTTAGGGTTTTCTCACTCAAATCTAAAGCAAACCATGAAACATGTTCAAAATCAAAAGTTATGCTCCATGACTTTCATCTTGATCGTGATGCATACACTGTTTCAAACATTAAACTCATGCATGTTTTCAAAAACTTGTCTCATTTTTGAACATATTTACTTCATAAAATCCTTTAAAGCATAAACCATAAAACATCAAAAACATGCTTTCAACTTTCACAAATCTTTTTCCAAATAAACTCTTTGATTCTCATCCACTTTTGTGCTCATTGCTTGTGTGAATAACATGTTCCCTTAGGCTTACTTGGTTGATTTTAAAACATTGATGAAACTTGAATAAATATAGACATTAGGATCTCAACCCAAGCATGACAACATTAAGGTAGAATTCCCCCATAATCCAAACCCTAAGTCCAAACTTTGCATGACAACATTAGGTTAGATTCTCCGACAATCTTAACTATAGGATCAATCTTTGCATGACAACACTAGTATCAAGTTTCCCATTAGAATTTTCTTTTCCTTTTGAATTTCATCATTAATATTAAAACATTTTCTCAATCAAATTCCAAAATCATTTAACAATATTCAAAACCTTTTCAAAACTAAAGTTATGAAGGTGATGAGCGTCTCTATGGATGAGGGTCCACTTAACACATTCTTCCAAACGATAACACAAACCAAATCCAAATGATTTCTGCCTTAGGGATTTTTCACTTCAAAATAGTTTCAAAAAGGATATGTTAGCTCCATTCTACACAAAACAACTGTAATACGGTGAGAGAATTGACTTCTTTAGCGTTTTATCGCAAATGTTGCGGTTAGCAAGAATCGCCATCGAATTTTATTTTATCCAATATTTAGGAAAGGGTGAAAAGAGCAGGAAAGACCTTGATAGATTTTGAGTTCGAGGGGTAAGTTATGAAAAGGGGAGGTGTTAGCACCCCTTTCATTCATAGTTATCTACGAGCTCTTAATTGCTTGATCACATTAAAAATTGCTTTGTATGTGTGATTGTTTGAAAATATTTTGAAATGCCAATGTAAGGTGGACTTTGTAATGATTCTTGTATCAGTCCTCAAGAATGCATACAAAATGTTTTGAAAATATTTGTTTGAAAGTTTGATGTGTAAAAATGATTTTTCTTGTCCTCGAGAAAATTTGCAAAGAGTTTTGAAAAGGTTTGTTGTTTGATTTTGAAAATGTGATGTGAAAAGTTTTATTTAGCAAGAAATTTTTAGAGTCTTACCCATTTAATTTATAGTCTTTCCTATTCTTTCCTTTCTTTTAGAGGAAAGATACTATTTGTGTCATTAGTTGGTAAGAAGTCCTCTCCATTGGATGTTAAGGAACAAGCGAAGGATCATCGAATGGTCATTGAAGGAAACATATATAGATACTTTAGCAATTGTATCAGAGGGACTAGATCATTTTTCATAGGCAACATCGAAGGGTCATCAAGGGACTAGATCACTTTGTGGGCAACTCGAAGGGTCATCGATGGATTATGATCTTTATTCGAAAGGGACCATGATGATATTGTTTAACTGAGGGTCTTTGCTAAAGTATTCATGTTTTTATGGGACATGACCAATATTTTCTGAAGACAACAGAGAGAGGTTACCCTAGAGGTGCAAAGTGTGCAAAAGTGATTCAGTTCAGTTATATTTATCTTGGAATATTTAAGGTTATCTACTGATTTATCTTGCCATACAAGCCTATTTACTACACAGTTTTATATATATATATATATATATATATATATAAGACATAAAGTATAAGTGCGGAAAAAATAAAGCGCGGAAGATAAAACCTAACACTATTACATGGCCTCGGGAGAGTTACATAATAACTAAAACTAAGCGAGAAATTAAAACTAAGCTATTACAAAAAAAACCGTGCGACCTATACAATTGTTTCTAGGAATTTAAATGCAAAAGTTAAATAAAAAAGTTAGAAAGGTTTTTTATAGTCCTAAAAATTCTAGATGTTAAAAGATATTTTTTTGTTTGATTTTATATGTTAATAATAAAAAAAATCTAATGTCTAATTTTAATTACAAATTAATTAATTTAATTTCAAAAATATAATTACACATTAATTAAATTAATTGATATAAAAAAGACTAAAACTTAACTTTTTGTTTTTATAAGTTTTTTCTGATTTTTTTATTGTATTTTGATTTTAATTGTAAAAAATAAATAAATAAATAAATAAATATAAGAAAAGAAAAAAGGTTAGAAAAAAGTGTTAAAAGAAATTGCATGGGATGGGAATCGAATGGCACCCTTCGTTTAGTCTGAAAGTGCCCGTGAGTAGCGATTCAAAGCTTCACCGTGACTATGCCCTAGCAAAGGCAAGTCACGATTCTTGCGCTCAACCTTGCATGTTTTGGCTCAAACTTGTTCTAATTATCCTGTAGAATATGTTTCGACACACAAAAACAATTAAGCATGCATAAATTAATAGATTTGAATTTTTAAAACCCTACCCAAATGGTGAGTGTGAGTATGATGATCTTGGGAGTGGAATTGCTTAGTTCTTGATCTGGGCGTGTTCCTAGGAATGTCAGGGTGATGGTTTAGTCCTTGGTTTGGACTGAAAACCACTGAAAAATGGAATTCCAATATGCCCTAATTCTTAACTTTTTGGTTATTTTTAACTAGATTATGAGGTAGAATTTTGTGGTCCTCCTCTTGGTTTGACGTTTGTTTATTTATAAGCCAATTATTCTAGGTCAACAAATATGGTATGGAACCATATGTAATTATGGCATGATTTCTTTCCAAAACCAATTAAAAACCTTCCAAAACAAATGAAACTCTTCCCATATTGAGGCAACACAGTTTTGGCAAGTTGGATATGTGTTCTTGTGCCTCAAATCTGATCCAAAACCAAGGCCACATGATTTGGTCCATCATTTGTCATTTTATTTAATTTATTTTGTATTTAATTGAATAAAAATCAAAATAAATAAAAATAAATAAATAAAATCATTGTAAGGTATGAATGAGTTTAGGAGTCCTCTATAATGTCAATAACATGTTTATACCTTAGAAGATAGGTTTACTAGTCCAAAATTTAAAAATTGCTCAATTAAGGTTTCATGCATTTCTAAAAAATTGCTCAACTTGCACCAATCATATCTCACTCAATGTTTGTCATATGAATGTGATCTTAGACTTTTTGGAAAGCTCAAGATGTCCCCTACAACTCTCATTTTGGTCACTTTTTCATTTGAAGTTTTTAACTTTATGTAAATTGCTTTGAAAAAAGATGTCTTTTTATTGACTTTCAAAATGACCTGTAATATTTTGGCTCATATCTCTAAAATGAAGCATTTTTTTGGACTTGAGCTTAGAGATACAAAGTTGTAGAGAATTGAATTTACATCAAAATGGGAGTTGGTTGAGAATTTTATGATGAAGCATGTGAAAGTTATTCTTGGTCAAAGTTTAGTTGACTTCTCCTAAAGAAAAATCCTAATTTAGCAATTTTTGACTTATGATGAATCTTGAATTTTCTTGGTGAATCATGATCAAACCTTGATAAAATGATGAATGTGACCTAAAAATCTTGATGTTCACCAAAAATCTTGAAGTTTGATTGTATGTTGACCACCGTTGACTTTTTGTCCAATATAATTGATTTTCACTCATCTGAGCAATTGACTGAGCAAACTTGTGATGCAAGGCTTGAAACTTGTCATGAGGGTACCTTGAAGCATATGAGTAACCATGAAACTCACTTGAGGCATTAGAAACTAATTTTTTTTTGAGAAACACAAAACCCTAATTGTAGGCCATTGCTTAGGAGATATGCTTGTATGTTCAAACCATTGAGTATTCTTGAGCAATTGAGAACCCTATGAGCATGAGGAGGTGTCTTGAATCACTTGTCTTCAAAAATGGGAGGGAAAATTTTGGGGTACAACAATAGCGATGCGTATCCTCCAAAGGTCAAGTGGCAACGTTAACTGTTAGAATGTGAATTTAGCATCATCCATTAAAAACACACAACAAACAAAAACATTTTTAAGAAAAACTAAGGTGTTCTGATTTCCTTATGGATACGTAGGCTTGGAGTTTCAATGCTTAGGAGAACGCACTAATAAAAACCTTTTCGTTTTTACCATGAATTTATGTATGCATTTCCCTTTAGCAAGTAAGTTTTAGATATATACACCCGTTGACTAGAATAACAAGATTGGATTCCGTGGAGTACTACGGACGTGAGGGGTGCTAATACCTTCCCCTTACATAATCGACTCCCTTACCCGATATTTGATTGTGAGATTATGTTTTTCCCAATATCTAAGGTTTTCTCTATATTTTCCTTTTTTTTTGGGATAAATAAAGTTAGGTGGCGACTCTATTTTGTTCAATTTGAAGTTATTCGAGTAGCTTCAGCAGGAGACTTTGCTGGAGAAACCTAAGCAAGTCAGTCCTAACTCTTGTTTGTTTCCTTTGGGTGCTTATTCATTTTCTCTACTTGCTTTATTTCTTGCATTCATTCATTGCACCTTGGATATTCTGGATATTGGTGTTTGTTTCTTTGGTGGGTGGGAGTTACTTGAGAGATAAGCCCAATACACAGGCTTGAGTGAACCCATAAGTTTAAAGAAGTAGATAGTCATCTCACCTACGGGTAGATGCCCTACTAGTGTGTCATGAGATACTCACCCAAACTAGGTTTACTTTGGGGTACAATTGTTATGACGTAGATACATTACAACAATATACTTTTCAAAGGGGACCGTGACTCTGGGAATACCTCAAGGATTCTTTATCCAAATTAGAAATCACATGTAAGAGGGTATAAGCTTTTTGACATGAAACTTTGGCCTTCATCCTACCCTGGTATTCTTGTATTCAAAAGAGGGTCGAACTTTTGGTCCTGTTATGTTCATCCTACTCAGAAGTTTTCTACAACAGTATTATACAAGATATGGTGAACTTTTGAAACTGAAGTTGTGATCCCATGCCTTTGCATTCATAACATCATACCATGTTTGTATCATCAAAGATATTTGTCATCTTCAAGGAATCAGATCTTCAATTTTTGTAACAAAAATTGTTTGAGCATGCCATTTTCATATACATTCATACATTTCATACACATGCATAAACATGTGGAGTTCTCATTCTGATCTCTGGTTCCCTCTTCAGAACGACAACCTGACTTCTCATCACTACGTGCTCTGAGATCAACTATGGAACAACTTTGCGGGGAATTGGATGAGATGAAGATTCAAATGGGGTTGTTTATGGTAGACATGCAAACTACGACCCATGGTCAGGAACACCTAAGAGAGGAAAACACTCAATTGAAGACTCAAATAAGCTTGGTCATGGAATTTCCGAGGCCAGTGATGAGAAAAGAAGACAATCCTATGGCCGCTGCTGCAACATAAATTATTTCTTATCCACATCCTTTAGGATCTACTTTCAATCAGATATTACCTCATGAATCTCGTCCACGACCTTGGGTTACAGAACCTCATCATCAAAAGCCATTTCCCATTCCCCAAGTGACTCCAAGGGGAAGAACATATCAAAGGAGACAGAAGAAGTCTGAGGAAAAGTTTGATCCTATCCCAATTCCATATGCTCAATTGCTGCCGCACTCGCTCAAGTCACAGTTAATTGAAATTCACACTTTGAATCCTCCCGCAAAGTTTCCTCCTGATTATAATACCAATGCTAGGTGTGAGTTCCATTCTAGGGTACCTGGGCATACAATTGAGAACTTCACAATTTTAAAGTACTGCGGGAGAAAAGGTTAATTCTGTATTTTATCCAGGTTCCACTTCAGGGAATACTCCACAGTCTTGGATCCCAAAGCCTCCATACTTTCCATCTCTGCTTATTCCTCAGCCAACTTAAAAGAGAAAGGTGTATGAACATAACTGCTCCCAAAAGAAATAGCGAAAACCAAGAAAGCATGAAAGAATGATGGATCCAATTTCTATGCCTTACGATAAATTGCTTCATCACTTACTCCATCATAGTTTGGTTGAAATAAGAGAATTCATGCCTCCTCCAACACCTCTTCCTCTGGGATACAATGAAGATGAAAGTTGTGAGTTTCATTCAAGGGAACCTGGCCACTCGATTGAGAAAAATCGAGCTTTGAAGAACAACGAGCAAAACCTAATTGATTCAAAAGCTATCACAATCACTTCAGGTGATTTGCACACAAATTGAGGACTACAGAAAGTAGTCAAGAGCAACAAGTCCAGACGGAGTCAAGCCTCCTCAACATTGATTATCTTTTCATTATTGCATTTTCATGTGTAATCTTTATTTTTGGATTTTTCATTGTTTACTTGTAGAAGCTTGTCTATTTTTGAATGAAAATCTTAACGCATTAAATATGTTTGTCTTGAAGCAATTCGTTCACTCCACTCTTAATTGTTTCTTTACTTTTGATACCTAACTCTTTTTAAACAAATAGGTCTTGAGGGAGGATGATGAAAATGTAAAACCAAGAATCTCAGATGGTATGCTTTAGAATAAAACCTTGCTGACGATGTAAAGACATTGTTTCAAATTCCCAAACATTAAAGATATAAAGGAGTGAAACCCTCGTCAACCCCTTTGAGCCTTGAAGTAGGAGTTTCTTTTCTATACAAAAAACCTCACATTTAACCTGGGGCAGGATAGTATTCAATTAATTTAGTCGAGCATTCAAAGTTTCAAAGGAGTGTGCATCTGAAGACTACACCTTATCCCTCATGCATCAAGAGGTCAAGAAAAATCCATAATGGTCATCCCTCATCGACCAAGGAATGAGGTAGTCGTAATACTTTCATCAAGTCAAAGCAACTTAGGGTCACACGACTTGTTCAAATCAAAAGAACCAACAATATTAATGACATCAGATTCGTCTTTGTTGATCCAAGAATCTTGTTTTATCCCATGATAATAAACATCGGCACCATAGTTCTATGGAATTTATTTGTCAGAGGAGTAGGGAATAGGCCCAGCGGCAATGATTATTAAAGGAGAAATGGTTGGCTCATTTAAAATTTTGATAGGACCCTTTGAGGGGATCCTAATCAGATTATTGGAAATGGTTATTATGGACAGGTCTTCAACTTTGTTGGTTAAACTTTTGATGATGGGAATCTTCTCAAACAGAATCTCGCGGCTATTTATTAGGCGTTTCACACCTTTCTTCAGCCTCTTACACCCATTTACTTGTAGATCGCAACAAACACAATCTTTAGAACAACCAGGGAATATTCTGACTCTCATCAAATTATTCTTCACAGTAATTAATGGAGTTGTTAAATCTTTAACAGAGGGAACACAAGTAGAATCATCAATTACATTAACACCTTTTCCATGATTTGGCATTGGTGCGGTTATCCGTGTTACTGAAATAAACAGTAGAAAGATAAATAAACCTTTTGTGGAAAACCTGTTTATTTTATGATGCATGAAAATACGTATGCAAATGATTTCAAGGACTTAGAAGATTTAAATTTGTTTAGAAAAAAGGAACAAACATCAATTGAATTAATAAGTTAAAATTGATTACAAACACGCCTCTTGGGCTTACAATGGAGGAAATAAACATAAACTAAACTCCTAAGACAAAAAGGACGAGCGCATCCTCTTTGGCACAATGTAGGCGTTCAAACTTCGCTCTTCATGAAGCAGTCTCATAAGCTCCAAAACCTTCTTTTCACTTACGTAGAACTGAGTTTAAAAGGTGTCTCGCTTTTACTTTAATTGAATCCAAGCTCTTTGCAAATCTTCAAGAGAAGTATGCATGTTAGGATAAGGGACAGTATGCGGAACATCTCCTTCAGCGACAGGCTCCACGATGATAGGTAAGATGGATTCATAAGGCATCATGATGTTTTGAGCGTGAGCTCGAACCCACTTGAGATAAGGCTCCAAAGGAATGGAGTTCTTATGCACCAACGTCTTGCTATCAACCTTGTTAACTATTCTCTAAGCTCGTATGAATTTCTGACGATAACCTTGGACATCGCTCTCATAGTCAAATGCAATTCCTTGGACAAATGCATCATAAGGGCTGTTGTACCCCAAAATTTTCCCTCCCATATTCTTCAAAGTTTTGACAAGCATCACCTCAAATGGTTCAAAGTCTACTCAAGGGCTACACAGTCAACCATCCTCCTAACACAGTCAAAATTAGGGTTTTGGTTCTTGCAAAGAAAATGAGGTTTTCAAGGGTCCAATCAAGTCCCATATGCCTATATACATTGTCAAGCATCCATATGTTAAGTTTCAAGACTCACAGCATCAAATGGCACAGTCAAAAACCCTAAATGCTTCACAGTCAACTGCAGGGGTAAAATGGTCATTTGACAGTCAAAAGTCAAATTTTTTGGTCAACATCTTATTTTGAAGCCACAATCATCATTTGATCAATTCATGATCATGATTCCACAAGCATGGCTCAAAAAGTCTCAAGATGCAAAAGTTTCTATTTTTGGACAGTTGAAAAGTCAACTGCAAATTGACCAAGGCATAACTTTTTCATGGTTTATCATAAAAATCCCATCCAAAGCTCATTTTGAAGGGGATGACATTTCCTACAACTCATCTTCACATTCCAAGTCCAAGAAATGCTCTCACAAAAAGTTATCAATTTCAACATTATAGGTCATTTTCAAAAGTCAACAAAAAGGCACTTTAAGTCAAAGATCATAACTTGAGATTGGTAAATCAAAATGACATGGGACCAAAGGCATTGGTTAGAGGACTTCAAGACCTTTCCAAAATGTCCAAGAACATGTTCATAACATCAAAATTGAGCAAGCTATGCATTGGAGAAGTTGGGAAATTTTTGGGAACTTTCAAAAGTCAACTTTGCCTAAAACACTTCAATTTTGCTAATGGGCCTCAAATTCTTTCTTGAATCATTACCCAAGGCCTATGCACGACCAATTGAGCTCAAAATAATTTATTTTCTTATTTTTAAGTAATTAATTGAATTTATATTTATATTAATTCATTTAATTGATTTTAATTATAAGAAAATTCAAAAGATGTGCTTTTTAGATCTTTTTGTGCAGCAAATATGACTAGGGCAAGCTGGAAACTCGTTTCTCAATCAACAAGGCAAAAAAATCCATGATTGGCAAGGTTTCATGAAAGAAAAGATTGAAAAAGATATGATTAGGCAATCAAATATTCAAGTCATAATGCCATGGACTTTTGGGCTTATTCTTGACCTAATTCACATAACATACATATGCTGAGTGAAACCCTAAAGCTGGACACACGTGAAAGCTGCTGCAACCACATAACCAATTTGCAAAATTTCAAGAAAAACTTGAAAACTGAAATCTTAATTTACAGTATAATTCAAGGCCTAAAATCATTTCCAATACATTGCTGACATTGCCAGGAAGCCATTGCAATCAAGAACGAAGCTTAACACCATCAGAATCATCTCCACTAAGTCACACGGTTTGCTTTATTTTCCAAATTGACATATCATCATTCATGCATTTTTAACCATTTTTTTGGATTGATTCATGCTAATAGGGACCTTCTGAAGCTGTTGGTATAATCCAATTGAGCTATAACTGTCTGAATCAAAATCCACCATGAACGACATCTAGGGTTTCTGAAGCTTGCAATTAGGGCTTTAGACATCAGGAAAAATTGGACCATGTCATGACCATGGTTGAATTCGTCAAGGCCAGACGAATTCAACCAGACTATCGCGCTCAATTTATGTAATCCATAGGGCTATTCGCTATTCTTTGGACTTTCACTTTGTGGGGGTTTAAAACCCCCGCTATCTTGTTCATATTATTGCAGGTAAACGAGGAAGAAGACGGGCGTGGCATCATGTGATTGGAGAGTTTAAATCTGGCGCGCTTTCTTTTTGTTATATACCATTAATGTTTGTTTTTTTTTTTATATTTGTTGTCCATTCATATAACAAACGCGTTGGATAGCTCAGTTGGAAAAGGCATAGTGGCAAGAGGTACTGGGACTTGGGTTCGATTCCCAGGTCCCCCACATAATTATTCATATTTTTCTTAATCCATTCCAATGCAACAACGATTCAATGGTCCACCATATGTCCTCACGCCTAAGCTTGCTAAGCGCTCATGATGATCAACCCAGTGGCTACAGAGTGAAGAGCATGGTACACCCTAGTCAGCCAGCAAGCACGTGATGCCAAAAAAGTCAACACGGCCTTGTCTTAATGGGCTTGAATTGCTTCCCAAAAACCTCCACTTTGGGCCAGACACCCCTTTGGTTTGCAATATTTTTCTTATTTTTATTTTCTTTTATCTTAATTTCTTTTAATTGTTTTAATTATAATTAATTCACCACAAATAATTTTTCTTAATAAAAATCAGAAACTCAAAAATGTTTTTTTTTAATTATTTATTAAATTTGCCATTAACATATTTTGTAAATAAATAACTAACAATTAACTTAGTTTAATTTAGGTTTTAAATTTTAATCCTTTTTCTTAATAAATAAAATTGTATAGAATTAGGTTTTTGACTTTTAATTATTTTTATCATTATTGATTATTATTATTATTTTTGTAAATAACGTGTAAATTAAATAATTTAGTTAATTAGCCTAATTTTGACCTTTTTCATTAATAATTAAAATAGACTTAGAATTAGGGTTTTCACTTGATTTTTATTTTCTTTATTTCATTAAATACAAAAAAACATAAAAAACATCTTTCTTGTAAATAATTAATTAAATAATTAGGTTTTAATTTTAATTTCATACAAAAGGACAAAAAATTAATTTCTCAAAAGGGTCCAACACCCTTGGACGTTCAGTTTAATTTATCCTTCCGCACGTTATTCTTATTTTTCTTATTGATTATTATGTAACTGTTCAAGGATGTAATAATAACTAGGTTTATTGCTTTTTTACTTTCCTCATCTTTATCAAAAACGGGTCTTTGTATTTTGGCGATGTATAGACCCGCGCCTTGTAATAGCGTAGCTTTTATCTTTACGTCTTTTAATTTTCCATAATCCTAACTGCTAAACTCGCATGAAAGAATGTATGATAACTAAAAACAACGCGTAGCTCACAATGCCATGATCAAAGATAAAATATAACATGAAAACAACACACAATGCACACACCACTTCTAGGGTACGCCTCACTCGTTGCCTTCGAAATGTGGTCATCAAGTATAGGACGTTTTAGCGGTCACTCTTATGTCCATGATCCAGTTGCCTCGAAACAGTTGCCTCGAAACGGTTGCCTTGGATTAAAAAGGATCTAGGACATTAGGGTTACTTCTAAGGTGTCCTAACTGTTTCTTCGGTGACCACACTGTCCCTAAAATCGAATTGACCCGAACACCTCCAACAGTGGTGCTACCTACCTCTCAATGGTGGGATGGCACTACCTTAAGGACTTTTACACAGCCTAATTCCTTAGGGTAGGTATATGACTCATGGGTACTTGCTCTCTAAAAAATAAATCAAAAATCTTTTCGCACTGACACTTTCAAAAGCTTTCAAAACAAATTTTTCAAACACTCTTGAGGACAGATACAAGAGTTATTCAGAAATCTTTCAAAGAAACTTTTTCAAACCCACTCACATTTTGAAAAGCAAACATTTTGAAAACATAAGAGCAAGTACCTAAGAGCCCATGGATAACCATGGATAGAAAGGGTGTTAACACCTTCCCTTTCTATAAATCTACCTCCCGAACCGAGAAATAATCTCATAAGGAATTTTGCTGTGCTTTTGTCCTTTCCAGGTTGGAGAAAATATAAGACTGTGGCGACTCTTGCTTCCGCGACATTTCGCGAAACCAGCTTTAAACAGACAGTTTTATTTCCACCGATCACAGAACTGGCGACTCTGCTGGGGAAATTAAAGTGAGGTGTACCTTAGGATAGACCACTCTTATGTTTTCAATTTCCTGTTTTGATTGCTTTAATATTGTTGGCCTGTTTTGGGAGTTTCATAGATCCTAACCCAGATCTGGGGGATACCTTTTAGGTAGCAACAAACTGTGAGGGAACTGTGCGGGGTATACCGACACGGTTGAAGCAGTTGCTACGTTGATGTGGCACTTTGGTGAGTACCGGTAACCCTTGAGTTAAGTCAAGGAGAGTACGGGGCCACTGCGTGGTGTCGTGAAGCATCAACTAACCTTAGGAACCTTACTTGACTATCCTGGCCTCTTTAGGGTAGTGAGATAACTGACTTTGGTGCAGTCCGAAGTTGGTTGATACTCGATACTACACTCATTGAGGGTTGTTTTCTTGGAATATTTTGATCGCCAGTTCAGTGGCTAAATTGAAACAATGAACACAGAAAACAATCCAATGATATTGAGATCCTTAGAACCCGGTTACTTCTGATAGGACAGGTTTTGAGCCCACCAACTTCAAGAGGGTAATACCTAGACCCCTTGTTGGCCTAAACTCTAAGGGTTGTCTTGTGTGACTTGTGTGCCTTACCATGTTTGCTTTTTGTGGATACTTGTGGTGTGTTTTTATCATAATATCATAACATCATACAACATCATATGCATCCACTAACCACTTCAGGGGTTCGAATCTTCATCTTTGTCCTTGTTTTGTAGGACATGGAAACTATCCGCAGAAAGACAATTCAGATCAACCTTGTAAGGGTCCCTCCTCAGATTAAGGAGCTTACATCCAGGATTCCCGAGAGTTCTTCTCTTAGTGAGAAACATGGAAGACTCATCAGCTTGGTCAACACCAACATTGAGGAAGACATGATAAAGGTCCTCTTCCAGTTCTTTGACCCTCTGCACCACTGTTTTACTTTCCTGGATTATCAACTGGTGCCTACATTGGAAGAGTTCTCCCAGCTTCTGAAGATCCCTATCCTTAGTCAACTACCCTACAACGGTACGGAAAGGGAACCCAAGCTTGAAGAGGTTGCTAAAGCATTACGCCTACAACCATCTGACATTAAGGGACATTGGGAAGTTAGAAGCGGTATCAAAGGATTCCTGGCAAAGTTCCTGTTTGAGAAGGCCCAAGAATGTTGGAATTCCCTTGACCTACAAGCTTTTGAAGAAGTTGTGGCACTCCTTGTCTATGGGTTGGTGTTGTTCCCGAATCCCGACCGGCTTATAGATATCAATGCTGTCAAGATCTTCATGTCCAGGAATCCTATACCTATGTTGCTTGGGGACATCCTTCACTCATATTACACTCGAACCATGAGAAAAAGAGGTGTTCTCATGTGCTGCACTCCTCTCCTGGGAAGGTGGTTTATTTTGCACCTTCCACAATCAGTTTTGAAGAACGAGCGGGGTTTGAGATGGTCACAACGATTAATGACTCTTACATATGCTGATATACATTGGTGTTCTCGGTCCAGAGAAGACGTCACTATCATTGATCGTTGCGGGGAATTTCCTAATGTTCCTTTACTTGGAATCAGAGGAGGTATTACTTACAACCCATGCTTGGCTTTGAGACAGTTTGGATATGCTCGGAGGGATGGCCCTCACGACATGTTGCTTCCTGACATAGTTTTTGACTTCGACAACGATGCACAAGGGCTTCGCCAGAGATTTATCAGAGCTTGGAGGATGCCCAACAAGGTAGACAGCAAGACACTAGGGCACAAGAACTCCATCCTGTTGGAGCCTTATCTCAAGTGGGTACGAGCCCGCTCCCAGAAGTTAGTAATGCCATATCCTCATGTTCTCCCTGTGATCAAAGAGCCAGTGTTGGAAGGAGAGGTCTCATACACCATTCAACATCCTGACATGCCCACATCTTGGGAAGAAATGCAGAAGAGCTGGATCCAACTTAAGGAAGAACGGAATTCTCTTGAAGCCAGTCTACATGCTAGTGAGAAGAAGATCTTGGAGCTCACCCGCTTACTACACGAGGAAAAGACTCTCAACACTTACATAGCTCCAAAGAGGATGCGCAGTGTCTTTTGGGATTAATTTACTTTGTAATGTTTTGCCCATGAGGCCTTGATGTACTGAACAATCCTTTCTTAATGATAACGTGTGTTCCTTTTGGTCTACAACAAATTTGAACTTTCGAACCCTTGAATGCATTGCATAAACAGCATATCATGCATCATGTGCATAGCAGGTACTCTTTTTTACAGGTGGTTTAATCTTCTTCGTTGTTTATTTCAGCTCGCCTCGTCATGAATCCTGAATCATCTACTGAGCAATCCATCAAGGCCCTCCAGGCTCAGAACGCCCAGTTCCAAGAGTTGATCATGAGTTTAGCCCAAGGTCAAGAAGAATTGAAGGCTCTGCTGGTCAAGAAGAAGAAGAAGAGAACTGTACTATTCAACACTGGCCGGAGGTTTGGCCACACACTGCAAAATGAGGTTGATCAAGCTGGTTCTTCTGTAGGGAAAGGCAGTCCCCAAGGGGAAAGGGTTCCTAGTCCTGTGGTCTCTGACAACGAGACCGATTTCAATGAAGAGCAATACCCTCCAGCTGAAGACAAGTACAAGCAGTTAGAGGATCGCCTGAATGCCATGGAAATTCAACAGGTGCCTGGGTTGGATTTTGGAGATCTGGGTTTATCTTCTGGTGTGGTGATCCCACACAAGTTCAAGGCACCATCTTTCTCAAAGTATGATGGGGCGTCCTGCCCTAAGCTACATCTCAGATCTTATGTGCGGAAGATCCAACCTTATACTGTGGACAAGAACTTATGGATCCATTTCTTCCAGGAGAGTCTTTCAGGGACTCATCTCGAATGGTTCTATCAGCTGGATGGAACCAAGGTTTGTAACTGGGAGGACTTGGCTACTGCTTTTTATAAGCAGTATCAGTACAATGCCGACCTCGCTCCTACACGTACCCAACTCCAGGGTATGTCGCTAGGATCGGGAGAAGGTTTTAAAGAGTACGCGCAGAAGTGGAGGGACCTGGCTGGCAGGGTGCAGCCGCCGTTAACCGACCGTGAACTCGTGGACATGTTCTTAGGGACCCTATCTGGGCCGTTCTTTAACCACCTGATCGGTAATTCTTCTACAGGGTTCACAGACCTCATTCTGACTGGTGAGAGGATAGAAGCGAGGATGAAATCAGGGAAGATACAAAAATGTGCGTCCTCAAGTTCTGAGAAAAAGCCTTTCAAGAAGGAAGCCAGTGCTGTGTATGGCCACAGGAGGCAAAACAAACCGGAACGCCGCCAAGCTGTCAACGCGGTGGTAATTGCAAAGCCTGTTGCCGCTCCTCGGCAACCTAACCAACCAAGGGGTGAGAGACCCAGAAGAGAATATACTCGGCTTAGTATGACCTTGTCGCAGATCTTGCCGCAACTGCTATCGACCAATTTGGTAACCGTCAGAGAAGCTCCGAAGGTGGTAAACACAACCTCTCCGAAGTACAATCCCAACGCTCGCTGTGCTTATCACTCTGATAGCCCGGGGCATTCTACTGATGATTGCTGGGCCCTAAGAAATAAGGTTCAAGACCTTATCGATGCCAAGGAAATACAGTTTGAGGCGCCCGAAAGGCCTAACGTAGTGACTGCTCCTATGCCCCAGCATGGAATAAATGCTATTGAGGAAGATCTGTATGCAGTTTCTGTGGATGATGTTGCTACCCCTTTATTGACTGTCAAAAGGAACCTGTTGTTGGCTGGTTTATTTCTGGGTTGTAGCAAGGGTTGCCTTCTATGTGCTGTTTCACCTACTGGTTGTCCGTTGCTGAAGTCGGGCGTCCAAAACCTGATGGATAACAAAGAGATCTTGTTCAAGAAGACTGCTATTCCTATTGTTCCTACTGAAGAAGTATCTGTTGTCACCATCTTCAACAATCCTACCAAGGCTCCCCCGAGGAAGCCAGTCAAAATCATGTCTGTTGCACCCATCATCATTACTGTTCCGGGGCCACTCCCCTATAAATCTGACAAGGCTGTCCCATGGCATTATGGGGCAGATGTGTATGTGCTTGGAGTAAAGCAGGAGTTCCACACTAGGACCGGCATCAGTAACATCACCGGTCCCGCTAAAGTTACTCGCAGTGGCAGGCTCTTCTCGCCTGATATTGCGCCACCAGTTATCCAAAGACCTCTTATCATCACGCCTACAAGTGCGCATGTTTCCTCTCCTAATCAAGTTTCTACCCCTGCTGCCGAGTCATCTGACACTCGGGGCAAATGGATTGCTGATATGCCTGCCCAGATGGAGGCACCGAAGACTGTTAATGTTGAAGCTTCACAGCAAGAGATGGAAGGAATCCTTAAGATCATCAAGAAGAGCGATTTCAACATCGTTGAGCAGCTGGGGCACAC
The DNA here is from genome assembly GCA_948472305.1 of Vicia faba. Lineage (NCBI taxonomy): Eukaryota > Viridiplantae > Streptophyta > Magnoliopsida > Fabales > Fabaceae > Vicia > Vicia faba. The sequence goes on along the minus strand of OX451736.1, from coordinate 1,210,884,151 downwards.
CCCCTCTAAGATCTCTATGCTATCACTGTTGTTGTGCTCAGAGGCTCATGCCAAGGCCCTGATTTTATTCCTAAAGATGACTCATGTGCCACAAGAGACGTCGGCTGATCAATTTACTGATTGTGTGGCCAAGTTGACCGCTGACAATGGGTTGGGTTTCTCTGATGCAGATCTGACCGCTAAGGGAAAGAACCATAATGATGCCCTGCATGTCTCCATCGAATGCAGGGGCACTACTCTTGCACACGTGTTGGTAGACACCGGTTCTTCACTGAATGTATTGCCCAAGAAGGCCTTAGACAGGTTGGATTGTAAGGGTTTGGAGTTGAAGCCTAGTAACATCGTTGTCCGAGCCTTTGACGGGTCGAAGAGGATGGTACATGGTGAAGTAGATATTCCAATCCGGGTTGGTTCCCAAGTCTTTGATTCAACGTTCTATGTGATGGACATTCGTCCATCCTATTCTTGTTTGCTGGGTCGTCCTTGGATCCACAAGGCTGGGGCTGTGACTTCCACTCTACACCAAAAGCTCAAATATCATGTCAGAGGGAAGATTGTTACAGTGCAGGGGGAGGAAGAATACATGGTTAGTCATCTTAACTCGTTTCGGTATATAGAGATGGACGGGGAGTTCATTGAAACCCCCTTTCAACATTTTGAAGAGGTGCCTCCAACATTGGCGTCAGCTGCTACAGTGATTGAAGAAGACTTTCCTTTGAAGATGGCTTCCCTGAAGGACGCCTGGGCTGTGATTGAGAAAGGTGAATGTGAAAACTGGGGCAGGCTTCCTGATTTTACTCCAAAAACTGACAAGTTTGGGTTGGGTTTCACTGCAGAGGCTCAGAGGGCTGTACGCAAAGCAAGGATCGGAAGACCTCCCGTGTTCATCACCAACCCGGGAGTGAATGCTATTGAAGGCGATGCGGAGGAATCTGAGTTTGATAGCTGGATCTACCCGACGACCGATGGTGGACTGAACAATTGGACTGCAAAAGACCACATACCTGTTACTTTTGTTACTCAGTTTCAATCCACTCTGGATCTCACTGGTAACGACTCTGCTACAACCAGTTATGACTTCAAAAATCCGATCAACTTAGTCGAAGACGAAGGTGAAGATGATTGTGAAGTGCCTGGTGAACTTGCAAGACTGCTACTTCAGGAAGAGAGTTCCATTCAGCCACATGAAGAGCCAGTGGAAACGGTAAATCTGGGTACTAAGGCAGACATAAAGGAAGTCAAGATTGGTGCCAATCTAGAGCTCAGCGTAAAACAACGGTTGATTCAAATGCTGCATGATTATGTGGAAATCTTTGCCTGGTCCTACGAAGACATGCCTGGGTTGGATACCGACATTGTGGCCCATCACTTGCCTACCAAGGAAGAATGCCCTCCGGTTAAGCAGAAGGTCCGCCGTATGCGTCCAGAGATGTCCGAGAAGATCAAAGCTGAGGTTATGAAACAATTTTATGTCGGGTTTCTAGAAGTAACCTCTTACCCTCAGTGGGTTGCCAACGCGGTTCCGGTGCCGAAGAAAGATGGTAAGGTCCGAATATGTGTTGATTACAGGGATTTGAACAGGGCGAGCCCCAAGGATGATTTCCCTCTACCTCACATCGACGTTCTGGTTGACAATACTGCTCAGCACAAGGTGTTCTCCTTCATGGACGGATTTTCAGGTTATAATCAGATCAAGATGGCTCCTGAAGATATGGAAAAGACTACCTTTGTTACTCAGTAGGGCACCTTCTGCTACAAGGTCATGCCTTTTGGGTTGAAAAATGCTGGGGCAACCTACCAACGTGCCATGGTTGCCTTGTTTCATGACATGATCCATCATGAGATTAAAGTATACGTCGACGATATGATTGCAAGGTCCCAAACTGAGGAGGAACACCTTGACCATCTACAAAAGCTCTTTGACCGGTTGAAGTTGTACAAGCTAAGGTTGAACCCGAACAAGTGCACCTTCGGGGTGAGATCTGGAAAATTGCTAGGCTTCGTCATAAGCGATAAAGGTATTCAAGTGGACCCTGCCAAGGTGAAATCCATACAAGAGATTCCAGTTCCCAAGACAGAGAAAGAAGTCAGAGGCTTTCTAGGACGACTGAACTACATTTCCCGATTCATCTCACATCTAACTGCTACCTGTGAACCAATCTTCAAGCTACTGAAGAAAGATCAAGTAGTACGTTGGAATGATGAATGTCAGGCCGCTTTCGAAAAAATCAAAGAGTATCTCCAGGAACCACCCATTCTTATGCCACCGGTTGAAGGGAGACCTCTAATACTATACCTGACAGTACTTGACAGCTCAATGGGGTGTGTGTTGGGGCAGCATGACGAGTTTGGCCGAAAAGAGCACGCCATTTATTACCTTAGAAAAAAGTTTACCGACTGTGAGACCCGATACTCACTACTCGAGAAAACTTGCTGCGCTTTGGTATGGGCTGCTCGCCGGCTGAGACAGTATATGCTGACTCACACTACTTTGTTGATTTCAAAAATGGATCCAATAAAGTACATATTCGAAAAGCCTGCTCTGTCCGGAAGAATAGCAAGATGGCAGATGATCTTGACAGATACGACATCCAGTACACGAATCAGAAAGCAATCAAAGGAAGTGTATTGGCAGACCACTTGGCACATCAGGAAGTGGACGACTACCAGTCAATGAACTTTGAATTCCCAGACGAGAACATCATGGTAATGACTGATTGCGAAGTACCTGGACCGGATGAAGGACCTGAGGAAGGATCCCGATGGTCTATGCACTTTGACGGAGCCTCCAACGCTTTAGGTAACGGTATCGGCGCTGTGATCATATCCCCCAAAGGCACTCATACTCCACTTACTGCCCAGCTATATTTTAACTGCACCAACAACATGGCGGAGTATGAGGCATGCATCATGGGTCTTCAAGCTGCGATTGACTTAAGGATCAAGTTTCTGAGTGTCTTCGGAGATTTCGCTCTCGTGATCAATCAGATCAAAGGCGAGTGGGATACGAAACACCCAAACCTTATTCCTTACAAAGAATGTGTGTTGACATTGATCCCCCATTTCACAGAGATAACTTTTGAACACTTCCCAAGAGAGGAGAAATAGCTGGCGGACGCGTTGGCTACGATGTCTTCTATGTTCAGAGTCAAATGGGACAACGAGGCTCCCCGGATCATCATCTGGAAACTGGACGAACCTGTATATTGTTGTGATCTTGAGGCTGAGATGGTAACTGAAAACCCCTGGTATCATGAGGTGAAGAGGTATCTGGAAGCTCAAGAATACCCCGAGGATGCATCTGTCAACGACAAAAAGTTTCTAAGAAGGTTCGCGGCAAAGTTCTTCCTTAGCAACGGCATTTTGTATAAGCGAAACCATGATTCAACTTTACTGAGTTGTGTGGATAAGACTGAAGCAGAAAGAATCATGGCATAACTACATGAAGGTACCTTCGGAACGCATTCCAGTGGACATACCATGGCAAAGAAAATCCTTCGGGCAGGATATTTCTGGTCCACAATGGAAGCCGACTGTTACCAACATTCTTGGACATGTCACAAGTGCCAGATTTATGCAGATAAGGTGCACATTCCTCCAGTTCCTCTGAATGTCTTGACAGCACCTTGGCCCTTTGCAATGTGGGGCATTGATATGATCGGCGAGATCAAACCTACGGCATCCAACGGGCATCGCTTCATCTTGGTGGCGATCGATTACTTTACAAAGTGGGTTGAAGCAGCTTCCTACGCTACCGTAACCAAGAACGTCATGGCACGGTTCATTCGGCACAACCTGATATGTCGATACGGCGTCCTGGAAAGGATCATTACGGATAATGGTACCAATCTTAATAACAAGATGATCATTGAGCTCTGCGAGCAATTCAAGATACAACACCACAACTCTTCTTCCTACCGACCGAAGATGAATGGGGCTGTAGAAGCAGCTAATAAGAATATCAAGAAGATTGTGCAGAAGATGACAGTGACCTACAAAGATTGGCACAAAATGTTACTGTTTGCTCTTCATGGGTACCGTACCTCAGCACGGACGTCAACAGGGGCAACACCCTTCTCCTTGGTCTATGGCATGGAGGCAGTCTTGCCTATCGAAGTCCAGATACCCTCTCTCCGAATAATGAAGGATGCAGGTTTGAGCGAAGATGACTGGATCCAGACTCGACTTGATCAATTAAACCTAATCGATGAAAAGAGACTCACTGCTATTTGTCATGGTCAAACGTACCAAAAACGGATGATCAGGGCATTTAACAAGAAAGTCAGACCACAAGAGTATCAAGTCGGAGACCTGGTAATCAAGCGCATTATTCTTCCTCAAAGTGATCCCAGGGGCAAATGGACCCCCACATACGAAGGGCCATTTGTGGTTAAACATGTCTTCTCAGGAGGAGCCATGATTCTAACCACCATGGATGGTGACGACCTTCCTCATCCCGCCAATGCAGACATAGTAAAAAGATATTACGCATGATTAAAGACCCGCTAGGTTGACATACCTAGGCAAAAATTAGGGCTTCCTGGCGAACCAAAAGGGTTCGGGCAAAAATAAGGGATGAAATGAAAAATCTGTACACCCGGCAAGTCGAAAACCTGAAAAGGCAGCTTGGGCAAAAATGGGTATCCCGGTGGACTGAAAACCCGAAAGGGCAGTCTAGGCAAAAATTAGGGATTAAAGCGTAATACTATGTCTCATTGAATCACCTTGCATCCAGAATCCGGTATCAAATATCAGGTTCAGACGGCATCGATCAATCAGCTTCATCTTCAACTAAGCAGCCACGTGATGAGACGCTCGAAGATATAAAGGCGATAGCCGAGTTGGAACCTAGTGGGATTACTCTTTTCACACAGCTGTTTTGTTTTCTTTGTACAAATTGTATAAACTCTGTTGTTCGGCGGCGTTCTCTTACTAGGACGTCAGCCTCTTGTAAATAAACGCCTATTTATAGGCAAATTCAAAAATCAATACAAATTCACTTTTCAGACCAATTGCCAATTGTTTTTTCCTTTTTCTGTTTTGTTTTGTAAAGAACGTCTAATGTTCAATTGTGATATATGCATTTGACACTAATTTCTAACTCATAAATATTTGCATGCGAAACAAAGGATTAATTACAGGTGACATCAGAAACAGGGGCAATAATGAGTTGTCTAAGCGATCTAATTGCTTTGTCCACCAAGGTACCAAGGTAAGTTCGGCTGAAGAATGTAACCCAGATACCTTCACTCCCCGCCGAGTAAGACAAGATTCAACAATTCTCTCCCAAGCAGTTAGTCTCCAATCAGCCCTAACAAGGCACAATATCCCAAGCAAGTTAGCAACACTCTCCCCGAGCAGAGTTAGTCTACTATCAGCCTCAAGGAGTTGGATTATCCCCCGAAGATCTCAACATTCCCCAACGGAGCGTACAAACATTCCTAACAAGCATCCCCGACAATCTTGATCTAAGATTGTTCCCCGGCGGTATACCGGACATCCAGTGGAACCATTCCCCAGTACAGTTCAAAAGTCTCCCCAGAAGAGTTGAATCAATCTCACCAGTAGGAAGCTTATCCCCAGTAGATTCTGGAAGCTTATCACCTGCAGGGTACGGACGCCTCTTCCCGGCTTTATTCAGAAGATTACTCCCCACCAGAGCTTATAACTGGGTTATCCTCAGCTATTTACCACGGAAGGATCGTCCCCGACAAAGTTCTTCCTATCCCCCAGCGGAGTTCATCGATTCCAACATAACTCATCAATGGTATCCCCAGCGGAGTCATCATCAACATCTCAGCAAAGTGCCTCTCTTCCCACAGAGTATTTCCCCGCAAAATATCTCTTCAACAAGTTTATTCCTCAACAGAGTCATCTTCTCCTACAGGTTTATTCTCGCAACTGTCATCCCCAGCGGAAACGAAGAACTCTACTCTTCAACATCAGCCCAGGATTTGATTTCCCGGCATCCGTCAAGGATTTATTTTCTTAGACAAAAATACATTCATAAACATCACATCTTCATACATTATAGCAAGCACCTACGCATCATGAACATACAATCTCATTTATTTTGAGAATATCATGACACCATGCATTTCATACATCATGACATTGCATACAACTAATGTTTTGTCTTTTCAGAACAAAGGTCAATACAAAGATAATTAGTATCAACTGTCGCAATTCCAGATTCAATTCCTGTATCCGGCCAGGGCATATCTGTTGACGACTATTTCCAGACTCGATTCCTGTATCCTGCCAGGGCACATCTGAAGAGTTTGAAGATTCGATTCCTGTATCTGGCCAGGGCATATCTGTTGACGACTATTTCCAGACTCGATTCCTGTATCTTGCCAGGGCACGTCTGAAGAGTTTGAAGATTCGATTCCTGTATCCGGCCAGGGCATATCTGTTGACGACTATTTCCAGACTCGATTCCTATATCCTGCCAGGGCACGTCTGAAGAGTTTGAAGATTCGATTCCTGTATTCGGCCAGGGCATATCTGTTAACGACTATTTCCAGACTCGATTCCTGTATCCTGCCAGGGCACGTCTGAAGAGTTTGAAGATTCGATTCCTGTATCCGGCCAGGGCATATCTGTTGACGACTATTTTCAGACTCGATTCTTGTATCCTGCCAGGGCACGTCTGAAGAGTTTGAAGATTCGATTCTTGTATCCGGCCAGGGCATATCTGTTGATGACTAATTCCAGACTCGATTCCTGTATCCTGCCAGGGCACGTCTGAAGAGTTTGAAGATTCAATTCCTGTATCCGGCCAGGGCATATCTGTTGACGACTATTTCCAGACTCGATTCCTGTATCCTGCCAGGGCACGTCTAAAGAGTTTGAAGATCAACTCCTATAACAGGCCAGGTAATCATCTTTCTTTCTCAGGTACGCAAGTTCTCGCTAAAGGAATCTCTTACGCGATCGACACCTAGATGGCATCTATAAGCCCATCCACATACCAACAGTCTCCAAATGGCATCTATAAGCCCATTCACGACAAGATTCTGTTACATCTCTAGATGGCATCTATAAGCCCATCCTCCTATCCATCATTCCTCCAAATGGCATCTGTAAGCCCATTCCCAACATCACACTGCTGATACTACACCATGCGAGTGCAAATTTCTGGGCACTCTAGTGTTCAATCATCTTCCACCCTCGGATCACGAAAGGCACGCCAGCCAATCTACATCCTCAGGTATAAGAAGATTAAACAGGGGCAACTGTTGTACCCCAAAATTTGCCCTCCCATATTCTTCAAAGTTTTGACAAGCATCACCTCAAAGGGTTCAAAGTCTACTCAAGGGCTACACAGTCAACCATCCTCCTAACACAGTCAAAATTAGGGTTTTGGTTCTTGCAAAGAAAATGAGGTTTTCAAGGGTCCAATCAAGTCCCATATGCCTATATACATTTTCAAGCATCCATATGTCAAGTTTCAAGACTCACAGCATCAAATGGCACAGTCAAAAACCCTAAATGCTTCACAGTCAACTGCAGGGGTAAAATGGTCATTTGACAGTCAAAAGTCAAAATTTTTGGTCAACATCTTATTTTGAAGCCACAATCATCATTTGATAAATTCTTGATCATGATTCCACAAGCATGGCTCAAAAAGTCTCAAGATGCAAAAGTTTCTATTTTTGGACAGTTGAAAAGTCAACTACAAATTGACCAAGGCATAACTTTTTCATGGTTTATCAGAAAAATCCCATCCAAAGCTCATTTTGAAGGGAATGACATTTCCTACAACTCATCTTCACATTCCAAGTCCAAGAAATTCTCTCACAAAAAGTTATCAATTTCAACATTATAGGTCATTTTCAAAAGTCAACAAAAAGGCACTTTAAGTCAAAGACCATAACTTGATATTGGTAAATCAAAATGACATGGGACCAAAGGCATTGGTTAGAGGACTTCAAGACCTTTCCAAAATGTCCAAGAACATGTTCATAGCTTCAAAATTGAGCAAGATATGCATTGGAGAAGTTGGGAAATTTTTGGGAACTTTCAAAAGTCAACTTTGCCTAAAACACTTCAATTTTGCTAATGGGCCTCAAATTCTTTCTTGAATCATTACCCAAGGCCTATGCACGACCCATTGAGCTCAAAATAATTTATTTTCTTATTTTTAAGTAATTAATTGAATTTATATTTATATTAATTCATTTAATTGATTTTAATTATAAGAAAATTCAAAAGGTGTGCTTTTTAGATCTTTTTGTGCAGCAAATATGACTAGGGCAAGCTGGCAACTCGTTTCTCAATCAACAAGGCAAAAAATCCATGATTGGCAAGGTTTCATGAAAGAAAAGATTGAAAAAGATATGATTAGGCAATCAAATATTCAAGTCATAATGCCATGGACTTTTGGGCTTATTCTTGACCTAATTCACATCACATACATATGCTGAGTGAAACCCTAAAGCTGGACACACGTGAAAGCTGCTGCAACCACATAACCAATTTGCAAAATTTCAAGAAAAACTTGAAAACTGAAATCCTATTTGCAGTACAATTCAAGGCCTAAAATCGTTTCCAATACATTGCTGACATTGCCAGGAAGCCATTGTAATCAAGAACGAAGCTTAACACCATCAGAATCATCTCCACTAAGTCACACAGTTTGCTTTATTTTCCAAATTAACATATCATCATTCATGCGTTTTAAACCATTTTTTTGGATTGATTCATGCTAATAGGGACCTTCTGAAGCTGTTGGTATAATCCAATTGAGCTATAACTGTCTGAATCAAAATCCACCATGAACGACATCTAGGGTTTCAGAAGCTTGCAATTAGGGCTTTAGACATCAGGAAAAATTGGACCATGTCATGACCATGGTTGAATTCGTCAAGGCCAGACGAATTCAACCAGACTATCGCGCTCAATTTATGTAATCCATAGGGCTATTCACTATTCTTGGGACTTTCACTTTGTGGGGGTTTAAAACCCCCGCTATCTTGTTCATATTATTGCAGGTGAACGAGGAAGAAGACGGGCGTGGCATCATGTGATTGGAGAGTTTAAATCTGGCGCACTTTCTTTTTGTTCTATACCATTAATGTTTGTTTTTTTTTATTATATTTGATGTTCATTCATATAACAAACCCGTTGGATAGCTCAGTTGGCAAAGGCCTAGTGGCAAGAGGTACTGGGACCTGGGTTCGATTCCCAGGTCCCCCACATAATTATTCATATTTTTCTTAATCCATTCCAATGCAGCAACGATTCAATGGTCCACCATATGTCCTCACGCCTAAGCTTGCCAAGCGCTCATGATGATCAATCGAGTGGCTACAGAGTGAAGAGCATGGTACACCCTAGTCAGCCAGCAAGCACGTGATGCCAAAAAAGTCAACAAGGCCTTGTCTTAATGGGCCTGAATTGCTTCCCAAAAACCTCCACTTTGGGCCAGACACCCCTTTGGTTTGCAATATTTTTCTTATTTTTATTTTCTTTTATCTTAATTTCTTTTAATTGTTTTAATTATAATTAATTCACCACAAATAATTTTTCTTAATAAAAATCAGAAACTCAAAAATGTTTTTTTTAATTATTTATTAAATTTGCCATTAACATATTTTGTAAATAAATAACTAACAATTAACTTAGTTTAATTTAGGTTTTAAATTTTAATCCTTTTTCTTAATAAATAAAATTGTATAGAATTAGGTTTTTGACTTTTAATTATTTTTATCATTATTGATTATTATTATTATTTTTGTAAATAACGTGTAAATTAAATAATTTAGTTAATTAGCCCAATTTTGACCTTTTTCATTAATAATTAAAATAGACTTAGAATTAGGGTTTTCACTTGATTTTTATTTTCTTTATTTCATTAAATACAAAAAAACATAAAAAACATCTTTCTTGTAAATAATTAATTAAATAATTAGGTTTTAATTTTAATTTCATACAAAAGGACAAAAATTTAATTTCTCAAAAGGGTCCAACACCCTTGGACGTTCAGTTTAATTTATCCTTCCACACGTTATTCTTATTTTTCTTATTGATTATTATGTAACTGTTCAAGGATGTAATAGTAACTAGGTTTATTGCTTTTTTACTTTCCGCATCTTTATCAAAAACGGGTCTTTGTATTTTGGCGATGTATAGACCCGCGCCTTGTAATAGCGTAGCTTTTATCTTTACGTCTTTTAGTTTTCCGCACTCCTAACTGCTAAACTCGCATGAAAGAATGTATGATAACTAAAAACAACGCGTAGCTCACAATGCCATGATCAAAGATAAAATATAACATGAAAACAACACACAATGCACACACCACTTCTAGGGTACGCCTCACTCGTTGCCTTCGAAACGTGGTCGTCAAGTATAGGACGTTTTAGCGGTCACTCTTATGTCCATGATCCAGTTTCCTCGAAACAGTTGCCTCGAAATGGTTGCCTCAGATTAAAAAGGATCTAGGACATTAGGGTTACTTCTAAGGTGTCCTAACTGTTGCTTCGGTGACCACACTGTCCCTAAAATCGAATTGACCCGAACACCTCCAACGGTGGTGCTACCTACCTCTCAATGGTGGGATGGCACTACCTTAAGGACTTTTACACAGCCTAGTTCCTTAGGGTAGGTATATGACTCATGGGTACTTGCTCTCTAAAAAATAAATCAAAAATCTTTTCACACTGACACTTTCAAAAGCTTTCAAAACAAATTTTTCAAACACTCTTGAGGACAGATACAAGAGTTATTCAGAAATCTTTCAAAGAAACTTTTTCAAACCCACTCACATTTTGAAAAGCAAACATTTTGAAAACATAAGAGCAAGTACCTAAGAGCCCATGGATAACCATGGATAGAAAGGGTGCTAACACCTTCCCTTTCTATAAATCTACCTCCCGAACCGAGAAACAATCTCATAAGGAATTTTGCTGTGCTTTTGTCCTTTCCAGGTTGGAGAAAATAAAAGACGGTGGCGACTCTTGCTTCCGCGACATTTCGCGAAACCAGCTTTAAACAGTCAGTTCTATTTCCACCGATCACAAGGGCCATCCCTCCTAGCATATACAAATTGTCGCAAATCCAAACAAGGATTATAGGTAATACCTCCCCTAATTCCAAGTAGATGGACATTAGGGAATTCCCCACAATGATCAATAATAGTAATGTCCTCCATAGATCGAGCACACCAATAGATATCAGAATGTGTGACTGACATCAACCTACTAGACCATCTTAAGCCTTACTCGTTCTTCACAATAGATAGGGGTAGGTGTGAAATAAACCACCTATCCAAAAGAGGAGTGCAACGTATAAGAAGTGCTCTTCTCTTCATGGTGCGGGTGTGAAAAGAATACAAGATATCCCCAAGTAAAGTAGGCACCAGATTGCGAGATAGAAATTTTTTTACTGTGCTTACATCTATAAGTTGGTATGAATTTGGAAACAAGACCATCCTATAGATGAGAAGAGCAAACACTTCATCAAAGGCTTGTAAATCCAGAGCATCTCGAAAATACTGAGCCCTCTCAAACAAAAACTTGGCTAAAAACCCTTTGACACCACTTCTCGTTTCCCAACTGGCTACAACGTCGGATTGTTGTAAATGTAGAGCTCGGGCGATCTCCTCATGTCTTGGGTCTCTTTCAATATCGTTTAAGGATAGTTGATCAAGGATAGGGATTCCCAAGAGTTGAGAAAAATATTCCATGGTGGGCACAAGTTGGTAATCAGGAAAAGTAAAGTAATGGTGCAAAGGGTTGAAGAATTGGAATAACACTTTCACCATATCCTCTTTAAAGCTTGTTGTAACAAAATTGACGAGACGACCATATTTCTTGGTGAAGGGAGAATCAATAGGGACCCTTGATTCCAATTCCTTGAGTTGAGGAGGAGTTTTGACGGGGTTGATTTAGATAGTATTTCTGCGAGTGGAAGTCATGTCCTACAAAATAGAACAAAAAATAAATCTTTAGGTCATTGAAATGGTTAGTGCAAAATGCCATGGTATGATGTCATGATGTTATGTATAAGTAAACATATACACACAAAGAAAACAAGTCCTTATGTTTAGGCTTTCATGAGGTTCATTGGTAAGTACCCTCTTGAAGTTTAGTTGGCTCAACCTGTCCTAGAAAGTAATCGGGTTCATGGGAATCTCAATATCACTGATCTTTCTTCATCGGGCATAGTTTCAGTGCAAGCCTCTTTATTGGCGACCGAAATATTCCGAAAGTCCGACCTTAATGAGCATAGTATCGAGTATCAACCAACTTCGGACTGCACCAAAGTCGACTATCTCACTACTTCCTAATGTCCAAGATGTTCAATTAAAGGTTCTAATGTCAGTTAGTGCTTCATGACACCACACAACGGCCCTGTATTATCCTTGACTAAACTCAAGGGCTACCGTTACCAACAAATGTGTCACACTAATGTAGCCATCGCTTCAACCATGTCAGTATACCCTGTATAGTTTCCACAATCTATTGCTACTTACCTAATGGTGTTCCCCGATCTGGGTAGAGGATCAATACAAACCCAAACAAGGACCCATAAATATAAAGCAAACAATGAAAGCAAGTAAATGTGATTTAACCTAAGGTAACCCCACTTTTTATACTATCTCCAGCAGAGTCGCCAGTTCTATAATATAGTGGGAGAACTGACTTGGTTGTTTTGCATTTGATCGTAATTGTTGCGGATAGCAAGAGTCGCCACCGACTTTTCTTTTATCCAATAAGGAAAGGTTGAAAAGAACAGGAAAGACCTTTAAGATATTTTCTTGAGTTCAGGGGGTAGGTTATGAAAAGGGAAGGTGTTAGAACCCTTTTCATCTGTAGTTATCTACGGGCTCTTAGTTGCTTGCTAAATCACTTTTGAAATTGCTTTGTTTGAAATGTGTTTGTGGTGGGTTTTGAAAGTATTTTTGAAAAGTGCATTCGTTTAGGAAAACTTTGTAATGATTCCCGTTTAGGCACATATGGGTTGTTAAGAGATAAACGGAAATGAGATAACCTAGAAGTTCTGGCCCATGAGTAGTGTCAACATATAAATGGAGTAAAATGTTAAGAAATAAAAACCAAAAAGGTGCTCCTGGGGCTAGAACCCAGGACCCTTAACACTAATATCTTACGCACGCGCTCTCTACCACTGGGGTGGCTATACATCCGATATTATAAAAAAAAACCACAAATATATTTTACAAAATCAATTTTGATGATGAACTTCATCTTCTTCCTCGTGCCAGCCAGAGCATCTGCAACTTATTCATTTCTCAACCAAAATGGAAAATGTAAACATGAAAGTTATGGAAAATTTCATCATGGTTCCAGAACTATAAAGCATTAGAACTATAAATCAGAAACAAACATGAATTTTTCTAGCCCTAATATGTACCCTAATTTTTTTAGGAAGTTATGGTCCTAAAGTATCTCTACTCAGGCCATATAAATAAAATCTATGGATATGTACAGTTTCAGAGAAATGATATCTACATTTTATCTTTAAAAATGAAAGCCTAACAATGCTTAAATAATGAGATGAAAATCAGAAGAACTTACCTTGCAGCTGAAGATCGTGTTCTGAATTAGAGCTTGATTCAAGTTGCTGTGATGATTTGCTTAGCTTCCTCGAGTTCCCCGGAAGCTAATGCAAACCTTAGCCTGAGCCGTGGATGGCTGGAATGTTCTGAAGAAACCAAAATGTAATGCTCTATTTTTGAAAATGGAGTTTGGTGAAGATGATGTTACAGTCTAAAAAAAGAGGTTGGGATAAAATTTATAAGTGTATCAGAAACTTTGTGGATGGTTTGGCCAAGAAACGCACGAGGGATTTTGGAGATTGGATACAAAAATCAGAAATGACAAATTTTTGTGCTTGTGTTGCAATTTCTGGTTCTAGAGAGTTTTAGTGAGTTTCAGGGTTCATCCAATCCTCTTTCAGTTTGCAAATGAAGGTTTAATTTATAGGCAAAAGGGTTTGGAAGCTTGGTGAAGTCAGAAGTACAAAATCACATGTTGTGGATTTTGACTTGTTTTTGAAGTAAGCTTAGACAAGCATGGTTTCAAGGCAAGATAGGGTGGCTAGCAACTATAAACACACCTGTCCTGACTTTGTTGGGTATACTTGTGCAAAAAGAACAAACACAAAGCTCAAGGAGAGTGGACTTTGTGATTAAAATCACTTTTCCAGAATGGAAGTGTGAACTTTCTTCCTTAAATGGAAAGATGTATTAGACAAAGCTTAAATCAAGTGGTTCATAGCTCATAAACTTATGTAATATTCTGATTAAGGATAGATACACGCGTTAGAGGGCCCGAAAAGTGAGACTTGGCCCAGAAGTTCTGTCAAAGTTCTGACTTAAAACGCCAAGAATTTTACTAAGTGTTTTAGTTTCATGGACATGTCTTCATGAATTTATAACTTGAGATCCAAGAATTTCTAGAAGAAGTTTTACCCTGCAATGTTTCTAATCTTATTGAGACCTAGAACTTTCATGTTGGAATTTTTCCTTGAACCAACTTGCATCATGGTGAAAATCTGGCCCAAAGTTATGAAAATATCATATTTTTCTTAACACTTAGAAAAATTTCTAAGTGATTAGAATTTTGACTTTTTTCAAAGTAATCTTGACTTTTGATTTCTTGATGAACAATCTTCATACTTTGACATGTATTGATGAAATATAATTTTTGAAACTTGATTTTGATTCTAAAGTCAAAGTTTGACTTTTCAGTGTATAGTTGACTTTTTCATAAATTAACAAAATTTCAAATATCAATCAATTGATCTTGAAAAATATTTTGAACCATACCATTAGGTCAAAGTGATGCACTTGGATTCTTGATATCATGTCTCAAACCAACAAGTCATGTTCTAGGTCAAAAATTCGAAAATTGTACCTTCTCAGTCAAAACCCTAATTGTGACTATTTTGCCCTTTTGATGATCTGATCAAATTTCTTGAGAAGTTGTGATCCAAACTTGACCAAATGGTTCATATGAGTTTAATATGTTGATATGGATAAAAAATTATGAGTTTTGACTGTAAATGGACCACAGTTGAGTTTCCCCCCAATATAGTTGATTTTAGGTCAACTGACCAATTGACTGAGCAAAAATGTGATCCAAAGCCTGAAACTTGAAATGAGAACTCTTGGGAGTCCAAAATGATTTATGAAAATCATAGGAAGCATTAAAGGTCCAATTTTCCTTATACAAACTCAAACCCTAATTTTGAGTCATTAGTGTTTAGGGAGTTGTCTTGAACTGATCAAACCTTGTGCAGTCTTGAATCATTAGAGATATTATGAGAGAATCTTTGAGAAATTGAGAGGAAAAATTTTAGGGTACAACAACTGCCCATGTTCAATCTTCTTGAACCTGAAGAGTGAGATTGGCGGATCCGCCTTTCGTGACTTGAAGGTGGAAGATGATTGAACACTTTAAGTGCCCAGAAATTTGCACTCGCTTGTGTGTGAGGTGAACTGTTTGTTGATTATCGGGAATGGGCTTAGAGATGCCATTTGGAGAAATGAAGAATATTTTATCGTAGATGGGCTTACAGATGCCATCCATAGTGATTGTTGGTGGAAAAATGGAATAAGTATCAAAATAAATCTTTTGGTCGATTTATACTGAAACATCAGATGTCTTTTGCATGTTTTTAACTGGAAGAAATAAATCTAAACAGAAGAGGTCTTTGATTAGCCCTTTTTTAACTGGAAGAAATAAATCTCACCAGAATAGGTCTTTGTTTCTCCTGTATTTTACTGGAAGAAATAAATCTAACTAGAAGAGGTCTTTGATTTTCCTGTTTTTAACTGGAAGAAATAAATCTCACCAGAAGAGGTCTTTGATTCACTTGTCTTTAACTGGAAGAAATAAATCTAAACAGAAGAGGTCTTTGATTTGCCTGTTTTTAACTGGAAGAAATAAATCTCACCAGAAGAGGTCTTTGATTTGCCTATCTTTAACTTGAAGAAATAAATCTAATCAGAAGAGGTCTTTAATTCGCCTGTTTTTAAATGGAAGAAATAAATCTAACCAGAAGAGGTCTTTGATTCGCCTATTTTTAACTGGAAGAAATAAATATCACCATAAGAGGTCTTTGATTCGGCTGTTTTTAACTGTAAGAAATAAATCTAACTAGAAGAGGTCTTTGATTCACTTGTTTTTAACTGGAAGAAATAAATCTCACCAGAAGAGGTCTTTGTTTCGCCTGTTTTTAACT
Organism: Vicia faba; assembly: GCA_948472305.1. Taxonomy (NCBI): domain Eukaryota; kingdom Viridiplantae; phylum Streptophyta; class Magnoliopsida; order Fabales; family Fabaceae; genus Vicia; species Vicia faba. Next base: position 1,210,867,936 of record OX451736.1, on the reverse strand, counting down.
GGAAGAAATAAATCTCACCAGAAGAGGTCTTTGATTTGCCTGTCTTTAACTGGAAGAAATAAATCTCACCAGAAGAGGTCTTTGTTTCGCCTGTTTTTTACTGGAAGAAATAGATCTAACCAGAAAAGGTCTTGGATTTGCCTGTTTTTTAACTAGAAGAAATAAATCCAACCAGAAGAGGTCTTTGATTCGCCTTTCTTTAACTGAAAGAAATAAATCTCACTAGAAGAGGTTTTTGATTCACCTATTTTTAACTGGAAGAAATAAATCTAACCAAAAGAGGTCTTTGATTCGCCTGTATTTAACTGGAAGAAATAAATCTCACCATAAGAGGTCTTTGTTTCTCCTGTTTTTAACTGGAAGAAATAAATCTCACCAGAAGAGGTCTTTGTTTCTCCTGTTTTTAACTGGAAGAAATAAATATCAACAGAAGAGGTCTTTGATTCACCTGTTTTTAACTGGAAGAAATAAATCTCACCAGAAGAGGTCTTTGATTCGCTTGTCTTTAACTGAAAGAAATAAATCTCACTAGAAGAGGTCTTTGATTCGCCTGTTTTTAACTGGAAGAAATAAATCTAACCAGAAGAGGTCTTTGATTCGCCTGTTTTTAACTGGAAGAAATAAATCTCACCAGAAGAGGTCTTTGTTTCGCCTGTCTTTAACTGGAAGAAATAAATCTAACCAAAATAGGTCTTTGATTCGCCCGTATTTAACTGGAAGAAATAAATCAAACCAGAAGAGGTTTTTGATTCGCCTGTTTTTAACTGGAAGAAATAAATCTCACCAGAAGAGGTCTTTATTTTGATTGACTTTTCCTGCAAGGAAGAGGGTTAATTTCATGTAGAAGTATGCATGGCATGATGATGTTTACAAAATAAATGAGATTATGCTTTGTGCATTTGTCATGTATGTGATATGATGTATGAATGCGATAAGCTTATTGAAGTATCTTTGTCTAAGAAAATAAATTCTTGACAAATGTTGGGAGGGTTTTGGGAAGTTAAATCCCGGAATGCTTTCTGGAGATGAAGAGTATGTGTCTCTTCGCACTTGTTTAGGATGTTTTCGTCGGGATTCCTGTTGTGCTGAGGAGAATTCCACTAGGGAATGTTTATTTTTGCTTGAGAAGACTCTATGGAGAGTTTTGATCTCTGCTTGGGGGAAAGAGTTCAGGATTTCTAGTCGTCCATTGCTCTAATGGGGAATTACCTCTTGAAAGTTAGTTGTTATCTGGTCGGATTCTAGGTTTCACACCAACTTGCTGGGGATAAGGAAGTTAACTGTTATCTGGTCGGATCCCAGGATTTACAGCAACTGATAGTGGAAAACTCTACTGGGGAAGAGGAGCTTTTAAACTGCTATCTGGTCGGGTCCAGGCTTCACCAATTTTGAACTTGAGGTTATCTGGTATCTGGTCGGGTCCAGGTTTCAGTAACTTGAACTGTTAATTGGTCGGGTCCAGGCTTCAGCCATTGAAGAAGTCAAACTATTATCTGGTCGGGTCCAGGCTTTAGTAACTTAAAATTGAGATTAACTGTTATCTGGTCGGGTCCAGGCTTCACATTAAGTTGAGAGTAGGATGAAGTTGAATTAGTATCTGGTCAGGTCCAGGATTCATAGTAAGTTGCTTGAAAGGATAAAGTTGACTGTTATCTAGTTGGGTTCCAAGATTTTACAACAACTTTAGGAGATAACAATGACTCTGTTGACGACTTCACTGGGGATTAGAGTGTTAGAACAATGTTTGAATCTACTACCCTATATTTAAGTTTTGATGATAACAAAGTGAAAAGATATAGTATTTATAAGTTTCATGAATGAACTATCTGCTGCCTAAAATTATTATGTTCTGACTTGCAGATACTCTGATTGGTATAAGCAAGATCACGTCTTTTCAGCATCAGAATTTGATTTCATACACCAGCATCAGAAGTTGCTACATCAGAACGTCAAGATCAGATAATCAACTCACGTACATGCTGAAGCTTGATGAATAAGACTGCGCTCAAACACTCTGATACAGAAACACAATAGTTCATCAGCAGCGAAGCAGAATCAGAATGAGCCAAGCCAGAACTTGCATTAAGTAAGCAACGGTACTGTGCATTGAAAGCTAATCAATTCCAACGGCCTCATTCCAGACAAGATCTGCTCAAAAAGGAAAGCTTGTTATTAGCATTGAATCAAGAATATTGCATTCAACGTTCATCTTTTCAAGTGCTATATAAACAAGGCTTTGAAGATTATAATGGCTAATGCTCTCCAAATCTCTACACGCACAAAGCTGAACCATAATCTTCATTCTACCAGTTTTGCTAAACCACATACTCTGATATTCATTACTGTTTAGCAATCTAGTTTCTAAGCTTCATTCTTGTGTATACATCACAGTTGTGATAAAGTTTTGTAGAAAACATTCACACACATTGTTTTATACCTTTGTAAGAAAGTGTTGCCTTGACAAACCGGGTTGTGGTTTGAATCAAGAAGGCTTTAGCAGTTGTTAAAGCAGTCTGTAATATTCAGTTGAATATAGTGAATTAAGACCTCGTTGGAGAGAGGCGAAATCACCTTGACGGGTGGACTGGAGTAGTTTGAGATCAAACGAACCAGGATAAAAATATCTTGTCAATTGCTTTAGATTTCAGTTTTACAATTCAACCCCCCCTTCTTGTGTTTTTCACCCCTTCAATTGGCATCAGAGCGCCTAGTTCTGAGCTAAAACACTTAACCGTGTCAGTACAAGATCCAGCGTCAGAAAAACACAATGGCAGGAAACAATTCTCACTTCAGCAATGACAATAACGAGGACAGAGACAGATTCAGCGGCAAACCTCCAGTCTTTGATGGAGAAAACTTTGATTACTGGAAAGACAGAATTGAAAGCTTCTTTCTAGCACATGATGCTGATCTGTGGGATATGGTGACAGATGGATACACGCACCCTGTGAATGCAAGTGGTCAGAAGATTGATAGAAAATCAATGTCTGATCAACAAAAGCGTGACTTCAAGAATCACCATAAGGCCAGAACCATCCTCCTCAGTGCCATCTCCTATACTGAGTATGAAAAGATCTCCAACAGAGACACAGCAAAGAACATCTTTGATTCTCTCAGAATGACGCATGAGGGCAACGTTCAAGTCAAAGAAACAAAAGCTCTGGCGCTCATTCAGAAGTATGAGGCGTTCAAGATGGAAGAATCTGAATCCATTGAAACTATGTTCTCTAGATTCCAGATTCTGGTAGCTGGTCTCAAAGTTCTGGACAAAGGATACTCTACTGCTGACCATGTCAAGAAAATCATCAGAAGTTTACCCAAGCAGTGGAGGCCTATGGTTACTGCTCTGAAGCTAGCTAAAGATCTCAACAAAATCACTCTGGAGGAACTTATAAGCTCCCTCAGAAGTCATGAGATAGAGCTAGAAGCTGACGAGCCTCAGAAGCAAGGTAAGCCTTTAGCTTTAAAATCTAACAAAAAATTTGAGTCTAAAGTTTTGCAGGCAGTTGAAGAAACATCTGATGGATCCTCATCAGAAGAAGACGAACTTTCCCTTTTTTCCAGAAGAGTAAATCAACTGTGGAAGCAAAGACAAAGGAAGTTCAGGAATCCCAGAAGATCTGATCAGAACGAGTCCTCTTCCAGATGCAGAAGGACAGATTCTTCCTCTGGATACAGAAGATCTGAAGGCTCCTCCAGTAGCAAGAAGCCAAACACAAAAGACATCATCTGCTATGAGTGCAATGAGCAAGGACACTACAAGAGTGACTGCCCAAAGCTTCAGAGGGAAAAGCCCAAAAAGAAGTTTGGAAGAGAGAAGAAGAAAAGTCTCATGGCCACATGGGATGACTCTGACTCGTCTGAAGCTGACTCAGAATCAGATGATGAAAGGGCAAACATAGCTCTCATGGCAAACATTTCAGAAGATAGTGAAGCTTCTGAATCAGACTCAGAATCAGACACAGAAGAGGTATTTCCTAACTTCGCTGTTAACTTTACAAAGGCTGAACTTGCTGAAAGCCTCAATGAAATTCTGGAACGTTATCAGCAGATTAGAGCTAAATTCAGAGACCTGAAAAGGAATCTTGAATCTGACTCTAATAAGTCTGAGAGTCTCAAATTGGAAAATTCTGAGCTGAGAGATAAAATTTCAAAATTAGAAAACACTTTACAAAACTCTCAGAAGGAACCAATTTCTGAAACTCCCAGCAACGCTGATGAGATCATCAAGGAGTATGATCACAGTTTCCAGAAGTTCTTAGCTAAAAGCATAGATAGAAGCAGAATGGCTTCAATGATCTATGGAGTTAGCAGAAACGGCAGGAAAGGAATATGATACCAAGGAAAGGTTCCTACACCAAAGAATGTCATGGACTTAACCATTAAACACACTCCTTTAAATTCACACTTTGTGTATGGTCACACACATGATATCAAATATACTAGCAGTAAGCACTCTGTGAAACCAAAATTCAACCAGAGTTTTGGTAAAACTAACAAATCAGGACCCAAGAAGATCTGGGTACCTAAGGATAAAATAATACATGTTGCAGATATCTTTAGCAGCAAGTCAGAAACACCAGTCATGGTACCTGGACTCTGGCTGCTTACGACACATGACGTGAAGAAGGCATATGTTCCAAAGCCTGGAACTTAAGCCTGGAGGCCACGTTGGCTTTGGAGGCAATCAGAGGGGAAAGATAATTGGCTCTGGAACTGTAGGTAATGGAAATCTTCCCTCTATTAATAATGTTCTGCTAGTAGATGGATTGATGCATAATCTGTTATCCATAAGTCAATTAAGTGATAACGGTTATGATATAATCTTTAATCAAAAATCATGTAAAGCTGTTAGTCAGAAAGATGGGACTATCCTGTTTAATGGTAAGAGGAAAAACAACATTTACAAAATCAAACTTTCTGAACTAAAGAGTCAGAATGTAAAATGTCTTCTGTCTGTTAACAACGAGCAGTGGATCTGGCACAGAAGATTGGGGCATGTTAGTATGAGAAGAATATCTCAGATTAACAAACTCAATCTGGTCAGAGGACTTCCTAATTTGAAGTTCAATTCAGATGCTCTGTGTGAAGCATGTCAGAAAGGCAAATTTGCAAAACCTTCTTTTAAATCCAAAAATGTTGTTTCCACCTCTAAGCCATTAGAACTTCTGCACATTGACTTATTTGGACCAGTTAAAACTGCTTCAGTCAGTGGAAAGAAGTATGGGTTAGTAATCGTAGATGACTATAGCAGATGGACATGGGTAAAGTTCTTAAGACACAAGGACGAGTCACACTCTGTGTTTGTTACCTTCTGTAACCAAGTTCAGAATGAAAAAGATCTTAGAATCGTTAAAGTCAGAAGTGATCATGGTGGAGAATTTGAAAATAAAGATTTTGAGTCATTCTTTAATGACAAAGGCATTCTGCATGATTTCTCTTGTCCTAGAACTCCCCAACAAAATGGAGTTGTAGAACGAAAGAACAGAACATTGCAAGAAATGGCCAGAACCATGATCAATGAGACAAACGTTGCTAAGACTTTCTGGGCAGAGGCAATAAACACAGCGTGCTACATTCAGAATAGAATCTCAATAAGACCTATTCTGGAAAAGACTCCATATGAATTGTGGAAGAACAGAAAGCCCAACATTTCATATTTTCATCCATTTGGATGTACTTGCTTTATATTAAATACAAAGAATTATTTGAACAAGTTTGACTCTAAGGCACAGAAGTGTATTATGTTAGGATACTCTGAACGCTCAAGAGGGTACAGAGTATACAATACAGAAACACAGATTGTGGAAGAATCAATCAGTGTTCGTTTTGATGACAAGCTTGACTCTAAAAAGTCAAAGCAGAATGAAATTTTTGCAGGTATAGAAATTGAATTTGCAGGTTCTGAAGACAAGTCATCAGAAGCTCTCAACACAGACATTCCTTCAACGTCTGAAAGGAGCACTGCTAGAAATCCTACAACAGCTGCTGATCAACCTCAGAAAAGATTACCCAGAAGCAGCTTGGATCACCCAGAAGAGACTATCCTAGGAAGAAAGGAAGATCCAATCAGAACAAGAGCAAGCTTCAGAAACTCTGAAGAAACTCTTATGGGACTTGTGTCTCTGATTGAACCTTCTTCTATTGATGAAGCACTTCTGGATAATGACTGGATTCTGGCAATGCAAGAAGAGCTGAATCAATTCACCAGAAACGACGTATGGGATCTCGTTCCCAGACCAAAAGGATTCAACGTCATTGGAACAAGATGGGTGTTCAGAAACAAGCTAAATGAACAAGGTGAAGTCATCAGAAACAAGGCACGACTGGTTGCACAAGGTTATAGTCAGCAAGAGGGGATAGACTATACAGAAACCTTTGCCCCAGTCGCCAGGTTAGAATCTATCAGACTTTTAATTTCATTTGCTGTTAATAGAGGCATCACTCTGTATCAGATGGATGTCAAAAGTGCATTCTTAAATGGTTATATAGAAGAAGAAGTTTATGTTCACCAACCCCCAGGTTTTGAAAATACAAAACATCCAGAACATGTTTTCAAACTAAAGAAGTCACTGTATGGTCTGAAACAAGCTCCCAGAGCTTGGTATGAAAGGCTAAGTAACTTTCTGCTTGAAAATGAATTCACCAGAGGGAAAGTGGACACTACTCTATTCTGTAAAACAGTTAAGAGTGACATCTTAGTCTGTCAAATTTATGTTGATGATATCATTTTTGGTTCTACTAATCCTTCTCTTGGAAGAAAATTTGCTAAGTGTATGCAGGCAGAATTTGAGATGAGCCTCATGGGGGAACTGAAATTCTTTCTAGGAATTCAGATCAATCAAACTCCAGAAGGAACTTACATTCATCAGAGCAAATACATCAGAGATCTTCTGAAGAAATTTGACCTCTCAGAATGTAAGCCATCAAAGATTCCAATGCATCCCACGTGTATTCTGGAAAGAGAAGAGGTAAGCAAAAGCGTAGAACAGAAAGTCTACAGAGGTATGATTGGTTCTCTCCTCTATCTGACTGCTTCAAGACCTGACATATTATTCAGCGTTTGCATCTGTGCTAGATTCCAATCAGATCCTAGAGAATCTCACTTAACAACTGTTAAGCGAATTTTCAAGTATCTGAAAGGTACTACTAATCTGGGTTTGTTTTATAGAAAATCTAGTGATTACAGCTTAGTAGGCTACTGTGATGCTGATTTTGCTGGAGACAGAGTGGAACGTAAAAGTACTTCTGGAAGCTGCCAGTTTCTGGGAGAAAATCTGATCTCTTGGTCCAGCAAAAGGCAATCAACAATTGCTCTGTCAACAGCAGAAGCTGAGTACATAGCAGCAGCAGGATGTAGCACACAAATGCTCTGGATGAAAAGTCAGCTTGAAGACTTCCAGATTTTTGAGAGTAACATTCCTATACTTTGTGATAATACTTCTGCTATTTGCTTAAGTAAGAATCCTATTTTACATTCTAGAGCTAAGCATATAGAAATAAAGCCTCATTTCATTAGGGACTATATTCAGAAAGGTATTTTGAACTTAAAATTTATAGATACAGACCATCAATGGGCTGATATCTTTACTAAACCCCTTTCAGAAGATAGGTTTAATTTCATTCTGAAACATCTCAGCATGAAAGTATGCCCAGAGTGAAAATGTTTTAATTCCATATATTTACTTTCAGAATGTAATTATTTTACTGTGAACTTCTGATCAATCTTCCTTCAGAAAGATAGAACGTGCAGATTGTATCAGATGCAAGTCTAAAGATCTGAGAGTCTAATCTCAAAGACAGACGTGCTGATCACTACATCAAACAAGTGTCATCCAATCATCAGCATATCTCTGAAGCAGAACGCGTGCACGCTTCTGAGAAGGCAAAGCGCTGATTGGGTGCATTGAGACACATGTCTGGTAACCGTTTTTAAGTATCTTTCTCAAATCCCCCAAAATCAGCAAGCATTTAATGAAAAGTAATCATTCTTTTAAATGGCAATCATGATTTTTCTCTCTCTTAAAAACGTTTAACTTTTCAAAATAATTTTGAAAACTCTATTTAAGCACATTAATCTCTCATTCTTATTCTTTACGCTTTCTCACTATCACTCAAGCTTTTTCTGCATATTTCTGAGTTCATCTCCTACAAACCTTTTTTTTCTCAATTCATTCTCAAAGCTTTTTTAGTGTGAACAATGGCATCCTCCAGCATTTCTGCAGGCAATCAGAAGAAAGCAACCTCTGAACAATATCAGGTGCCACTCAGAACTCTCCTCACTCCGGTGAAGAACCTTGAAGTGCTCTCTGAGTTAATCATTGACTTTGAAAGCTTGAAGGAAAATGGTTTTGACCTAACTGAAGAAATTAGGGCTAAAAAATGGGAGAGGTATTTCGATAGGTTGGTTGGACCAACATTCCCAGCGCTAGTCAAGGAATTTTGGATTCACGCCAAGGTTTCTAAACATCTAGTCATCTCTTCTGTCATGGGAAAGAAGATTGTGATTTCTGAAGATCTCATTTCAAGGCTAATCGGTCAAAGTGGTGGTGGCGTCCGTTGTGTGGACATGGCTGAAAGATGCGCTGATACAACTGTGGTAGCTAACAGGATTTTCACTCTTGGAATGCCCAGCAGCAAGATTAAGGATCTGAAGGATCACTGCAGAGTATGGGCTAAGATTGTTCTGGGATGCTTCAACCACAGGAAACCAACAAGTTCTCCTGATTATATAAATGTGGATCAGCAATTTCTGATCTACTTTATTGATCAGAAGATAAAGATCAATCTGGCTCACTTCTTGTTCAACCATCTCAAGACCAGTGTCAAAGAAACAAGAGAAGAAGAAAGAACCAAGAGGGACTGGATACCGTTTGGAAGGCTTATATCAGATATTCTGACAGAGAATAGGCTGATTGAACATCTGATAGAAGCTCAGGAGCTGAGCACTATTGAACCAACCATTGGGAAGCCTCTGAACGCAAAGAATCTGAAAAAGATGAAGCTGATAGAAAATATTCAGAAGGAACCCAGAGCTACTTCAACTGCTGATATCTCCAGCAGAAGAGTGCCTCTGAGTGATTTTCCGGTATTTTCTGAAATGGAATCCAAACCAGAGATGTTTCTCAAGTACCCAGATGCGTACAAGGCAGAAGATACAGGTTCAAAGCTGAAGATCAAAGATCTGAGTCAACCCCAAGCAGAAGTGACTTTGAAGAAGACAAAGAAGAGGAAAGCGCCATCAGAAGGATCATCTCATCAAACTCCAAAGAAAAGAGGTATTTCATCTGCTGCCCCTATTTCAAAATCCTTTACTATTCTAGCATCTGCTGATCCTCAAACCTCCCATAGAATATCAATCCCAATCCCTACCATTGATGAAACCATACCAGAAGACCCTTCTGAGGCCTTACTACTCAGAAGACCTAGAACCAAGCTCCCCAAACAACCAACAATTTCAACAACACCAGCACTTGACCAAGTGCTAGCTGATATTGAGCGTGAACATGCCTCTGCTCAATCAAACTCTGAACCACAAAATATTCCTCCTCCACAACCAGAACAACAACAACAACCACAACCAGAACAACAACAACAACCAGAACCAGAACCACAACAACAACAACCACTCACAGAAGAACCTCTGATCCCTGAGCAATCAGAGATTCCACCTCCATCTCCCCAACCAGAAATAAATCCTCCTTCACCACAAACAGAGTTTCACCATTCTGAAACCCCTTCTCCTCATAAATCTGACCCTCACTCACCTCAACCTTCACCGCTGGCAATCCAGTTGCCATGTGGAACCACTATTGTCATGCCCCAGTTACCATCTTCAGAAGAATCAACACCTCCAAAGACTCCCAAAACACCACCCACTCCAATCGAAATATCTGACTCTGATACCCCTCCTCCAAAACAAACAGCCTCTCAGCAAACCTCTGAAAACCCCAGCAGGACTTTCATTGACTTCACAAGTCTTGAACGTCTTGCTGATCTAAGACACAAAATTGCCATCCCCAAACCAAAGCAACCAGATGTTGGCTCTGGTATTTTGAATTTTGAAACAGGTGTGCTGCAATGGATTGCTTCTTTGAAGCAAGTCTGTCCTGGGATGATTGACCCAGCTGCTTCTGATCAGCTCTGGTCACAGTTCAGACTATGGGTACGTGCTGAAGCCCTCAAGTTGCAGGATATCAACTATGAGCAGGCACAACAGAACTTCAGCAAGCTGCTGAAGGAAGTTGAAAGTCAGCTGCCTCAGGAAGACGTGCTCCCTCTGGACAGTGAACCTTGGTCTGAGAAACAGCAAGCTGCACAGGTGCAACCATCAGAAGAAGACAAGACCATTCAGGATGAAAGTCAAGCAGCGGATGTCGCTGAAAGTTCTGAGAAGCCTCCTCCTTCTGATGCTTCTCAAGCTGCCTTGGACAGGCAGACTCTGGAAGAACTAAGGCTGAATGACTTGCGTCTACAGCAGCGGATGGACGACAATGATCAGAAGATGAAAGCAAGAATGGATGTGCAGGACAGCAAGATTGACACTGTTGTCAGCATGGTTCATAAGCAGAATGAAACTTCTGAAAAGATTCAAGCGATGCTGGAGAGCCTGTTCACACGCTTGCCTCCTCAACCTTAAATTTTTTTTCATGCATAACTTTTTTCATGTTTTCCTGATTTTCTGATGTACTGTTTTGATTATGTTTTGTAATGTTTGCTCTGATTCTGAACTATTAATATGATTAGTTTTTCTGATCTAAATTGTTTTAGCACATCACCAACACTTTTTGATTGCTGACAAAAAGGGGGAGAACAAGAATGATATTTAAAATCAATAACGACTAACTAGACAGAAATTCTCAAACATTCTAACCTTATTACTTGAAATGTTTTTTCTGTTTTGTTTAAAGTCTACAGGCACAAGGAAGCTTCTGGACACTCTGAAGACTAGAAGCTCTGATCAAAATGTAGAAGCTCTGATCAATGTTGCTCTGATCAATATGAAGTTCTGATCGACCTAATACTCTGATCCAAAGCAAAGCTCTGACAGGAAAAGCTCTGAAGCTCTGCTCTCTGATAAGTCAAAGACTCTGATAATCTGATGTTCAAAGAAAGAAAAAGATCTGATCCTGAAGAACACGTATAATCAAAGGGAAGTAATCAACTCAGGGGGAGTATCTCTTAACTCTGACTTCTCCGTACTTCTTATTCTGATACATATCCAGATACCTTTTCACGTTATTTTAATTTAAAATATCTAGTTTTTGTCATCATCAAAAAGGGGGAGATTGTTAGAACAATGTTTGAATCTACTACCCTATATTTAAGTTTTGATGATAACAAAGTGAAAAGATATAGTATTTATAAGTTTCATGAATGAACTATCTGCTGCCTAAAATTATTATGTTCTGACTTGCAGATACTCTGATTGGTATAAGCAAGATCACGTCTTTTCAGCATCAGAATTTGATTTCATACACCAGCATCAGAAGTTGCTACATCAGAACGTCAAGATCAGATAATCAACTCACGTACATGCTGAAGCTTGATGAATAAGACTGCGCTCAAACACTCTGATACAGAAACACAATAGTTCATCAGCAGCGAAGCAGAATCATAATGAGCCAAGCCAGAACTTGCATTAAGTAAGCAACGGTACTGTGCATTGAAAGCTAATCAATTCCAACGGCCTCATTCCAGACAAGATCTGCTCAAAAAGGAAAGCTTGTTATTAGCATTGAATCAAGAATATTGCATTCAACGTTCATCTTTTCAAGTGCTATATAAACAAGGCTTTGAAGATTATAATGGCTAATGCTCTCCAAATCTCTACACGCACAAAGCTGAACCATAATCTTCATTCTACCAGTTTTGCTAAACCACATACTCTGATATTCATTACTGTTTAGCAATCTAGTTTCTAAGCTTCATTCTTGTGTATACATCACAGTTGTGATAAAGTTTTGTAGAAAACATTCACACACATTGTTTTATACCTTTGTAAGAAAGTGTTGCCTTGACAAACCGGGTTGTGGTTTGAATCAAGAAGGCTTTAGCAGTTGTTAAAGCAGTCTGTAATATTCAGTTGAATATAGTGAATTAAGACCTCGTTGGAGAGAGGCGAAATCACCTTGACGGGTGGACTGGAGTAGTTTGAGATCAAACGAACCAGGATAAAAATATCTTGTCAATTGCTTTAGATTTCAGTTTTACAATTCAACCCCCCCTTCTTGTGTTTTTCACCCCTTCATAGAGGTTGTGGTCCCTTAATTTGTAATAGTCTGAGAGGAAAACTTAAACCGGGAAATCTATAGTTTGTTGGGGAAATAAACCCTGTTGAAGAGGATTTTTTGACGAACTGCTGGGGAAGTGACTTCTTTTTTAGGAAGAAAACTCCAACTTGGATGGGGAGAGGGTTTTCAAGAGATTGAAACTCTGTCTGGAGAGAGGGTTTTCAAGAGATTGAAACTCCGGTTGGGGATATCATGAATCCAAGTTTGAGGGGATAATATTAATGAAACAACTCTGTGGCGATATCTCAAATACGTTTAAGGAGATGCTTGTCACTATTTTTAAGCATACATTTTTTGAAAGTTTAATCATGTTCATATGCATATGTTCATTCAATTTTAGTCATTGGAAACTTTTGCACTCAAAACAGAAAAACAAAAGTTAATACTTCAAAGTATATTTGTACTGATGTTTTGCCCATGAATAGGCGTTTATGTACAAAGAGACCGAGATCCTAGTAAGAGGAAATCTTTGAAAGAATGGAAAGAATACAAAGTGAAAATAATAGCCATGTGAAAGTGATCTCATTGTATTCCAACCCCATTATTTCCCCTATGTCTTCAAACATTATCCCTTGCCGTTGAATAGAAGTTGATTGAATTGATATTGGACCATTTGAACTTGAACTTTGGTAATAAAGCTGGCTGTAGAGATCCCACGGGACATAGTCATACGCTTTAATCCTTAACTTTTTCCTGGACCGCCCTTTCGGGTTTTCAGCCCACCAGGATACCCATTTTTTCCTAAGTCGCCCTTTCAGGTTTTCGACTCTCCGAGTGTACAATCTTTTGCATATATCCCTAACTTTTTCCCGAACCTCTGTGGTTCACCGAGATGCCCATATTTTTTCCTAGGTGTGTTAACCTAGCGAGTCATTTTATGAGTAGTATTTTTTAACTATGTCCGTGTTTACGGGATGTGGGAAGTCTTCGCCATCCATAGTAGTCAGCATCATGGCACCACCAGAGAAAACTTTATTTACAACAAATGGTCCTTCATATGTGGGAGTCCATTTTCCCCTAGGGTCGCCTTGTGGAAGAATGATGCGCTTTATTACCAAGTCGCCAGCTTGATACACTCGAGGCTTAATCTTTTTGTTGAACGCCTTGATCATACGCTTTTGATACATCTGACCATGGAAAACAGCAACCAACTGCTTCTCGTCAATCAAGTTCAGCTGATCTAACCTAGTCCGAATCCATTCATCTTTGCCTAGACCTGCTTCTTTCATTATCCTTAGAGAGGGAATTTGAACTTCTACATGAAAGACAACTTCCATGCCATAGACCAAGGAGAAGGGAGTTTCCCCATTTGACGTACGATAGCCATGGAGAGAAAACGGTAACATCTCATGCCAGCCTTTGTAGGTTACCACCATCTTTTGCATAATCTTCTTGATATTTTTAGTGGCAGCTTCCACTACGCCATTCATCTTGGGCCTGTACGGAGAAGAATTGTGATGCTTGATTCTGAATTGAGTACAAAGTTCCGTAATCATAGAATTATTGAGATTAGTTCCACTATCGGTGATAATCCTTTCGGAGATACCATTACGGTAAATGAGATTATGTTTGATAAATCTGGCTACAACGTTCTTGGTAATTAAGGCATATGAGGCAGCTTCGACCCACTTGGTAAAGTAATCAATGGAAACAAGGATGAAACGATGTCTGTTGGAGGCAGTAGGTTTGATTTCCCCGATCATGTCAACGCCGCACATTGCAAATGGCCACGGAGCAATCATGACATTTAGAGGGATAAGAGGTACATGGACTTTGTCAGCATAGATTTGACACTTGTGGCAAGTCCTTGAGTGTTGATGACAATCAGTTTCCATTATGGACCAATAGTAACCAGCCCTCAGGATTTTCTTGGCTATAGTGTGTCCACTAGAATGGGTCCCAAAGAGGCCATCATGCATGTCTTCTGTAATTTTCTTTGCCTCATTCTTGTCCATACATCGGAGTAGAGTAGAATCATGGTTGCGCTTGTATAGGATTCCGTTGCTTAGAAAGGATTTGGCTGAAAATCTTCGCAAGAATTTCTTATCATTGATGGAAGCCCCTTCAGGATATTCTTGTGCCTCAAGATATCTCCTCACCTCATGGTACCATGGTTTCTCTTCGTCAGTGTCAAGCTCATAGCAGTGCGCAGGTTCATCAAATATTTTAATTGTAATCATGGGAGCTTTGTTGTCCCATTTGACTTTGAACATGGAAGACATTGTGGCCAAAGCGTCGGCTAACTGATTTTCCTCCCTAGGGAAGTGTTCAAAGGTGATCTCTTTGAAGCATGAAATTAGAGTTAACACAAGCTCCTTGTGAGGAATCAGATTAGGGTGCTTAGTGTCCCATTCCTCTTTGACTTGACTGATCACTAGAGCAGAGTCTCCGAATACATCTAAATGCTTGATCCTTAAGTCAATGGAAGCCTTCAAACCCAAGATGCATGCCTCATACCCAACCATGTTATTCGTACAATTGAAGCACAATCTAGCAGTGAAAGGAGTGTGACAACCTCCAGGAGAAATTATCACCGCCCCAATTACATTGCCCAGAGCGTTGGAAGCTCCATCAAAAACCATAGTCCATCAGGATCTTTGTTCAGGTCCGTCATACGGTCCAGGTTTTGCACAGTCCGTCACTAACATGATATTCTCATCCGGGAAGTCAAAGTTCATAGATTGATAGTCATCAACGGCTTGATGAGCCAAATGATCTGCTAATACACTTCCTTTGATGGCCTTTTGTGTTGTATATTGAATATCGTATTCAGTCATAATCATTTGCCATCTAGTTATCCGTCCGGAGAGAGCGGGTTTCTCGAAGATGTACTTGATAGGGTCCATCTTAGAAATCAATAAAATTGTATGAGCCAACATATACTATCTTAGCCAGCGAGCAGCCCATTCCAGATCACAACAAGTTTTCTCGAGTAGTGAATATCTGGATTCACAGTCGGTAAACGTTTTACTCAGGTAGTATATTGCATGCCATTTTCGGACAAACTCGTCATGTTGGCCCAACACACACCCTGTATAATTCTCTAACACAGTCAAATACATGATCAATGGTCTTCCTTCTACTGGAGGCATAAGGATATGAGGTTCTTGCATATATTCCTTGATTTTGTCGAAGGCAGCTTGGTAGTCGTCATTCCATTTGACTACTTGATCTTTCTTCAAGAGTTTGAAGATTGGCTCACAAGTAGCATTTAAGTAATAGATGAAACGAGAAATGTAGTTAAGTTGACCCAAGAATCCTCTAACCTCCTTTTCAGAATGGGGAACTGGCATTTCTTGAATGGCTTTCACCTTTGCAGGATCAACTTCGATGCGTTTAATACTGACGACAAAACCTAAAAGTTTTCCAGACCTTACTATGAATGTGCACTTATTAGGGTTCAACCTCAACTTTTACTTCTTTATCCTCTTAAATAGCTTGTGTAGGTGACCAGGATGCTCTTCTTCGGTTTGCAACCTTGCAATCATATCATCCATATAGACTTCTATTTCAAGATGAATCATATCATGAAACAAAACTACCATAGCTCTTTGATATGTTGCCCCTGCATTCTTTAATCCGAATGGCATGACTTTGTAGAAAAAGGTGCCCAATTGTGTAACAAAGGTAGTCTTTTCCATGTCCTCGAGAGCCATCTTGATTTGGTTGTAGATAGAAAATCCATCCATGAAGGAGAAGAATTTATGTTGAGCAGTATTGTCAACCAAGACATCAATATATGGTAGAGGGACATCATCTTTGGGGCTTTCCCTATTCAGATCCCTATAATCTACACACATGCGAACCTTTCCATCTTTCTTTGGCATGGGGACCATGTTCGTAAACCATTGAGGATAAGATGCGACGGCCATAAAACCTGCATCAAATTGTTTCATTACCTCAGCCTTTATCTTTTCAGAAATGTCTGGCCACATACGACGAACCTTTTGCTTAACAGGAGAGAAATCTTCCTTTGTTGATAGACGATGAACCACAATGTCGGTATCCAATCCAGACATATCTTCATTCGACCAAGCAAACACTTCAACATAGTCATGTAACATCTGAACCAATATGCTCTTGATACTATCTTCTAGTTTGGCGCCGATCTTGACTTCTTTCTTTTCTGTCTCAGTACCTAAGTTGATAACCTCGACCGACTCTTCATGAGGTTGAATAGCTTTCTCTTCTTGCATTAGAAGCCTGGATAATTCTCCAGGTATTTCATAATCTGTCTCGCCTTCGTCTTCGACTTGGTTAACTGGATGTTCTAAATCATAACTGGCAATAGTAGAGTCGTTGGCAATGAGATCTGGAGTGAATGAGGATCTGCAAGTGTGCATGTGTGCATGTAAGATACATGGCTATTAAAAAATGTAATAAAGACAATGAACACAAAAATTTGAATTCTAAAGGTCCAATGGTTTATATTAAATGATCATATGATAAATGAACATGAACAAAACCCTTAACAAATGGACCATAGTGCCCGGGGTAAGGCACATGGCTTTAAAAGTCATTGTTTGGAAATTAAGATTACAGACAAAAGTTTCTTGAAATGACAGAAAACAATAAGCAGTAATTACTCCTCAATTAAAGAGATGAGAGTGAAATCCTTTGCATGCCAGTTGTTGAGCTTTCCTTTGACAGTAGGGTAGATCCAATCTTCAAAAATATTTTCATTATCAGAGTCTTCCACAACATTCACTTCATGATTTCTGATGCGGAGAGGTGGCTTTCCCATGCGAGCGCGCCAGACTTCTTTCTGAGCTTTGATGGTGAAACCCAATCCAAATTTGTCTGCTTTAAATGGAATATCGGGAAGTTGGCCCCAGATAGTACAGTTTCCATCTTCGACCATGGCACAAGCATCCTTAAGTGAAACCATCCTTGGTACAACTTCATCAGCTTTTGATATGTTAGAGGAGATTTTGGTGGCGACAACCATAGGAGGAACAATTTCAAAAGCCTGGAACATAGTTTCTATGAATTCACCATCCATTTCCACATATTTGAAGGAATTGAGATGGCTCACCATAAATCCTTCTTCTCTGCAAATAGTAACGATCTTCCCTTTGACTGGATATTTTAGTTTTTGATGAAGGGTGGATGTTACTGCCCCTGCCCCATAGATCCAAGGGCGCCCAAGCAAACAAGAGTAGGCGGGACGTATGTCCATTATATAAAAGGTAGAGTTGAAAATCATTGATCCAACTTTAATTGGGAGATGCACCTCTCCATGAACCATCCTTTTAGACCCATCAAAAGCCCTTACAACAATATCCCTTGACTTCAAAACTAGTCCTTCATAATCTAGCCGGTCCAAAGCACCTTTGGGTATCACATTTAAACATGAGCCAGTATCAACTAGGACACGAGCCAGGGTGGTTCCCTTGCATTTAATAGAGTTATGAAAGGATTTATTGTGGTTCTTTCCCATAGGAGTCAAATCAGTGTCAGAGAACCCTAATCCATTGTCAGCAGTTAAACTTGCTACGCAATTCTCGAACTGGTCAGCGGTGGTTTCTTGGGGAACATGGGAGTTCTTCAAGAACTTGATTAGAGCCCGGGCATGAACGTACGAGCGGAGTAACAATGAAGGCATGGAAATTTTGGAGGGAGTTTTTCCCAACTGCTCAACTATTTTAAAGTCACTCTTCTTTATGATTTTCAGGATTTCCTCCATTTCTCGAGCGGAAGGTTCTTCAACGTCAGTATCTTTGGTAGGTGCCTCTATCCCAGCAGGCTCACCTTCTTTATCTTTGCCTATAGTGTTGGCACTAGACTTGTCATTGGTTATACGGACGAGAGTTGTTGTAGTAGTGGGTGGTTAAATAACAGGGGAAAAGATCCTTCTTGTTCTTGTCACTTTACTAGAACCTGCAATACTAATGACATCAACTTCGTCTTTGTTGATCCAAGAATCTTATTTTATCCCATGATAATAAACCTCGGCACCATAGTTCCATGGAATTGCATTGTCAGAGGAGTAGGGAATAGGCCCAGAGGCAGTGATTATTAAAGGAGCAATGGTTGGCTCATTTGAAATTCTGATAGGACCCTTTGAGGGGATCCTAAGCGGCTTGTTGGAAATGGTTATTATGGACAGGTCTTCAGCTTTGTTGGTTAAACTTTTGATGGTGGGAATCATCTCAAACAGAATATCGCGACTATTTATCAGGCATTGCATGCCTTCCTTTAGTCGCTTACACCCATTTACTTGTCGATTGTAGCAAACACAATCTTTAGAACAACCAGGGAATACTCTGACTCTCAGCAAATTATTCTTCACAGTAATTAATGGAGTTGTTAAATCTTCAACAGAGGGAACAAAAGTAGAATCATCAATTACATTAACACCTTTGCCATGATTTGGCATTGGTGCGGTTATCACATTTGGAGTAGCAGGTGGCTAAATTCAATTATTTTATTATCTATCAGATCTTGAATCTTGATCTTCAGCGCCCAACATTGATCAATTTCATGCCCAGAACTGTTTGAATGATATGCACACTTGGCATTAGGATTGTATTTTGGTGATGAAATGTTTGGATTGGGTGGTGGATCACGCAATGTCACTAAGTTGGCCTTCAATAGATAAGGCTTGGGACAGTGACATGTTAATCCTTGTGAACTGTCTTCGAGGAGCTTCAGATTGTTGATTGTTGGATGATTGTCTTTAAGCAGATGAAGGGTTGGATATTAACACAACATTAATAGAGGGTCGGTGATTCATCTTAGTATGGGCCCTTACCCCATACACAATATTTGTTTCCTTCTTTCCAATGAAAGGCTTCTTTATAGCGTTGGATGTGGAAGCAGATGTCATGGGAATTTTTCGCTCTTAATGCCACTTTCGACCCTTTCACCAGTTAGGATCAACTTGGTGAAACCAAAAGAAGAACTGCCAATCAATAGGTTGAAAAATGGGCCAATTAATGTACCCATGAACATGTCAACTAATTCTCTGTCAGTTAGTGGTGGTTGGACCCTACCAGCAAGATCCCTTAATTTTTGTGTGTATTCCTTGAACCCCTCATTAGTACCCATTGTCATACCTTGAATTTGGACTCTGGTTGGTGCCAGATCGGCATTGTATTAATATTAGTGATAAAAAGAAGTGGCTAGATCTTCCCATTTGTGGATGCGGGAACCTTCCAATTGATAAAACCATTCTAGTTGAGTCCCAGCCAGACTCTCTTGGAAGAAGTGGATCCAGAGCTTTTTGTCAGTAGTGTGCGGCTGCATCTTGCGTACGTAAGACCTTAGATGAAGTTTCGGGCAGGAAACCCCGTTGTACTTAGAGAAGATCAGTATTTTGAACTTATGGATAATGATGACCCCCGATACTAAGCCCAACTCACCAAAATCCAAACCAGGTACGACTTGAATTTCAACAGCCTTTAGTCTATCCTTCAACTGCTTGTGTTTATCCTCAGCTGGAGGATATTTCTCATAAAAGTAGTCTTCATCTTCGAAAACTTGACTATTGGCACCCCCGGCACGGATGCTCCTTGCCTCTTCATCTTGACTTTCGTCCTCCTCAGATGACTCTTCGACTATCTATACCTGACGAATTGGACCTTTGAACCTCTTACCCATGTTAATGAAGGCCTTCTTTTTGTTTTTCTTCTTGGCTACTAGCATAGTCATCAGCTTTTGTTTCCCCTTGGCTAGGGTCAGTAAGGTATCTTGGAACTGGGAATTCTGTGCTTGCAGGTCCTTCACTGTTTGTTCGATATCCATCTTCTTGAAATAAACAGTAGAAAATAAGGAAACCTGTTATGGAAAACCTATTTATTTTATGATGCATGAAAATGCGTATGCAAATGATTTCAAGGACTTAGAAGATTTAAATTTGTTTAGACAAAAGGAACAAACATCAATTGCATTATAAGTTCAAATTGATTACAAACACTCCTCTTGGGCTTACAATGGAGGAAATATACACAAAATAAACTCCTAAGACAAAAAGGTCAAGCGCATCCTCTTCGACACAATGTAGGCGTTCAAACTTCGCTCTTCATGAAGCAGTCTCGTAAGCTCTAAAACCTTCTTTTCACTTGCGTAGAACTGGGTTTCAAAGGTGTCTCGCTCTTAATTTAACTGAATCCAAGCTCTTTTAAAATCTTCAAGAGAAGTAGGGATGTTAGGATAAGGGGCAATATACAGAACATCTCCTTCAGCGGCAGGCTCCACAATGATAGGTAAGATGGCTTCATAAGGAATCATGAGGTTTTGAGCACGAGCTCGCACCCACTTGAGATAAGGATCCAAAGGAATGGAGTTCTTATTCCCCAATGTCTTGCTATCAACCTTGTTAACCATGCCCCAAGCTCGTATTAATTTCTGACGATAACCTTGGACATCACTCTCATAGTCAAATGCTATTCCTTGGACAAGTGCATCATAAGGGCCATCCCTCCTAGCATATCCAAACTGTCGCAAAGCCAAACAAGGATTTTAGGTAGAACCTCCCCTAATTCCAAGTAGAGGGACATTAGGGTATTCCCCACAATGGTCAATAATAGTAATGTCCTCCATAGATCGAGCACACCAATAGATATCAGAATATGTGAGTGACATCAACCTACTAGACCATCTTAAGCCTTGCTCGTTCTTTACAGTAGATCGGGGTAGGTGCAAATAAACCACCTAGCCAAAAGAGGAGTGCAACATATAAGAAGTCATCTTCTCTTCATGGTGCAGGTGTGAAAAGAATGCAAGATATCCCCAAGTAAAGTAGGCACCAGATTGCGAGATAGAAATTTTTTGACTGTGTTCACATCTATAAGTTGGTCCGAATTGGGAAACAGAACCACCCCATAGATAAGAAGAGCCAACACTTCTTTAAAGGCTTGTAAATCCATAGCATCCCTGTAGCGGTGAAAATTGGAGATCAAGCTATTAATTAACTTGACTCACAAAAAGCAAGAGTCGCCACCGCGCTTTATTATTTCCAAGGGAAAAGGGAAAAGAGCGAAATAAAACCTTAAAATATGCAATGTAAAATAATACTTAAAAATAATAAAAATACAATGCGTTTTTTGAAAGGGATCGAGAGTTCGGGGGTTGGTTATACAATGGGAAGGTATTAGCACCCAATGCATCTGCGGTACTCCACAGGAACCTTTTGAAATATCTGTTTTTGGTTAAAATTGTTTGTTTGATTAAAATGGTTCATTTGGCTAAAAAATGATTTGTTTGGAAAATATTTTGAAGATACGACGACCTAGTGTCGAAGTTTTGGCATAAAAGGGACGTGAGTTTAAAAATTGAAGTCTTTTGGGAAAATTATCTTAAGTTTGGAAAAATAGTAAACAAGCAAAAAAATGAATGAGACTATTCGCACGATTGTAGAAGATGTATTTGATGACATGAAGTCAGCTGAGTTGAAACATTTCCCTTGGAGTTAAACAAACGAACAGTAAAATAAGCTATAAAAATTAAAATGAACTAAGTCGAAAATATCACAAAATTTATTAACATATGAAAAGAAAATCAAAAAGGAATAAACATAAACAAAAATTGATAACAAGTGAATGATAATAAAGAATACGTGACGGAAGAAAAAAAATCAAGCATAAAGAGATATAGCAAAAATTAACTCTAAGCTACAATTGAAATTTCTAAGATTATTGAATTAAATCTAAATTAAAATTCTAAAACCTAATAACTAAACTAAATGAAAATTATAAAATTACTAACTAAACTAAATCAAACATTCTAAAGTTATTAACTAAATTAAACATTCTAAAATTATTAACTACCGAATAAAATTCTAAAAAAAATACTAACTAAGCTTGATAAAAATTCTAAACTTACTAACTAATTCTAAAGAAAATGTTAAGTTGATTCTAAACTAAACTAACCGATTAAGGTTTATCTAAAATTATGATAAAGAATTACTATTAACTAATTAACAATAAAAAAATAACTAACAAAGTTGGTGTGAGAATTAGAAAACATCAAAATGGAGGGTGTATAGTGAGAATCTCGTTGGGCTTAAATGGTAAGCTAAAGCCCAAACGATTATGTATATTGCTGAAATAAAAAAAATAAAAAAAGGGACCCGAAATGGGCCGAAAGCGGACCGGTCTTAGAAGATGGAAAGAAGAGTTATGGAGAGAAATAACAAAAAACTTTGTTACTCTTCTTCTCACTTCTACTCTGTTTTGAACCTTCAGTACCACCTTGAGCGGCGTCATCTTCTTCGTCGTCGGATTCATCTTTCTCGTCGTGGTCGTCACTGGCCCCCTTCTCTCCAACGCTTCCTCTTCCTCTTCCTTCAAAGCGTGAGCGGTTTGTTTCTCAGCCTTAGCTCTGGCCACCATTTCTTCAGACATCAAAGAGTCTTTCGCGGTACCTTTCCAGCCCTTGTTGTCGCCGTCATTGTTTTTGCTTTGTTTCTTCTTTGTTTTCCTTTGACCAAAAGGGGCCGATGAACATTTGTTTTTTGATCCAAATTTCCTTTGAGTCCACTCTTGTTTCTGAGTTTTACGAATTTGCGAACCCTCTAGGAGACGGTAGAGGATTTCAGGGAGATCTTTGAAGTAACCAAAGTCAGCAAGGGAAGGAACATTGGAAGCTAGAGTTTTAGGGTGATGTTGGTGAAACCAGAGAGCGGCAGCGTAAAAGCCTTCGCGATCGGACTTGCCGGTACCACGAACACCATGGAGGTTACAGACGAGTTTGAGGGTGGTGAGTGGGTTATGGGACCAAGCAAGTTGGAGTCTCTCAACGAGTGTTTCAGAGGGAGTGTCGGGGACAACATGGAAGAAAAAGTCTAGACAAGGGTTACCTGTTGAGAGAAACGTTGGTGACATGTTCTCGGTTAACCCCATCGGTGGCTGGCGGTTAGATCCTATGGATTTGAAGTTGGCAACCATTTGATCGATGAAACCGTCGTTAGTGGTGACGGTTTGAGTAGAGGTTGTGGTGGTGGGGTTGGGGTTTGATTTCAGAGTGTAAATCTCAGGTGGGCCAATGAGAGTTGCGGCGGCCATAATGAAATCAATGTGAGGAAATTTGGATTCAAAAGGTCAGGTTGTGTTGTGTTGAGTTGTGTTGTTGAACAAAGGGTGAAGGGAGTTAATGCGATGGTTCGATACGATGCTTACGAAGGGGATTGGAAGGGGTTCGGCTCGCAGAATTGAGATAAGGTTATGGTGATGATGTAGTTCGTGTGCAGCTTGCGGAAAGGAGGATGGTGAGGATTTGGGATGATAATGGAGGATGAAGGTGTTGGATGCACAGAGAGATCATCATCAATGTTCTTCTTTCTCTGATTTCTACTTTTCCTATAAAATAAAACACCACAAACAAAAAAGCAAACAAAACAGTGATAATGGTGTTCTCAGAATTTGACTTCTTTGAATGTTGGCTCCTAGAAGTTGTAGGTTGTTGTTGTGGTTTTTCCTGAATCAAACTATTTACAAAATTTATGAAAAAAAGGTTTAGAAATTGTTTTTGTTTTATGGAGTAGAGAAAAAGATAAGTGGTAGTATTACTACTGTTATCTTTTTTTTGGTGTCCTTGTCCAAAAAGTGAAATAAGCTTTATCTAGGAAAATGAAAAACAAAATTTGATTTCAAAATTAATCACAACCGTTCAATATAAATTCAATCTCTATCAATCCGCAAACCATGCTATCGACCAATGAGAATTAAGCGAAACCTAATTAATATTTTTTTTTGTGACCGAAAAGTCCATGAATGACCAAAAATAAAATAAAATCCCGAAACTATATATAAAAAAAAATCAATTTAAAATAATTTTTGAAATTTTTCTGAATTAAAAATAAAGACACAAAATGACCGAAAACGATAAAAAATGGACGAAAATTTATCCGATAAAATAAAATGAACATATTAAAATAAACTACATGTCACGAAGATTAAAGAAAAAATATTCAAGAAGTCAAAAAATCAAAAATAAAATAATAATAAAAATATCAGACTAAACAGACGTTTAAGGTTAAAAACGAGACTTCGAACTGTACCGAAAAAATAAAGCGAGCATACCGTCATAATCTATGCGAAACGCAGATTCATAAAATGATCGGTAAAAGGTGAAAACTTGAAATATTTTCTCGCTAATTTCCCGCATAGTGTCGAATCGCTTTTAACAGTCTGTCTATAAAACCAAAATATTTTTATTATTGAAATATAAACAACTTGGAGCAATGCAACAAACGAGTAAATAGATAAAAATGCATGAAGCAAAATGCCGGGTATTTTACAACTGAAAGACGATGCAAACTTTGATTTAAACTGACTTTTTCTGATCAACTTAAATACGACTAATGATGCAAAATGTGATGAATGAAGATATTTACTAATGATCATGACCAAATAACAAAATATGGTATGAATGTGCGACTGAAAAAATTAGGGGAGAAATTTAGGGTGCAACAGTTGTGCCTTGATGAATCAGTCTTCGAGAATCCATAATCAACCGTACTTCGGGCTTGGGAGACTCAAAACTTTAATTGAGGCGCGACACCTGATGCTCTTGATTCAGACCTGTCTCTGCACATGACACAAAAGAAAACATGAACATACACCTTTGTATGCGATTAGAAATTAGTGATACATATGCTAAAAATATTCAAAACACTTGACAATCTTCGCATAGTCAAAGCTCGAAGGTGAGAGGTTAAAACCGACCGTATTTTGTGACCTTGACTTATGCAAAAATAAAAATGGGATCTTAGGTCAAAAATTGGGGTACAACAGCTGCCCCTATTTAAGTTTCTTCTATCTGGAGATATGAAGATTGGGATCTTCATTTCGACGAGATTGAAGGGACTTAAATATAGAATACCCAATTTTTGGCCTTAAGATACCGCGATTATGTTCATGATATGATATGAATGTAATGCTCTGAATTTTATGGGGAATGACGTCATATGAGACTGACTATGCTGGAGAAACCAAACACATTATACAGTAATCCCACAGAGGAAGAGGTTGTACCTCCACTGGGGAAACAAAGTCATAGACTTCAAATGAGAGACTCTTGAATGATTTACATCAGTGTTGAGACTGGAAAAGAAATGATTTACATCAGCACTAAGACTGGAAAGTGATTAACATCAACACTGTGGCTGGAGATAAACATCTCTGATTTCTGAATTTTACCAAGAACGGTAACACATTTCTTCTTTAACCGAGATATCGCTTGAAAAGGATAAAATAACAAACTTCTCCACGGGACTTTTCCGAAAGGGATGCCATTTGCTGAGTAGACATTATTGTTGGGGATACACAAGCTGCTCAAATAAAGAGGCCGCCACTTGCTTCCTTTCAAAGGTGTCAATAACGTACAAGCTGCTTATGAAGAGACCGCCACTTGCTGTCTTCAAAGAATATTAAAGCACACAAGCTGCTCATGAAGAGGCTGCCACTTGTTGTCTTCAAAGAATATCAAAGCACACAAGCTGCTCATGAAGAGTCTGCCACTTGCTGTCTTCCAAATAATACTAACGTATAAGCTGCTCATGAAGAAGCTGCCACTTGCCGTTTTCAAAAAAGTGTTGATAACATACAAGTTGTCCATGAAGAGACTGCCGCTTGTTGTTTTTCAAAGGTATCAATAACATACAAGTTGCTCATGAAGAGACCGCCGCTTGTTGTTTTTTCCAAAAGTAACAATAACATACAAGTTGCTCATGAAGAGACCGCCGCTTGCTGTTTCTTTCAAGGTATCAACATATAAGTTGCTCATGAAGAGACTGCCGCTTGTTTTTTTTCAAGAGAAAAAGAACACACAAGTTGCTCATGAAGAGACCTCCGCTTGCTGTTTGTAAAGAGTATCCATAACACACAAGTTGCTCATGAAGAGACCGCCACTTGCTGTTTGTCAAGAGTATCCATAACACAAGTTGCCTCATGAAGAGACTGCCGCTTGCTGTTTTCTCAAAGATACCCATAAAATATCATGAAGATATTGCTGGAGGTGAGAATCAATAATTTCATCGAGGATGGACAAACTGCTCATGAAGAGACCGCCATTTGTCGTAGAGAAATCAGAAATAATCAAACTGCTCAAATAAAGAGTCAGTCGCTTATTGTCATGTCGATATTCCAGAAGAAGGTTGTGATAACACTGTTGGGAAATAAAGTTCATCTTCAATGGGGAACCATGAATAAATCCTTCTTGAGGAGACCAAGTATTTACGTTGCAAAATAAATGCACTCTCCATCTAGGTTTCACAGCCTAGAGAGATCCACAGGGTATCGTTCACAAGAGACAAAGCTCAATCCAGGAATAAACTGGAGAGAAAATAGTCAAACAAGACTCCACTCAATGAGGAAACAACTCAAATGGGGATTTATCCTATCCAGAGATGGAAAAGGAAAGCTAAAGCAATATTCTTCCACGAGAGTTAACTCAGTGGGGAATTAGAAAAGAGGCGCACTTTCTGCTTAAGTTGACACTCTATTTGGAAAGATCAAATATGCTGTTTGAATAGACATAACCAAGGTGTACGAACTCAATGACATCAACAAATACAACCGTGCATGCATGATGCAAGTGTGAATGAATAAATGAATGTCATGTATATGCTGACAAAACAAATAGAGGAGATAGACTGAAGATGATAAGACGTCATAGTACAGCTCGACACTCGGCTAATCTCAATAGGATGGGAACATTACTGGAGATAAAACACAGGCCATCATTGGAGCAAGGTCCTTTTACAAGGCTTAAATATCTCTGGAGAGGAAGATATTTTCAGGTAGAAAACCCAAAGTCTAGTCTTCTATTGCAAACAATCCATTGAAAGGATAACAACACAAACAAAGTTTCAGCTGGAAAGAAGTCTTGCTTAGCTGGAGATACTGGGAACACCACCCTCTGATAATGTATGAAAAACATATCTTGACAAATCTGGATTGCCCCTGGGATTAATTTTGGATGCCCCAAGTTTACTGCTGATAAGCTGCATGTTGCACGACATTTCTTGCGAATAACTTCACTTAAAATGCCCCAAGCTATATGGCTGACGAGGAGAAATCGTCTCGAGAGGATTTTACAAAAGACCTGGCATCCACCATGCCCTGGTGTCTTTAAACTCTTAGCAAGATTCGTCGAATCTCGATGTGATTGCCCCGGATTGACTGTACTTGTCACAACAAAGTCTTTAAATTTTGCCCCAAAGGGTAAACAAGTTGGGAAAGCATTAACTGGGAGAAGCAACATGTTCGTGCTTACAGTCTTCAGGTAACATGCCCCTGCATATGATTCGCCAATTACTCAACATAGTTTCAAGCCTTAAAAGAATAAACTCATCACTGGTGCTTATGTGAGCTTCCTTGATATCAAACAAATGTTTTGCAGTTAGAAAAGGTTTACAATGAGAATGAAAATTTTAATGCAACAGTTATGTAAGTCTTGAAGATTTTGAAAGATATCGCACAAATTTTGCGAGCTAAAGCACCATTTATTTTTGTATAGGAAAAACATATGATACCAACATAACTATTTAGAACATTCGTGGGAGTCAGGAACACTATCTCGTTGAAGTATGCTTTCAAAATAACCTTGCTTCAATTAGGACTTTTGAAGGTTGTAACGTGGTCTGGTTCATGGTTTTTAGAAAAAAAGATTTTAAGGCTCAAAATATTTGGTGTCCACCCATTCTTCATGATGTTCTCCAATCCTATGTTCAGTTAATTCAACATGAGTGTTCATCTCTCAAAAGGATTTTGTGATGGTCAAGGAAACGACGAGGCTTTCGGAGTAGAAACCAACCTCATGTCTTCGTGTTTGTAGTCACCAATTTGTTCTTTGCCGAGGACTTTTCTTTGCAGTCCTTTTCTTTGCGATTTTTATTTTCCCTAACTTTTGCCTGAACTAATTCTTTTGAATTGATAGTCCAGCGGGATGTCTTAATTTTGCCTAAGTCGTAAGTTTTCATGTTTTTGACTTAGCAGGCTTTTTCTTTTTTTTTGATTTTTGACTTTTTGAACAAAATGTGTGACATTAGCTTGTCTTTGCTTGTTGAGAGGATTGTGATTGCCTCGTTTCTTGATGAATGAGGGATAACATTGTGGTTCCACATCCTCTAGATTCATTATACATGAAGGATAGCCCTCGTAGTTTCTCTTCAAAAAACATCTTCCTTATGAATTTTGAACACTCAGTCAGATTAACTAAAAACTACCCTGCCCCAGGTTAAAATTCAAGGTTTTTTCGTATAGAAAATAAACTTCTGCTTCAAAGGCTCAAAAGGGGTTAGCAAGGGATTATCTTCCTTATATCTCCGGTGTTTAGGGATTTGAAACAATGCCTGTACATCATCAGCAAGATTTTTTCCAAAAGCATACAACCAGAGATTTTGTGTTTTTTAGATCATCATCCTCCCTTCAATCTCTGCCTAGGCAAGAGAATGAGCAACAATTTGGTATCATAATGCAAAAATAAATTTAAAATTTGAAAACAAATATGAGTGAAATGAATGAATTTCCTCAAGACAAACATACTCATTGTATTCAGATAATCATTCAGATGCAAACAAGTTCTTACATGCAAACAATGTTTTGATAAACAAGAAAAATTACAAAAAGCAGAAATAAGTTAATAATCTGGGAAGGCTTTCCATCTGGACTTGAATTACCGAAAACATCCTTCAAAAATCAAAGTCACCATCAATCGTGTTTACTCTTCGGCGCATGCTTGATTTGAACTTCAAAACCAACGTCCTTGAATGACAAGATACCACTTCTGACCAACTTCTGAACCTCAATCTTCAAAGCAAAGCAACCCTCCAAGTCATGCCCAGGAGCACCTTGATGAAAGGTACAAGCCAAATCAGCTTTGTAGTACCAATGTATCTTCTCAAGAACATTCGGTGGAGGTCGGGTCTGAACCAAATTCCTCTGCATCAGGATAGGGAACAACTCTGTATAGGTAATTGGAATTGGATCAAACTGGGTTTTCCTCTGATTAGGAACTTGCTGATTCTGTTGATGAATAGGAGAAACGTGATGATTCTGACGATGATTATTTCTTCCTCTGGTTCTCTTCTTGGAAAAGTTATTATCAAACTTCCTCACAGCATTAGCTGAGCTACCATCTTCATATAAACATCCCTTTCAGACATCTTCTTCTAGACGCACTCCCACATTCACCTTGTCAGGAAATTCATTAGGTGAATTAACCATCACCCTCTCATGAGAGAATGATTTTAGAGTTTCAGTGGAGACTTTTATCATCGCTTCCTCCCTTCTAGAAGGATTGACTTGGGAGGTAACCAAAATTTCAACCCAAAACAGTCGAGTGATCCATACCAGCTTTCAAAATAGTCATCTCTTTGCGGAGTTCAGAAACCTCTTGCTTGATATTCTCCATTATCCTCTTAGCGCGAGTGTTGTATTAGTGAGACCAAAGGAAAAATAAGACTTGGAAAAGGACCTTTGAAAGTGAAATAAAAAATGTAGAATGATACATGATATGCAAAAGAGAGTTTTTATTTGATTTTCAAGGAACTCAAGATATTAAGTTGTAAACATCAAAGTATGAAGATAGAAGATGAATTTTAAATTGGCTCCAAACATTGATCAAGTTATCATCAAGATCAATCATCCATTTTGGTGGATTAGGGTTTTCACCCTATCAACACCCAAGATCCATTGAGCTTGACGAAACTTGTGATGTTTACAAAGAAAGACCTCCAAATTCCTTCAAAGTCAAGTGAAAAGGGTTTTATGGATGCATGAATGCATGGCTATGCAACAACCACAAGCAAGGTCACAAATAAAGTCGAAAGGTTCAACGTCACGAGCATGGAGTCAAGGTAAGGAACACCCCCAAGGTATGTACTAACGGTTTAATCACACCTGTAGAACAAGGTTCTAAGAGTTCCCGGAGTCTACATTCCTCCTTCGGATATTACCAACGTCTTGATTACTCAATAATCAGCAATATTCTCAAGAGAAACTCATCCGAGCGTAGCATCGCGTAACAATTACTTCCGGATTACTCTGTAATAATCTCCGCGCTACACCTAAAAGGCCAAGATGGGTTAGGGTTCTACGGTTCCCAGCTTCTCTGGCTCCCAGGTCGAAAATAATAATGTCTTCCCGATTACTCGGTAAACAAATATTACGTTCAAAAGGGCCTTCCACTGAGTGGGGGATCTCATGCCTCCTTCTTCGGGATTACTCCCTCAAAGTTAACATGACTATACCGCCCGTCCTATTCCTAAGTGTAACTTAGTCCGGGTATATGACTTGTCCTTTGCAAAAATTATCAACACCCAAATAATCATAATATATACATATAATCAAACAATCAAATAATGATAAAACAGATAAAACAAATTAGGCTTAACCCACTTAGGGATGGACCAGCAAGAGGTCAATCTGTCCCCAGCAGAGTCGCCAATTCTGTAGCGGTGAAAATCGGAGATCAAGCTATTAATTAACTTGACTCACAAAAAGCAAGAGTCGCCACCGCGCTTTATTATTTCCAAGGGAAAAGGGAAAAGAGCGAAATAAAACCTTAAAATATGCAATGTAAAATAATACTTAAAAATAATAAAAATACAATGCGTTTTTTGAAAGAGATCGAGAGTTCGGGGGTTGGTTATACAATGGGAAGGTATTAACACCCAATGCATCTGCGGTACTCCGCAGGAACCTTTTGAAATATCTGTTTTTGGTTAAAATTGTTTGTTTGATTAAAATGGTTCATTTGGCTAAAAAATGATTTGTTTGGAAAATATTTTGAAGATACGACGACCTAGTGTCGAAGTTTTGGCATAAAAGGGATGTGAGTTTAAAAATTGAAGTCTTTTGGGAAAATTATCTTAAGTTTGGAAAAATAGTAAACAAGCAAAAAAATGAATGAGGCTATTCGCACGATTGTAGAAGACGTATTTGATGACATGAAGTCAGCTGAGTTGAAACATTTCCCTTGGAGTTAAACAAACGAACAGTAAAATAAGCTATAAAAATTAAAATGAACTAAGTCGAAAATATCACAAAATTTATTAACATATGAAAAGAAAATCAAAAAGGAATAAACATAAACAAAAATTGATAACAAGTGAATGATAATAAAGAATACGTGACGGAAGAAAAAAAATCAAGCATAAAGAGATATAGCAAAAATTAACTCTAAGCTACAATTGAAATTTCTAAGATTATTGAATTAAATCTAAATTAAAATTCTAAAACCTAATAACTAAACTAAATGAAAATTATAAAATTACTAACTAAACTAAATCAAACATTCTAAAGTTATTAACTAAATTAAACATTCTAAAATTATTAACTACCGAATAAAATTCTAAAAAAATACTAACTAAGCTTGATAAAAATTCTAAACTTACTAACTAATTCTAAAGAAAATGTTAAGTTGATTCTAAACTAAACTAACCGATTAAGGTTTATCTAAAATTATGATAAAGAATTACTATTAACTAATTAACAATAAAAAAATAACTAACAAAGTTGGTGTGAGAATTAGAAAACATCAAAATGGAGGGTGTATAGTGAGAATCTCGTTGGGCTTAAATGGTAAGCTAAAGCCCAAACGATTATGTATATTGCTGAAATAAAAAAAATAAAAAAAGGGACCCGAAATGGGCCGAAAGCGGACCGGTCTTAGAAGAGGAAAAGAAGAGTTATGGAGAGAAATAACACTAACTTTGTTACTCTTCTTCTCACTTCTACTCTGTTTTGAACCTTCAGTACCACCTTGAGCGGCGTCATCTTCTTCGTCGTCGGATTCATCTTTCTCGTCGTGGTCGTCACTGGCCCCCTTCTCTCCAACGCTTCCTCTTCCTCTTCCTTCAAAGCGTGAGCGGTTTGTTTCTCAGCCTTAGCTCTGGCCACCATTTCTTCAGACATCAAAGAGTCTTTCGCGGTACCTTTCTAGCCCTTGTTGTCGCCGTCATTGTTTTTGCTTTGTTTCTTCTTTGTTTTCCTTTGACCAAAAGGGGCCGATGAACGTTTGTTTTTTGATCCAAATTTCCTTTGAGTCCACTCTTGTTTCTGAGTTTTACGAATTTGCGAACCCTCTAGGAGACGGTAGAGGATTTCAGGGAGATCTTTGAAGTAACCAAAGTCAGCAAGGGAAGGAACATTGGAAGCTAGAGTTTTAGGGTGATGTTGGTGAAACCAGAGAGCGGCAGCGTAAAAGCCTTCGCTATCGGACTTGCCGGTACCACGAACACCACGGAGGTTACAGACGAGTTTGAGGGTGGTGAGTGGGTTATGGGACCAAGCAAGTTGGAGTCTCTCAACGAGTGTTTCAGAGGGAGTGTCGGGGACAACATGGAAGAAAAAGTCTAGACAAGGGTTACCTGTTGAGAGAAACGTTGGTGACATGTTCTCGGTTAACCCCATCGGTGGCTGGCGGTTAGATCCTATAGATTTGAAGTTGGCAACCATTTGATCAATGAAACCGTCGTTAGTGGTGACGGTTTGAGTAGCGGTTGTGGTGGTGGGGTTGGGGTTTGATTTCAGAGTGTAAATCTCAGGTGGGCCAATGAGAGGTGCGGCGGCCATAATGAAATCAATGTGAGGAAATTTGGATTCAAAAGGTCAGGTTGTGTTGTGTTGAGTTGTGTTGTTGAACAAAGGGTGAAGGGAGTTGCTGCGATGGTTCGATACGATGCTGACGAAGGGGATTGGAAGGGGGTTGGCTCGCAGAATTGAGATAAGGTTATGGTGATGATGTAGTTCGTGTGCAGCTTGCGGAAAGGAGGATGGTGAGGATTTGGGATGATAATGGAGGATGAAGGTGTTGGATGCACAGAGAGATCATCATCAATGTTCTTCTTTCTCTGATTTCTACTTTTCCTATAAAATAAAACACCACAAACAAAAAAGCAAACAAAACAGTGATAATGGTGTTCTCAGAATTTGACTTCTTTGAATGTTGGCTCCTAGAAGTTGTAGGTTGTTGTTGTGGTTTTTCCTGAATCAAACTATTTACAAAATTTATGAAAAAAAGGTTTAGAAATTGTTTTTGTTTTATGGAGTAGAGAAAGAGATAAGTGGTAGTATTACTACTGTTATCTTTTTTTTGGTGTCCTTGTCCAAAAAGTGAAATAAGCTTTATATAGGAAAATGAAAAACAAAATTTGATTTCAAAATTAATCACAACCGTTCAATATAAATTCAATCTCTATCAATCCGCAAACCATGCTATCGACCAATGAGAATTAAGCGAAACCTAATTAATATTTTTTTTTGTGACCGAAAAGTCCATGAATGACCAAAAATAAAATAAAATCCCGAAACTATATATAAAAAAAAAATCAATTTAAAATAATTTTTGAAATTTTTCTGAATTAAAAATAAAGACACAAAATGACCGAAAACGATAAAAAACGGACGAAAATTTATCCGATAAAATAAAATGAACATATTAAAATAAACTACATGTCACGAAGATTAAAGAAAAAATATTCAAGAAGTCAAAAAATCAAAAATAAAATAATAATAAAAATATCAGACTAAACAGACGTTTAAGGTTAAAAACGAGACTTCGAACTGTACCGAAAAAATAAAGCGAGCATACCGTCATAATCTACGCGAAACGCTGATTCATAAAATGATCGGTAAAAGGTGAAAACTTGAAATATTTTCTCGCTAATTTCCCGCATAGTGTCGAATCGCTTTTAACAGCCTGTCTATAAAACCAAAATATTTTACTTATTGACATATAAACAACTTGGAGCAATGCAACAAACGAGTAAATAGTTAAAAATGCATGAAGCAAAATGTCGGGTATTTTACAACTGAAAGACGATGCAAACTTTGATTTAAACTGACTTTTTCTGATCAACTTAAATACGACTAATGATGCAAAATGTGATGAATGAAGATATTTACTAATGATCGTGACCAAATAACAAAATATGGTATGAATGTGCGACTGAAAAAATTAGGGGCAAAATTTAGGGTGCAACAGTTGTGCCTTGATGAATCAGTCTTTGAGAATCCATAATCAACCATACTTCGGGCTTGGGAGACTCAAAACTTTAATTGAGGCGCGACACCTGATGCTCTTGATTCAGACCTGTCTCTGCACATGACACAAAAGAAAACATGAACATACACCTTTGTATGCGATTAGAAATTAGTGATACATATGCTAAAAATATTCAAAACACTTGACAATCTTCGCATAGTCAAAGCTCGAAGGTGAGAGGTTAAAACTGACCGTATTTTGTGACCTTGACTTATGCAAAAATAAAAATGGGATCTTAGGTCAAAAATTGGGGTACAACAATCCCAAATATACCGAGCCCTCTCAAACAAAAACTTGGCTAAAAACCCTTTGATGCCACTTCTCATTTCCCAATTGTCCACAACTTCGGATCGTTGCAAATGTAGAGCTCAAGCGATCTCCTCAGGTCTTGGGTCTCTTTCAATACCGTTGAAGGGTAGTTGCTCAAGGATATGGATTCCCGAGAGTTGAGAAAATTCTTCCATGGTGGGCACAAGTTGGTAATAAGGAAAAGTAAAGCAATGGTGCAAAGGGTCGAAGAATTGGAATAGCACTTTCACCATATCCTCTTTAAAGCTTGTTGTAACCAAGTTGATGAGACGAACATATTTCTTGGTGAAGGGAGAATCATTGGGGGCCCTTGATGCCAATTCCTTGAGTTAAGGAGGCGTTTTGACGAGGTTGATTTGGATAGTACTTCTGCGAGTGGAAGTCATGTCCTACAAAACAGAACAAAAAATAAATCTCTAGGTCCTTGAAATGGTTAGTGCAAAATGCCATGGTATGATGTCATGATGTTATGTACAAGTAAACATATACACGCAAACAAACAAGTCCTTAGGTTTAGGCTTGCATGAGGTTTATTGGTAAGTACCCTCTTGAAGTTTAGTTGGCTCAACGTGTCCTAGAAATAAATGGGGATTTAGGAAATCTCAATATCACTGATCTTTCTTCATCTGGCATTATTTCTGTGGAAGCCTACTTATTGGCGATCGAAATATCCCGAAAGTCCGATCTCAATGAGCATAGTATCGAGTATCGACCAACTTCAGACTCCACCAAAGCCGGCTATCTCACTACTTCCTAATGGCAAAGTTGTTCAATTAAAGGTTCTAAGGTCAATTAGTGCTTCATGACACCACACATCGGCCCCGTATTCTCCTTGACTAAACTCAAGGGCTACCGGTACCAACAAATGTGTCACACTAACGTAGCCACCGCTTCAACCATGTCGGTATACCCCGCACAGTTTCCATAATCTATTGCTACTTACCTAATGGTGTTCCCCGGTCTGGGTAGAGGATCAATACAAACCCAAACAAGGACCCATAAATGTAAAGCAAACAAATCAAACAATGAAAGCAAGTAAATGTGATTTAACTCTAAGGTAACCCCACTTTTTATACTATCCCCAGCAGAGTCGCCAGTTCTGTAATACGGTGGGAGAACTGACTTGGTTGTTTTGCGTTTGATCGCAATTGTAGCGGATAGCAAGAGTCTCCATTGACTTTTCTTTTATCCAATAAGGAAAGGGTGAAAAGAACATGAAAGACCTTTGAGATGTTTTCTTGAGTTCAGGGGGTAGGTTATGAAAAGGGAAGGTGTTATCACCCTTTTCATCCGTAGTTATCTACGGGATCTTAGTTGCTTGGTAGATCAATTTTGAAATTGCTTTGTTTGAAATGTGTTTGTGGTGGGTTTTGAAAGTATTTTTAAAAAGCGCATTCGTTTAGGCAAACTTTGTAATGATTCTCGTCTCTATAAGAATGTATACAAAGTGTTGGACTTTTTGAAAATGTTCCGTGTTTTGAAAGTGTTTAGTGTGTTTAACAAGATGTTTGTTTTTGATGATGGATTGTGAGTAAGTAACTAAGAACGTTCTACCTACTCAAAAGTCTTTTGTTCATTTCTCTCTTCCTTTGGCATTTCTATCTCACCATTGATTGGTAAGTAGCCTTATCCTTGGATGTGAAGGGACATGTGTGGGTCATCGTATAGTCATAAGATGCAATGTTGTGAGATGTCTTAGCATTTATCTTAAGGGTCTAAGATCATTTGTAAGGTAACATTTGAAGCGTCATCGAGGGACTATGATCTTGTATTTTTTATTGTTCTTTACTAAGGCGTCTCACATGCATAATATGACCATTTTTTTAAGGCAACGAGTGGAGTTAACCCTAGAGGTGCAAAGTGTGCAAGTGTTTGTATTTCATGCTTGAATTATCTTGGATTAGGGTTTTTTAAGATTGATTTTATCTTTCCATACAAACCCTAATTACTAGCATTTATATGAAAGCGATAAATTGCAGAAAGTAAATATCCTACGCTATTACATCATTTAGGGATGGGGTGTACAAATTTACAAATGGGGGTTGCAAGAAATTAAACCTAATTATCTATTACAACCATATTGAACTTTGAATAACGTACAAGAATTGAAATGTATAAAATGTCCAAGACATGAATGAAAGGAAGGTGAATTTGTTTTGATTTTGTTAAAGAAAATATTTTAACTTAATTAACTAAATAAAATAATTAACTAAAATAAGAGAAGTTAAGATTAATTTAGAGAAAAGAAATTAAATAGGAAAATGTTTTTGGTCTTTTTATTTGAAAAGTTAAATAAAAATAAACTAAATAATAAAAATATTTTGTTAGTGTTTTTGATTAATAAAAATAATAATAATGATACTAAAATAATAAAAGAAAGAAAATAAAATGAAAATATAAAATTAAAGTCAGGGGGTTTAGGAAGTGGAAAGGAGAAAAGCCCAGAAGTTATGGCCCAGGCGGGCTAACAAGTATATTGGGGGAATGATGCTGGAAGCAGAAGATGAGAAAAACCTAGAAGTTCTGGCCCAGGTGTACTGCTAACAAACATATGGAGGGGGTGATGCTGGAAGAAAAAATGAGAAGGCTTAGAAGTTCTGGCCCAGGCATGCTGTTGACAGGTAAGTGGAAATGAGATAACCTAGAAGTTCTAGCCCATGTATGCTGTTAACGGGTAAATGGGAATGAGATAACCTAGAAGTTTTGGCCCAGGTGGGTTGTTAATAGATAAATGGAAATGAGATAACCTAGAAGTTCTGTCCCAGGTGTAGTGTCAACAGATAAATGGAGTAAAATGTTAAGAAATAAAAACCAAAAAGGTGCTCCTGGGGCTAGAACATAGGACCCTTAACATTAATATCTTACGCGCACGCTCTCTACCACTGGGGTGGCTATACATCCGGTATTATAAACAAAACCAAAAATATATATTACAAAATCAGTTCTGATGATGAACTTCATCTTCTTCCTCGCGCCAGCCAGAGCATCTACAACTTATTCATTTCTCAGCCAAAATGGAAAATGTAAACATGAAAGTTATGGCAAATTTCATCATGGTTCCAGAATTATAAAGCATTAGAACTATAAATCAGAAACAAATATGAATTTTGCTAGCCCTAATCTGTACCCTAATTTTTTAAGAAGTTCTGGTCCTAAATTCTCTCTACTCAGGTAATATAAATAAAATCTATGGATATGTACAGTTTCAGAGCAATGATATCTACATTTTGTCTTTGAAAATGCAAGCCTAAAAAGCCTAAATAATGAGATGAAAATAAAAAGAATTTACCCTGTAGCTGAAGATTGTGTTCTGAATTAGAGCTTGATTCGAGTTGCTGTGATGATTTGGTTAGCTTCCTCAAGTTCCCAAGAATCTAATGCAAACCTTATCCCGAGCTGTGGATGGCTGGAATGTTCTGAAGAAACCAAAATGTAATGCTCTGTTTTTGAAAATGGAGTTTGGTGAAGATGATGTTACAGTCTGAAAACAAAGGTTAGGATAACTTCTATATGTGTATCAGAAACTTTGTGGATGGTTTGGCCAAGAAACGCACGAGGGATTTTGGAGATTGGATTCAAAAATCAGAAATGACAAGTTTTTGTGCTTGTGTTGCAATTTCTGGTTCTAGAGAGTTTTAGTGAGTTTCAGGGTTCGTCCAATCCTCTTTCAGTTTGCAAATGAAGGTTTAATTTATAGGAGAAAGGGTTTTGGAAGCTTGGAAAAAGGGTTTGACTTGTTTTTGAAGCAAGCTTAGACAAGCATGGTTTCAAGGTAAGATAGGGTGGCTAGCAGCTTTAAACACGAATGTTCTGAGTTTGTAGGGGATGCTTGTGCAGAAAGAACAAACACAAAGCTCAAGGAGAGTGGACTTTGTGATTAAAGTCACTTTTCCAGAATGAAAGTGTGAACTTTCTTCCTTAAATTGCAAGATGTATTGGACAAAGCTTAAATCAAGTGGTTCATAGCTTAGAAACTTGTGTAATCTTCTGATTAAGAATAGATACACACGTTAGAGGGCCTGAAAAGTGATATTATGCAGCATTGCTTGGAATTGGATCAGATGTTCATCATGAAACTGACTTATTATTTAAGAATGAATGTCCAACTTCTGATCTTCAATTCTCCCTACTCCAGCATGATCTGAAGGAGTTCTTTGACTTTCCATAAATCTTGTAACATGATCTGTAATCCCTCTTTGAATCACTTTTGCAAACTCCCATTGTAACTGCGTGAAAATTGACCCAGAAAAGTTATGTCAAAATTCTGGCTTAAAACGCCTAGAATTTTACTAAGTGTTTTAGTTTCATGGACATGTCTTCATGGATTTATAACTTGAGATCCAAGCATTTCTAGAAGAAGTTCTCTCTTGAAATGTGCCTAATCTTATTGAGATCTATAACTTTCATGTTGGAAGTTTTTGTTGAACCATCTTGCATCATGGTGAAAACCTGACCCAAAGTTATGAAATTATCATATTTTTCTTAACACTTAGAAAATTTTCTAAGTGTTTAGAATTTTGACTTTTTTCAAAGTAATCTTGACTTTTGATTTCTTGATGAAAATTTTTCATACTTTGACATATCTTGATGAAATATGATTTTTTAAACTTGATTTTGATTCAAAAGTCAAAGTTTGACTTTTCAGTGTATAGTTGACTTTTTCATCAGTTGACCAAAATTCAAATATCAATCAATTGATATTGAGAAATGTTTTAAACCATGCCATTAGGTCAAAGTGATGCACTTGGATTCTTGATATCATGTCTTAAACCAACAAGTCATGTGCTAGGTCAAAAAGTCAAAATTGAACCTTCTCCGTCAAAACCCTAATTTTGAGCATTTTGCCCTTTTGATGATCTGATCAAATTTCTTGAGAAGTTGTGATCCAAACTTGACGAAATGGTTCATATGAGTTTAATATGTTGACATGGATCAAATATTATGAGTTTTGACTGTAAATAGACCACAATTGACATTTTCCCCAATATAGTTAATTTTAGGTCAACTGACCAATTGACTGAGCAAAAATGTGATCCAAAGCCTGAAACTTGACATGAGCAATCTTGGGAGTCCAAAATGATTTATGAAAATCATAGGAAGCATTAAAGGTCCAATTGTCCTTATACAAACTCAAACCCTAATTTTGAGTCATCAGTGTTTAGGGAGGTGTCTTGAACTGATCCAACCTTGTGTAGTCTTGAATCATTGGAGATCTTGTGAGAGAATATTTGAGAAATTGAGAGAGAAATTTTTTGGGGTACAACACACCCTTTCATCTGTAGTTATCTATGAGCTCTTAATTGCTCGTTCACTTTAAAAATTTCTTTGTGCATGTGATTGTTTGAAAATATTTTGAAATGCCAATGTAACTTTGTAATGATTCTTGTATCAGTCCTCAAGAATGCGTACAAAGTATTTTGAAAATATTTGTTTGAAAGTGTGATGTGTAAAAATAATTTTTTTTGAAATGTGCCAATAGACGGAAAGCTTTGCAAAGATTCTCGTATTTGTCCTCGAGAAAATTTGCAAAGAGTTTTGAAAAGGTTTGTTGTTTGATTTTGAAAATGTGATGTGGAATTTTTTATTAAGCAAACAATTTTTAGAGTCTTACCGACTTAATTTATAGTCTTTCCTATTCTTTCCTTTCTTTTAGAGGAAGAGACTATCTATGCCATTAGTTGGTAAGAAGTCCTCTCCATTGGATGTTAAGGGACAAGCGAAGGGTCATCGAATGGCATTGAAGGCAACATATAGAGATACTTTAACAATTATATCGGAGGGACTAGATCATTTTTCCTAGGCAACATCAAAGGATCATCGAGGGACTAGATCATTTTGTAGGCAACTCGAAGGGTCATCGAGGGATTATGATCTTTATTCGAAAGGGACCATGATGATATTGTTTAACCGAGGTTCTTTGCTAAAGTATTCTTGTTTTTTTGGGACATGACCAATATTTTCCGAAGGCAACAAAGATAGGTTACCCTAGAGGTGCAAAGTGTGCAAAAGTGGTTCAGTTCAGTTATATTTATCTTGGAAATGTTTAAGGTTATCTATCGATTTATCTTACCATACAAGCCTATTTACTACACAATTATATATATATATATATATATATATATATATATATATATATATATATATATATATATATATATATATATATATATATATATATATATATATATATATATATATATATATATATATATATATATATATATATATATATATATATATATATACAAGGCATAAAGTATAAGTGCGGAAAAAATAAAGTGCGGAAGATAAAACCTAACACTATTACATGGCCTCGGGAGAGTTACGTAATAATTAAAACTTTGCGAGAAATTAAAACTAAGCTATTACAAAACAACCCGTGCGACCTATACAATTGTTTCTAGGAATTTAAATGAAAAAGATAAATAAAAAAAGTTAGAAAGATTTTTTAAAGTCCTAAAAATTCTAGGTGTTAAAAGAAATTTTTTTTTGTAATTTTTTGTTTGATTTTATATGTTAATAATTTTAAAAAAACCTAATGTCTAATTTTAATTACAAATTAATTAATTTAATTGCAAAAGCCTAATTCTAAATTAATTGATATAAAAAAAGACTAAAACCTATTTTTTTTGTTTTTATAAGTTTTTTCTGATTTTTTTATTGTCTTTTGATTTTAATTATAAAAAAGAAATAAATAACTTAATAGAAATATAAGAAAGGAAAAATGTTAGAAAAAAGTGTTAAAAGAAATTGCATGGGGGTGGGAATCGAATGGCACCGTCCGTTTATTCTAAAAGTTCCTGTGAGTAGCTATTCAAAGCTTCACAGTGACTATGCCCTAGCAATGGCAAGTCACGATTCATGCGCTCAACCTTGCGTGTTTTGGCTCAAACCTATTCTAATCATCTCGTAGAATATGTTTGGACATACAAAAACAGTTAAGCATGCATAAATTAATAGATTTGAATTTTCAAAACCCTACCCAAATGGTGAGTGTGAGTATGATGATATTGGGTGTGGAATTGCTTAGTTCTTGATCTGGGTGTGTTCCTGGGAACGTCAGGATGATGGTTCAGTCCTTGGTTTGGACTGAAAACCACTGAAAAATGGAATTCGAATATGCCCTAATTCTTGACTTTTTGGTGATTTTTTTTAACTAGCTTTTGAGGTAGAATTTTGTGGTCCTCCTCTTGGTTTTATGCTTGTCTATTTATAATCCAATTATTCTAGGTCAACAAATGTGGTATGGAACCATATGTAATTATGGCATGATTTCTTTCCAAAAGCAATTAAAAACTTTCCAAAACAAGTGAAACTCTTTTCATATTGAGGCAACACAGTTTTGGCAAGTTGAATATGTGTTCTTTGGCCACATGCCTTGGTCCATCATTTGTTATTTTATTTAATTTATTTTGTATTTAATTGAATAAAAATCAAAATAAATATAAATAAATAAAGAAAATCATGGTAAGGTATAAATGAGTTTAGGAGTCCTCTATAAGGTCATTAACATGTTTATACCTTAGAAGATAGGTCCACTAGTCCAAAATTTCAAAATTGCTCAATTGAGGTTTCATGCATTTCTCAAAAATTACCCAACTTGCACCAATCATATCTCACTCAATTTTTGTCATATGAAGGTGATCTTGGACTTTTTAGAAAGCTCAAGATGTCACCTACAAATCTCATTTTGCTAAATTTTTCATTTGAAGTCTTTAACTTGATGTAAATTGCTTTGAAAAAAGATATCTTTTTGTTGACTTTCAAAATGACCTGTAATGTTTTGGCTCATATCTCTCAAATGAAGCATTTTTTGGACTTGAGCTTAGAGAGAAAAAGTTGTAGAGAATTTAATTTACATCAAAATGGGCTTTGGTTGAGAATTTTATGATGAAGCATGTGAAAGTTATTCTTGGTCAAAGTTTAGTTGACTTCTCCTAAAGAAAAACCCTAATTTAGCAATTTTTGACTTTTGATGAATCTTGAGTTTTATTGATGAATCATGATCAACCCTTGATAAAATGATGAACATGACCTAAAAATATTGATGTTGACCAAAAATCTTGAAGTTTGACTGTATGTTGACCACAAATGACTTTTTGTCCAATACAATTGATTTTCACTCATCTGAGCAATTGACTAAGAAAACTTGTGATGCAAGGCTTGAAACTTATCATGATGGTACCTTGAAACATATGAGGAACCATGAAACTCACTTGAGGCATTAGAAACTCAATTTTATTTGAGAAACACAAAATCCTAATTATAGGCCATTGCTTAGGAGAGATGCTTGTATGTTCAAACCCTTAAGTATTCTTGAGCAATTGAGAACCCTAGGAGCATGAGGAGGTGTCTTGAATCATTTGTCTTAAAAAATGGGAGAGCAAATTTTGGGGTACAACAACAACGATGCGTAGTGTCTAACGGTAAAGTGGTAACGTTAACTGTTAGAATGTGAATTTAGCATCATCCATAAAAAACACACAACAAACAAAAACATTTTTAAGAAGAACTAAGGTGTTCTTATTTCCTTGTGGATATGTAGGCTTGGAGTTTCAATGCTCAGACGAACGCACTAATAAAAACCTTTTCTTTTTTCCAATGAATTTATGCATGCATTTCCCTTTAGCAAGTAAGTTCTAGATATACACACCCATTGACTTGAATAACAAGAGTGGATTCCATGGAGTACCACAGACGTGAGGGGTGCTAATACCTTTCCCTTACGTAATAGACTCCCTTACCCGATATTTGGTTGTGAGATTATGTTTTTTTTTACCAATTTCTAAGGTTTTCTCTAAAGTTAGGTGGTGACTTTTTTTTGTTCCATCTAAAGTTATTCGAGTAGCTTTAGCTAGAGACTCTGCTGGAGAAACTTAAGAAAGTCAGTCCTAGCTCTTGTTTGTTTCCTTTGGGTGTTTATTCATTTGCTTTACTTGCTTTATTTCTTGAATTCATTCATTGCACCTTGGATATTCTGGATATTGGTGTTTGTTTCTTTGTTGGTGGGAGTTACTTGAGAGATAAGCCCAATACACTGGCTTGAGTGAACTCATAAGTTTAAAGAAGTAGATAGTCATGTCACCTACGGGTAGATGCCCTACTAGTGTGTGATGGGAACTGCACCCAGACTAGGTTTACTTTGGGGTACAATTGTTATGACGTAGATACGTTGAGACACTATACTTTTCAAAGGGGCCCGTGACTCTGGGAATACCTCAAGGATTCTTTATCCAAATTAGAAATCACATGTAAGAGGGTATGGGATTTTTTAAAGGAATCTTTGACCTTCATCCTACCCTGGTATTCTTGTATTCAAAAGAGGGTCAAACTTTTGATCCTGTTACGTTCATCCTACTCAAAAGTTTTCTACAACATTATTATACAAGATATGCTGAACTTTTGAAACTGAAGTTGTGATCCCATGCCTTTTGTTGTACCCCAAAATTTGCCCTCCTTTTTCTCAAGACATTTTCTCACAAGGATTTTCAAAAGGGAAAGTTTGCACAAGTACAATTAGATTTTTGGCTCTCAAGCATCAAATTAAAGAAGAGTAAGTTAGCCTTGATTCATAAGCTTCGATTGGGCATCTAAAAGCCTTCAAGAGAGCTTTTGTTTCAAAGTCTTTGATTGGGAATTTGGTCTCCTTCGATCAAGCTTTAGTCCACCAGCTTCGATTAAGCATTGATCC
The DNA here is from genome assembly GCA_948472305.1 of Vicia faba. Classification (NCBI taxonomy): domain Eukaryota; kingdom Viridiplantae; phylum Streptophyta; class Magnoliopsida; order Fabales; family Fabaceae; genus Vicia; species Vicia faba. The sequence continues at coordinate 1,210,823,650 of OX451736.1, read as the reverse complement.
CCCTTCGATCATGCTTTGATTCATAAAATTCGATTAGGTATTTGGTCCCCTTCGATCATGCTTTGATTCATAAAATTCGATTAGGTATTTGGTCCCCTTCGATCAAGATTTGGTCCACCAGCTTCAATTGAGCGTTGGGTCCCCTTTGAGCAAGCTTTAGTCTACAAGCTTCATTTGGGCATATAGCCCCCTACAAGTTTTCTTCGATTCACTAGCAGTACCCCCCTACAAGTTTGCTTCGATTCACCAGCAGTGGCCTCCTGCATGTTTATTTTGATTCACCAAGCAGTGGCCTCCTGCATGCAAGCTTCGATTGAGCATTGGCCTCTTACGTGTCTGCTTTGATCCACAAGCCAAGTGCCTCCTCTGCGCTTTCCTTCAACGCACAAGGCAAAGACTTCCTCTTCATGCTTGTCTTTGATTCACAAGGCAAGAGCTTCTTTCATGTGTGCTTCGACCCACAAGGAAATGACTTCCTCTGTGTGTGCCTTCAGTGCACCAGGAAAAGACTTCCTCTTCATGCTTACCTTTGATTCACAAGGAAAGAGCTTCTTTCATGCGTGCTTTGAACCACAAGGAAATGACTTCCTCTGTGCGTGCCTTCAGTGCACCAGGCAAAGGCTTCATCTTCATGCTTACCTTTGATTCACAAGGCAAGAACTTCCCTCATGCTAGCTTTGACTCCACCACCAAACCCTTCAACACACAATTTTCCATAATTTGACACACAAGATGGTCCCTTCGAAGAAGCATTCAAAATGTCCATTTGAATATAATTCAAAAGACCCACTCGAAGAACACACATGTGGTCCATTCGAATAACACATATATGGTCCATTCGAAGGATACACAATTGTTGGAAACAAGTTTGTTTTGCCTTTTGATAAGTCTGGTTCAAGATGCTTGTTGGCCAAAGTCCTACATTCTGCCAAGCCCAAGCCTCCTGCACAATTACGTTCATGACAAAAGAAGCTTCGACTGACCAGAATAAAGTTTTCGATTGGGCTAGTTGGGTATTTTCAGTGCCAATCGAAGAACAAGGAAAATATGGGCTCAATCGAAGAAGCCACAATAATGAAGCCCAGAGCCATCAAAAGAGAAATTCAGATTTAATCGAAGAGCATGGTGTGGCAGTATTCGAATGAGTCAGGAATTGAAACATGTTCAGGTTTATCCCAAAACCCAAAAGGGTAGGAATTCATCAAAAATGGAAATCCTTTAATTTGTCTGATTTTGCCTTCAAAGCATGGTTAATGGCTGTCCCCTACCATTTCCATTCACCTCACACCTCCTATAAATACAAGACACCAACACAAGTCAGAGGAAAATACACATATACTACATCACATTGCTCAAAAAAGATCCAAAAGTGTCCCAATCAAAACACATTTTTGCAGGCACCTTTAAGTCCAAACTAGTAATCACACCTTGATCTTGAGATCTCCAGGGGCATCTCCAACACCACATATCCAAGTATACTGACCATAGGTATATTTTCGAATTATATTTTATCAATCTAGGCAGTTTGTTTGTTCTAACATGTTTGTGCATGCTCAGAATGAAAGGATAGACAAGTCACAAACCCCATTTCGATTTTGAGCCCATCGGAGAGTATAATCAAAAGGTTGGCTCTGGTGGGCTGATTCCATGCGTAGCTGGTTCGAATATTAGCGCGCGCGGCCTTTTCTTTGAAAATCTGGAATTAATGTTATTTTTACATATATATTTGTCTGTTCATTTGTAATAACAATTGGCAAAGAGGTTCGGTTGGGGAAGGGGAATGCGTATACTGGAAAGGACCAGGGTTCGATACCCAGATCTTGCATTTTTATTTTCTAACAAAATTGTTGCAGGTCCAATATGATGCGTTATGAACATCAAACATGCCCCCTTGCAAATTTCAGCCTTTGCAAATCTCACACAATTAGATTTAGTTTTTTTTAATTACTTTTGTTAGCTAATTAATTAAATTACTTTGACTTGTTTTTCTTAAAATTTAAAATTAATAGACTTAAGATTTAATTAATTTCAATTTCTTTTCATAAATAAAAAATACCAATTTTTTTTTAATACTTAGGCTTTTTAGGACATTTGATTTTCTTTCTAAACAAGCTATTCTTATTTTTTTGTTTTCTATTTTTATTTTGTTATTTAAATTCTAGAAAGAGTGTATAGGTCGCATATTTGATTTTGTAATAGTTAGTTTATCTTTTCATATTTTCTTTAAATATTATAACTGCTCATGAGATGTAATAGCGTTGGATTTTCTTTCAGCACTTTATATTTTTTGTACAATATTACTGTTAGTAAATAGGATTGTATGGCAAGAATAAAATAAAACGCTAGCAAACCTAATGCGAATATAAAATAACTGAATACAAACACACTCGCATACACACACCTCTAGGATACTCCCACTTTGGTTGCCTTTCGGAAAATAGTCACAACTCTCGAAATGTGAGAGATTTTAGTGGCTACCCTCTGGTTTAAAAATATCATAAGTTCCTCGATGACCCTCTCGATGTTGCCTCGGTAAATAATGATCTTAAAACCCTAGGGTAGTTACTAAGTTTTCTTGCCCAGTTGCCTTTGTGACTATAAAATGTCTGATCGGATGTCTCTCATACATCCAAACGACTAGGGCTACCTACTCACTAATAGTAGGCTAGCACTGTCTAAAGGAAAGGAGGAAAAGAATGACCCTTTCGAGTAAAGTAGATAGTTCATAGATGCTATGCTCAAAACAAACTTTCTACACTTACACAAAACAATTTTCAAAAACCTTTTCAAAAATGCTTTATCAACACTCTTGAGGACTGATGCGAGAGTTAACATAAAGCCAACTGCCTCACTTTGGAATTTCAAAATACTTTTCAAAAACACACAAAAACACAAGGTATTTCAAAATGAGCTAAGCATCTAAGAGCCAGTAGATAACTACAGATGGAAAGGATTCTAACACCTTCCCTTTCCATAATCTACCCCCTTACTCAAAAATAATCTCGAAAGGACTTTTTCTGTTCTTTTCACCATTTACTTTGTTGGATAAAAGAAAAGTCGGTGGTGACTCTTTCTTACCGCAACATTTGCGAACACAAATGCAAAACCAGTATAACAGTCGGTTCTTCCACCGTATCATACCTTTGCATTCATAACATCATACCATGTTTGTATCATCATAGATATTGGTCATCTTCAAGGAATCACATCTTCAAGTTTTGTAACAAAAATTGTTTGAGCATTCCATTTGCATATACATTCATACATTTCATACACATGCATAAACATGTCGAGTTCTCATTCTGATCTTTGGTTCCCTCTTCAGAATGACAACCTAACTTCTCATCACTACATGCTTTGAGATCAACTATGGAACAAATTCGCGGGGAATTGGCTCATATGAAGATTCAAATGGGATTCTTTATAGTAGACATGCAAACTATGACGCATGGTCAGGAACACCTGAGAGAGGAAAACACGCAATTGAAGACTCAGATAAGCTTGGTCATGGAATTTCTGAGGTTGGTGATGAGAAAAGAAGACAATCTTATGCCCGCTGCAACAACATAAGTTATTTCTTCTCCCCATACTTTATGATCTCCTTTCAATCAGATATTACCTCATGAATCTCGTCCACGACCTTGGGTTACGAAACCTCATCATCAGCAGCCAGTTCTCGTTCCCTAAGTGATTCCAAGGGGAAGAACATATTAGAGGAGACAGAAGAAGTCTGAGGACAAGTTTGATCCTATCCCAATTCCATATGCTCAATTGCTGCTACACTCGCTCAAATCACAGTTAATTGAACTCCACACTTTGAATCCTCCCGCAAAGCTTCCTCCTGATTATAATGCCAATGCTAGGTGTGAGTTCTATTCTGGGGCACCTGGGCATAACATTGATAACTTCACAATTTTGAAGTACAAAGTCCAGAAGCTCATTGGTTCAAAGGAAATTAAGTTCACGCCCAAATCCATGCAAAGCAATCCTACTCCAAGTACTGCGGGAGAAAAGGTTAATTCTATTTTCTATCCAGGTTCCACTTCAGGGCATACTCCATAGTCTTGGATCCCAAAGCCTCCATACTTTCCATCTATGCTTATTCCTCAACCAACTCAAAATAGGAAGGTGTATGAACAGAATTGCTCTAAGAAGAAACAAAAAAAACCAAGAAAGCATGAAAGAATGATGGATCCAATTTCTATGCCTTACTCTCAATTGCTTCCTCACTTGCTCCATCATAATTTGGTTAAGATAAGAGAATTCGTGCCTCCTCCAACACCTCTTCCTTTTGGATACGATGCAGATGCAAGTTGTGAGTTTCATTCAAGGGCACCTGGCCACTCGATTGAGAACAATCGAGCTTTGAAGAACAACGAGAAAAACCTGACTGATTCAAAATCTATCACATTCACTACAAGTGATTTGCACACAAATTGAGGACTATAGAAAGTAGTCAAGAGCAATAAGTCCAGACAGAGTCAAGCCTCCTCAACATTGATTATATTTTCATTATTGCATTTTCATGTGTAATATTTATTTTTGGATTTTGCATTGTTTGCTTGTAGAAGCTTGTCTATTTTTGAATGAAAATCTTAATGCATTAAATATGTTTGTCTTGAAGCAATACATTCGCTCCACTCTTAATTGTTTCTTTACTTTTGATACCTAACTCTTGTTAAACAAATAGGTCTTGAGGGAGGATGATGAAAATGTAAAACCAAGAATCTTAGATGGTATGCTTTAGAATAAAACCTTGCTGACGATGTAAAGGCATTGTTTGAAATTCCCAAACATTAGAGATATAAGGGAGTGAAATCCTCATCAACCCCTTTGAGCCTTGAAGTAGGAGTTTCTTTTCTGTACAAAAGAAACCTCACATTTAACCTGGGGCAAGGTAGTATTCAGTTAATTTAATTGAGCATTCAAAGTTTGAAAGGAGTGTGCATCCGAAGACCACACCTTATCCCTCACGCATCAAGAGGTCAAGAAAAATCCATAATGGATATCCCTCATCGACCAAGGAACGAGGCAGTCACAATACTTTTATCAAGTCAAAGCAACTCAGGGTCACACGACTTGTTCAAATCAAAAGAAAAAAGAAAGAAGAAAGAAAAGTCCTCTAAGTCAAACAAAGCAACTGGCTTAGTAAAAAATTAGGGCATCCCGTTGGAATTCAAAATAAAAATTCAAAAGAAAAGCAAAAGAATAAAAAAGTGCGAAAAGCAAAAAAGATTACAAAGGAAAATCCTCAGCAAAGAACAAAGTCGTGTGATCAGACACCAAGAACAAAAGATGAGTGACTGTCATGTCCAATAAATTGTTTCCTCAACCATCTCGAGTTCCTCTTGAGAGATGAGTGCTTGTATCAAGTTAACTGAACGTAGGACTAGAGAACATAAAGGAGAATAGGTGGGTACAAATAAACTTTGACCTTCAATTTTTTTTTGAAAACTGTGAACCAGACCACGTTATAACCCTCGAAAGTCCTAACTGAAGCATGAGCTATTTCAAAAGCATACTGTAACGAGAGTACGATAAACTGTATCCTAGGAGACTTGGTAAAAAATATTTGAGTTGGTATCACACCATATTTCATACAAAAAAATCGATTAAAAAAATAAGTCTTTAAACTTCAAGACAAGCCCAAGCTTTGCATCAAAATCATCATTCTTATAATAAACATTATTTGCATATAAACAAAGTTCTTGACATCAAAGAAGCTTCCATGATGTGCATCATATGAAGAATTTACTCATCCCAAGGGACTTGTATCCAAACCTCCGAAGGCTGGGGCAAAAGTATTTTAAATACTGATTACCATAAGGAGCAGAAAAGCATTTGAATACTCTGCTGAGTAAGGAGTCAATCACTTCAAAAATGGTCACAACAAGGGACATGTTGCCTATGGATTGCGTTGAGCATAAGAAGTTACTTTCATAGTGTGACTACCCATAAGGGGGGGGGGAGTTTTAAGTTTCCATTGAACAAAGGATATGCCAAGATTAGTCAATATGGGGTAATCAAATCGAGATTCAAGAAATAGTTGATCTTGGGCAGTTAAGTCAAGATCTGACGAATCTCTTCAAGAGCCAAGTAATCAGAGGGAGTCATTCCAGGTATCATTTACTCAGGGGTACTTTTCAAAGATCCCTCAATCAGAGAAGTTATTTCAAAGCTTGAAGAGACGAGGGCAGACTGTTACATGTCACTATAGCACGAGAGGTTCTCTAGAGGAAAATTCCTTCATAGACCATGTAGTATGGGGCAAGCCTTGATTTACAAGAACTTCCATTCACTCACAATAATCAGTATGCGGTTCGTCAGCATGAATAACTTGGAGCACCAAGATCGTTACCAGTAAATTTTTCTAGCTTCATCTACCCCAACAAGGTGTTATTAGAAGTGTTTCTTCCTAAACTAAAGTTCTTTTGAAGAGGCTTCTTATTCCCAACAAAAAACTAAGATGAAGTCGTTCCCCAAATAGTTTGAAGATGTTGAGAAGCCTTCTCTATAAGTTTAGATTTATGATATTCCCCTACAGTAGAGGTGTTCAGATCCAATCCAATCCAAAAGAAGAAACCGAAAACCAAATCAACAAAACCGAAAACCAAAAAAACCGAATTTTTTGGATGTGTTTGGATCAATTAATAGCATAACCGATCGACTCATATTGATATTTGGTTGACTATATGAGAACCGAACCGATCCAAACCGGACCAAAGTATTTCTTTCCACTTATTCTTATTTTATCATCATTTATTAAATATAATGAATATGCATTTTAAAAAAAATCTAAAAACATTAGGATTCTTCCACCATTCTATAAATGTCTTTTCCCAAAATATAATCAATAATAAATATAATAAATGTAATAAATATGAGATTTTATTGAAAAACATATTTCAGTAGGCAAAATATAATAAATATTAAACATGTTTTTCTTTGAGCTTTGCATATTTTACATTTTGTTTGATATAATCTCATTCTTCCCCAAAATATAATAAATATTAAATATAATAAATATCATTTTATTTGAAAACATGTTTCAGTAGCCACACAAATCACCGATAACGTCATTTCATTTTATCTCCTCCCTCAATGAATCTTCAATCTTATTTAAATCATTCTCTCTTATTTCAATTCGTCTCTCTCAACCCATCACCAACGTTCTGTATAATTATTTCAATAGGTACACTATTTTTAGATGATGGAGATTGTGTAATTATTGGCTAATTTCCTTTTGTTTGTTAAAGCAAAACCCAACAAAAAAATGCTTAATTTCTTTTTTTAACTGTAGTCAGTTCTAATTAAAATAAAATTTTAAAAGATTTAAAAGTATTTATGCAATTTTTGTTTTAAAAACCGAATAAAACCGAACCAACCGACTAGAAGTAAACCGCATAAATTGGATCAGATTGGATCAGATTTTGTTTTTAGTCATCCAAAAATCGAACTAAACCGCATGCTCTTTATATCTTTGGATCAAATGACTTTTTGTCTCAAAACCGATCCAAACTGGTCCACGAACACCCCTACCCTACAGGTAAAAAACTAGTGGTTATTGATATCCTCTGCATATCAAGGTGCAATATTCATTAACATCTCCCCTCAGAGTTAGCAATTCAATTTACAACAGAGGTTGTAGGCCAGTGGTTATTGGAAGTCCAATTTGTTATTCTCTATAGAAGATCAGGTCATCATAAGTTTCTTCTCAACAAAGTTACCTAATTAGTTTTTGCGCCCTTCCCCAATTGAGTTTTCTTTCATACATTCTTGCATATAGAAAATCATTGCATTACATCTACCAAAAAATTGTGTAGCATTTCCATTTATGGGGCATTACATCATGAAACAAATAAAACATGCATTAGAAGCATAAGTTAGTTTGTTTTTCCCCACAGAACACGATCTAGAGATGTTTACCTTCCATATCCCAAAAAAGCTTTCTTCGGTGTAGTTAACTTTAAGTTGTTTGCTTCACACTTTTCGGGTACCAAGTGTCTTTTGGTCTCCTTAAAATAGTCTTGATCTCTTACTCCTCCAGTAGATTCTTGAGTATTCTCATTTCTCACCCTGGTAGAATCTCATTAAAAATTCTCATGTGTTACTCCCCATCAGTGTTGTATTGATATTTTTTCCCTAGTAGAGCCTATTGTTACTTCTATCCCCAATCGGGTCTTGTTTTAATTCTCATTCCCCCCCAAAAATTCTCGAACATTTTTACCCGTGTCTGCTCTTTCATTTAGAGTGCGAGTAAAAGTCGGTGTATAACCTTTCTTACTTCTCAATTATTTGAAAAGCCTTACTTAATGTTTGACATTTTATATAATTTCCACTCTTGAGAATTATACCCCGCCTTTGGCCCGTGGGATCAATATAGTTCTTTTGCCTTGCGCAAATACCCTAATCATCCACTTAACTTTTGTAAGTTGGTCCCTTTATTGCCTTTTGCATACGGAATGCCTAATACCCCTTTTTCTATGTAAATCCATACCAGATGGCATTTGATATTCCATCCATTTTGTAAGTCCCCATCAGTTGGTGTCTAGGATACCTTTTAAGTCCATACCAGATGGAATTTGATATTCTGTCTGTTTTGTAAGTCCACATCAATTGGCGTCTAGGATACCTTTTAAGTCCATACCAATTGGCATTTGATATTTCACCCGTTTTGTAAGTCCATATCAGTTGGCGTCTAGGATACCTTTTAAGTCCATACCCGATGGAATTTGATATTACATATGTTTTGTAAGTCCATATCAGTTGGCGTCTAGGATACCTTTTAAGTCCATATCAGATGGTATTTGATTTCTATCATCCTTATTTCCCTGCTGGATCCTATCATTAGAATTTAGTTTACTTGGATATTACCATTCAAACCCTTTCATCCTGTAGTGCAAATTTTATGGTTCATTTAAGTATTTAGTCCTCTTACACCTTGAATGTTCGAAATGCGAGATCCAGTCTCACATTTAGACTTAAGATGATTAAATAGGGGCAATTGTTGCACCCTAAAATTTTTCCTATGGATTTTATTCACAATTGACTTACGCTTCACATTCATCTGCATCATAATCATTCATAACATTTGTTCTTGAAGAAGAGAGGCTAATCTCTCAAGGGATTACATCATCATGATCATTTTCTACAAAGTTTCTTCAAGTGGTTAAGGTTTCATCATTGGTTCATCAGTTGATTTGAAATAAACTAGGTTTTTTTTGTGGCATTCATCAATGTAAATCAAGAAGTAGGGCTTTGTGTTTTAAGATTCAAGAGTATTCACTTCAAAGTATCATAAGCAACACCATCTCATTATCCTCAAGATATCTCAATCGCATCATGCTCACAAAATTTCATTGGTTGTAGAGGATTTGAATTCATTTGAAGAAAAAGTCAACTATGAAGTTAAACTTTGACTTTTTGGTCAAATAAGGGTGCATCAAGTCAAGAATCACGGGAATATGATTGGTATCATAATTTTATCATTTAATCAATAAATCAAGAACAATATTCAAAATCATGAATTAGATTTGAAAATTTCACTAAATGTAGTGAAATTCCATGTGTAAAATGTCACACTTTGCAAAGTCATAACTTCTTCATCAAGCCATCATTTTTCATGCTCTAATGCTCAACTTAAAGAGAATTATGAGTTCTACAACTTTGTCAATGTGGGATGATCCCAAAAAAAATTCATGGATTAAGATATATGAGTCAATGAAGTCATGACCTCAAAATCCAACACTTAGAGAGAATTTCATGTGTGTTTCTACTTTTGAAAGTGGTAAATATGAAAGTTGAAGAGGATGCTCTAAGCTTTCCAAAATATCCAGGAGCACAATTTTATTATGCTTGAGCAAGGAGAATCAAAGAGGAGAAGTTGTCTGATCAAAACTGCATCAAGAAGCCATTCTTGCCAAATTGCCAATTTGCATTTTCAAATTGTACATGAATTTGTACTTAGAAATCTCACTTTTCAGGTACTATAATATCCAAATCATGCTTTAATATGAATATTACACAACTCCCCAACTCATTACCCAAGTGATTAAAGCATTGTTAAAAGAATCATACTATTAGTGGCATAAAGGCACCATTACCATTTTCATAAAGTGAAGCTTTTATGAAAAAGTCAAATTCTTGAGATTCCAACTTGTTTTCTCTGAGCACAAGCAATATCAAGCAAGCTCTCTTCACCCAACAACTCCAAAACACACTTGTACTTGAGCATTGAAACCATGGAAATTATTTAAACTTGATTTTTCACTTTCAACCAAACCATAACTTGGCATCTTCAGATTGTAACCATCTCAGTTCCCTCTAACTTTTTCCTATAAATAGAGAGGTCATTTGCAGTCTAAAACACCAAGTCACAAGCTCTAAAACACCTTCAAACTCTCCCGAACTAGAATTAGCCAAAAAACCTCCATTGTTGAACCTTATAATCCATTTCTTCGAAATTCATCAACCTTGCAACTTCTACACAAACCAACCATCCACACACCTCATATACATCATATAGAAGTGATCCAAACCCCTGTCACACTTCTATAACACCATCATCATCATCTTCCATTTTCACTTTTGGTCACTAGCAACTTGACTTGGCCATAGCATTTTAACAACTTTAAAAGCAAAGTAGGAGTTGAAATATCTTCACCAAGGTCCCAGGAAGCTAACCACATCATTCATTTTCACTTGGAGCTACTAGGAGAAGCGTTGAACTTTCTCCAACTTGGTAAAAATTTCAAACTTTAAACTTCTTATACACGCATCATTTGTGCATACATTCTGAAGCAAAAATGTAGATATGATGTCTATGAAGCTAACCATGTAATTAGTTTTCATTGAGTTTTCTTGTGGGATGAGAATTGTGAAACAGAAAAACTAGGGTTTAGTTTTGGTACTGACAAAAATTCTTGTTCATCTTTGATTTATAGCTTAAATAAATTACACCATTGCATTCCTTGTTAAATTTCAAGCAACTTTCATGTTTAAAGATTTTGAAATGACTGAGAATTGAAGGAGTTAGAAATTTGAAAAAGATGACAATGGTTGTTGTGTGGCACGAGGAAGAAAAGGAAGTTCATTGGCCATTTTCAAAAAAAATCCAACTAAGTTTATAATAAATTTACTTTTTATTACTCTTACCATCAGATGTATAGCCACCCAGTGGTAAGAATGCACGTCTGTCACCTACAGGGAGTGGGTTTGAACCTGCAGGTGCCCACCCCTATTTTTACAACTTGTTTTATTCAATATTTTTCACCCTTTTTCTCAATTTTCATTTATCTATTTCACTAATCAAATTATTTTTTTTCCAGCTAATTTTTTGCAAAATACTAGTTCACCACTTATATTTTATAAATATAAAAAAATATCAAAAAAATATTTTTTATTTCATCATTTTCTAACTAAATTAAAATAGGTACTTTTTAGGGTTTTTAAGAGGCTTTTTCATGATCTTTTGATTGATTTCCCAACTTTTCTCACAAAGCTTGATCTTACTATGATAGATCTTGATTCTCATTTAATTTCTTGACTATTGAGTAAGAATTTCATGATAGCTTGAGTTTATTTTAGGGTATTCTCACTCAAATCTAAAGCAAACCATGAAACATGTTCAAAATCAAAAGTTATGCTCCATGACTTTCATCTTGATTGTGATGCATACACAGTTTCAAACATTAAACTCATGCATGTTTTCACAAGCTTGTCTCATTTTTGAACATATTTACTTCATAAAATCCTTTAAAGCATAAACCATAAAACATCAAAAACATGCTTTCAACTTTCACAAATATTTTGCCAAATAAACTATTTGATTCTCATCCACTTGTGTGCTCATTGCTTGTGTGAATAACATGTTCCATTAGGATTAATTGGTTCATTTTAAAACATTTATGAAACTTGAATCAAGATAGAAATTAGGATATTAATCCAAGAATGACAACATTAAGGTAGAATTTCCCCCATAATCCAAACCCTAAGTCCAAACTTCGCATGGCAACATTAGGTTAGATTCTCCCACGATCTCAACTATAGGATCAATCTCTACATGACAACACTAGGATCAAGTCTCCCATTAGACTTTTCTTTTCCTTTTGAATTGAATCATTAAGATTAAAACATTTTTTGAATCAAAATCCAAAAACATTTAACAATATTCAAAACCTTTTCAAAACTAAAGGTATGAAGGTGATGTGTGTTTCCTTAGATGTGGGTCCACTTAACACCTTCTTCCTAACCAAAATACAAACCAAATGCAAATAATTTTCGCCTTAGAGATTTTTAACTTTAAAACATTTTCAAAAAGAACATGTTAGCTCCATTTTACACAAAACAATGACGCATAGTCTCCAACGGTCGAGTGACAATGTTAACTGTTAGAATGCGAATTTAGCATCATCCATAAAAAACACATAACAAAAAAAACATTTTTAAGAAAAACTATGGTGTTCTGATTCCCTTGTGGACACATAAGCATGGAGTTTCAATGCTCTAGTGAACGCACTAATAAAAACATTTTATTTTTCCCAATGAATTTATGCATGCATTTCCCTTAAGCAAGTAAGTTTTAGATATACACACCCATTGAATAGAATAACAAGAATGGATTTCATGGAGTGCCACAGACGTGAGGGGTGATAATACCTTCCCCTTATGTAATCGACTCCCTTACCTAAGATTTGGTTGCGAGACTAAGTTCTTTTCCCAATATCTAAGGTTTTCTATATATTTTCCTTTCCATTTTTTTTTGGGATTAATAAAGTTAGGTGGCGACTCTGCTTTGTTCCATCTGAAGTTATTAAAGTAGCTTCACTTTTCACTATATTCATGATGGTTCGATTATTTCTTTCTGCAATTCCATTCTGCTATGGAGTGTAGGGTGGCACCACTTCATGCACAGTACCTTCTTTTTCACACAATATATCAAAGTATTTCGACACATACTCTCCATCACCATTAATTCTCAAAACTTTTAGCTTTTGACAACTTTGCCTTTCGACCATAGATTTAAACTTGGCAAATACCTCAATCACTTCACCTTTCTTCTTGATCAGATAAGTCCATAGTTTTCGACTAAAATCATCTATGAATGTAACAAAGTATTTGTTACCTCCATTTGAATCCACCTGGATTGGTCCACATAGATCATAGTATATGACTTCAAGGATTTCCTTTGACTCGTTTCCTGCATCCTTGCCGAAGTTGTTATTGTGCTGCTTCGACTGCACATATTACTCACACGCCTCATTTGAAATGTCGATTTCTGGTAATCCCGAAACCATATTTCTTCTCTTTAAATCTCTGATGTCTTTAAAGTTGAGATGGCCAAGTCGATAATTCCATATCCAGTCATCTATGCTAGCTGAAGTTGCAAGGCATTTGTGCTCCATCACATCTAGTTCAATCTTGAAGGTTCTATTCTTATACATTGGAGCCTTTAATATTAACCTTCCTCTTGCGTTGACGACTCTTATCATCTTGTCTTCGATCGACACTTCATAGGAACAATTGCCTTATATTGAGAAAATTGCTCTTCATGCCTAGTAAGTACAACACATTGTAAATTACTTACCTAATGCTATCTTTCCTCATAATCATAACATCACCAATACCTTCAGCTTCTAGAGTACTGTCATTTTCAAATTTCACCTTGTTCTTCGTCAAGGGTTTTATGTTGATAAAACAATATTTCCTTCCAGACTTGTGTGATGAGCATCTTGAATCCAAGTACCTTGGTCCTTGAATCTATCTTCATATCTTGTTGTGACCATCAACATAATCTCTTCTTCTTTAAGTTTTGAAAACTTTGCACCACTTTCTTGATTTTTTCGCTTTTTTGGACAATCACTAGAATAGTGACCATACTTCTGACAATTGTAACACTAAATGTGACTCTTGTCAGGCTTTCGAACACCACGCCTTCCTCTACCTCCAGCACCACCTCTTTAGTTTCCTTGGTAACGGGGTCTTCTTTGATTCGACATAATTCCTTCCTGCTGGTTTCCTTTTCTAGTCGAATTGTTGTAGCCACCTCTATCTTTGTTGAACCACTTTCCTTTGCCTTTACTTTCTTTTACTGATTGTGTCTGCAAAGTCACATCACTCTTCAACTTTCCTGTAGCTCTTTCTTTCATTCATTGTTCATGAGATTCAAGCGTCCCTTGAAGCTCTTATTTTCTTAACTTCGAAAAATCATTCGATTCTTATATGGCTACCACCACGTGGTCGAACTTAGGATCCAAAGACTTTAAGATCTTTAAAACGACATCTCTTATTGTTAACACTTCTCCATATACCTTGATTTGATTCACTAGTTTCGTAAGCCTAGTGAAGAAATCAGATATGCTCTCGCTATCTTCCATCTGAAGCAATTCATACATTCTTTTATGAGTTTGTAAGCTCACCTTATCCACCTTTTCTACACCTCCAAAAGACTTCTCAAGGATCTCCCAAGCTTCTTTTGCAGATTCTTAATCACTCACTTTTTCAAATTTTTTTGGACTCGAACATTGATGAATTATAAAGAGTGCTTTATAACTCTTCTTCTCTGATTCTATGGGTTCTTTCTTTTCTTCTTCTAAAGCGTCTTCTCCAAGTGCTTCTAATCCATCCTTTACGAGATCCCAAAGATATTGACACCTGAATATAACCTTCATTTGTTTGCACTAATTCTCATAGTTATCTACTTTTAGAGTTGGAAGAATTGCTGGATAATTCCCATTCCCATAATTCACCTCCATCGTGATTTCTTCTTCTTCCCTTGATTGATTTTGGTCGCTCCTCCCTTGAATCGATCAACCAGAGCTCTTAATATCAGATGTTGGAAATCTGCCAAAACCTATGATGAATTTCTATCAATATTGATGAACAAGATTTTTATCACTCACACAATAATGATGAAAAGGAAAAAACAAATTTAAAGAAGAAATGGATTATGGTTTCTGTAGAGTTTTTCTCTTCCCACAAACCGTGGAAAAACTTTTATTCACTTACAACTGCAAATACTATGTGAATGAATACAAGAATAAGGGTTACTCCCTCTATTTATAGTTTTAGGTTAGCTTGCTCTCTAAGCCAAAAAGCCCAAAACTATAAAAGCCAAAAATACCTATTTTGGAACTAAATCAAATCCTTGTGAAACCACTACTTCACACACTATCTAGACTAACTCGACACACATACATACATGGTGTTTTGACACACCTTGCGTCGAGCAATATGCTGCTTCAACACAAGGAATTACACATTTAACAATGAATAATTCTATATCCATATATATATATATATATATATATATATATATATATATATATATATATATATATATATATATATATATATATATATATATATATATATATATATATATATATATATATATATATATATATTTGAAATTCTTTTTATATAAAATCATTTTTTTAGTAATCCTAATTTATTCCAAAAAAAAAATCATTCACATGAGCCAAAGGTAAGTATTGAAAATAACACTGTTGTTCCGCCAGAATCAGAAATTGACGTTGTTGAAGAATGAATGATCATGAAAAATTGATGTTAATCTTCGTCACGTCTGTACGGGGTGGACCTTCATGTTTAGCACTCTAAAGCTCAATCAATACAAGATTCAAGAAGTGAAAAGTGGAGATCAGAAAATGTACGTTGTTCTTTGCATGTGAACTGATTATATACCTTGAGTCAAGTGGAATGGATTTGAGATAAATTAGGTCTTAGCCATTTGGGCCTCTGGCCAGACCAGAACATTTGTCCCCAAGGCTTTGCTGGGCAATGAAGGAGTCGGGGAAAGCCTTAAGTGATGTTGCCCGGCCTCCAGAATGTCGTCTGATGTAAAATAGAACTGAAATGCCTGGAATCGATTAAAAATAGTAGGGAATAAGCGCATTAAATGCAGTCTCATCATCAAAAAATTTTATAGCCTTCTTTTGACATGTGTGTTAACGCGACATGTTGGGGAACTATGTTGTTTATAGTGCACTCTATTTTACGTATATCCATAAGGGGAATTCTAGTTGTTGATCTTGAGACTTCTTTCTCCAGTTGGTTTAAATCCTTCAACTGGAGTTGCCTATAAATATGAGGAGTTAAGTATTTAGAAATTTTTGCAACCATTGGCATTCAAACATACAATCACTTTTTCTGAATGTGTCTCACTTCCCTCTTCCTTGAGAGTATTAATTAAATTGGTCCATAATGCTTTGCTCAAAATCTTTTCCTTTCTTCCCTTTCTCTGCTTTATCAATATCTCATAGCCATGTACCTTCCTCAACCCAACTTTTCTTTTAACATTTCCCGTAAGTGATTATGACGATGATACATTTTTGTTTCGAGAATAGGGATATCCCCTTATTCACATCTCCCTCCTATTGATCATGATCATTTGGGACAAGAGGTCATATGCTTGATTTTGATTCAGAAAGTGTATCTGGGGACTTCTTGGAAGAATGGGCTTTTTCATCTAACTCATAAGAAACCCTTTTATGAAATGTCGGTGGAGAAGTTAATCGTGTCAAGGTCTATACGCCCTCTCCAATATTAAAAAAAAGGAAATACAAGCCAACCAGAAGAGGAGAGATAACGCTAAAAGCTATATTTAAATTTTATGAGGCCCAATAATTGTGAACCCAACAACCTTGACTTGAAGGCCTACTTGGATCTTCATGATTATGAGCACTGAGTATGCCATACATGCTGCTTGAATTGTGGTTGGCGTTCCCGTATAATGGGTGGTTTTTTCTTGGAATGGTCGACTGTTTTAGAGGGGCCGGAAAAAAAGGATATGTAGTTCCTTTGACTATTACGCGATCCCGCTCTACGAGTGCCAATTCATAAGAATATGAATATGATTGTTTTTTTCTAACTTCAAAGTAGTCATCATGAAGCACTTAAAAGTTACCCCTCCTAGCTCCATCAGACATCTTGGGTCTACATGAGGGTGTTTCAGTTGTGAATTGAATAAAACTCTCGAAAGCCTTCCTTTGGGTTGTTCTTCAGTTTTTTCCAACTGATGCGCTCCTCCCAGGATAACTTTGGTGACCAAGGGCTAATTAGCCTTTGATTTAGACAATATTTGGCCCGACCTTTTCACCCTAGACCTGGGAGATTTATTTGGGCGCTTCTTGCTAGTAAATTCCCTTACGCCTATGATCCATCTCACTTTTTGCTACATGCCTTCTGATTCTCCTTACTTTTATTTGGGTTCATTCACAAAGTATTGGTCTTCTCTCACTTTAACTGTGACGACTATTCCTACTGCACTAGGTTGGGTCCTCTTTTTTCTAATGAGGCGGTCATGACAGAGTGCCTTCATTCTTGGTTTCAGGGGATCGACAATGGGGAACAATCAGCACTAGTGAGATTCCTCCTACCAAGGTGAGGAAAATATGAATTGATGCTTATGCCATTGCGAGTGCTGTCAACCAGGGAGGAAGGCAGGTGATTTTTAATAAGGACGAAATCTTAGAATTTTTTGACATGTGTGATTGTGTTTTATAGATAATATGGACAAGTTGAATATGCTCTATGATCTTGCAAGAGCTCAAGGTATTCGGGTCGTGATGTCTTCTCCGGTGACCACTACTTTTACTTTGACCTTGCTTTAAATTTGACTATCGGGACTTCTACTTCTATGCTCGAGGTAGATTAACTTGTGGATGTTTCAACCACTTTAAATATGGAGGAGTCGTCTTGGCCTCCCGTTTCAATAAAGAGGTCTCGGGATGAAGACAAACGATCCTCCAGAAGAAGGTCCTCTAAAATAAACGTGTGTTACTTGGGACAGTGCTTCGGGGGAGATAAATCCCTTGATGCGGATGCCATATGTAACACACCAAATTTTTGGTTAATTATTTTAATTAATTAACATATTATGATTATATGAGTCATTGTGATTATATGATGTTTGGTGTTTCATGAGAGTCATTATGGTGACATAGATTCCTTATGTATTGATGAAGATGGTGGCCTATGTGATGTTTTGAATGATTCATGTGATGTTATGGTGATTTGTGTGATGATCAGGTGTATTGAGGGATTTTGGAGTAATTTAAAATAATATATAATATTTAGGATAATTGTTTAGAATTATTTTAATTGAGAAAATACAATAATTATTGGTTAGAAGAAATAAGGGCAAGGTGGTAAATAGTGAAGTGTAAGTGAGGTCAAGATCAGAAGTTTGGTATTTGGGGTCCAAAGGTTAAACTAGGGAAGAGAGTTTAGTTAATCCATTTGTGCGATCGTAGAATTGGGAGAAAAAATCACACTATGGAGAAAAGAGACTAAGGCACATGAATACCAAGAGATTTTGGTAGAACGTGAAGAGGAATCAGATTCAACCACGAATTAAGGTAAGGGGAGTTTTATCATCTTTATTATGTTTGATTTTAAGGTTTAGGTTATGGTAGAATTGCCTTAGGTTTTGGTAAATGATGAATTGGTGATGTTGGATGATGATTTGATGAATTAGAAATGAATAATGATGTCTAAATGATGTATAATCGATCTAGTTACATAGGATGTTAATAGTTAATGAATCCCTATGATTAGATGTAGTTTTAGGACCTATAATATGGTAAAATTGGAGAAAGTTTGGTCTGGTTTGTGCAGGAATAGCAACAGGAAAAACTTGTTTGTGTTGTGTCGTCAGGCGACAGAGGTTGTGTCGCTGGGTGAAAGTTGTATCACCAGGAAAAAGTGGAGGCGAAAGGGGGTAGAGAAGAGGACACTTCTGTAATGCATCTCTTCTAGCGTCGCGAGGCAAGTTGGGATGTGAAGGTTGCATCTCCAGGTGACAGGGGTGTGTCTCCAGGTGACAGATGGCAAAATTGGATGGCTATTTTGGAAATCTTAAAATGATCATAACTTTAGTTCAAGAACTCCGTTTGATGTGTCATTCAAAGAGTTGGATAGTAAAAATGATGAACTATAATTATGTGGAATAAAATGAAGTATAATAAAGATAATTCTAATATCTAAGTTAGGATAGAATTAGTTTCCCCCATGTTGAATCGCTATGATGTCTTGTGATAATGAAGTATGATGATGATGTGACGATCTTGTGATAGTACTTGGTTCATAATAATGAGTATGTGATGTATATGATAATGTGTTTATTTATATGATGGTGCTATGATGTTGTTTTTATTCCTTTGATGCTACGATGATGCTTGTGATGATTCATGAATGGTGATGCGTGTTGACTAGCCGTAGTCGTATTATTTATGATGTTGCATATCATTGAATTCATGGCATGGTTTATGACTCTGGTCCAGTGATGGTGATTAGGAATTCAGTCCAGTGATAAAGGTACGAAAAATTTCCAGTGGACGTAACAATTCCATAGCGTGGATTGGGTGTAACAGTGAAGTGCTCTGGTTCCAAGTGGGAATCGATCCTATTGGTGGGGATCTTTGGAGATTAAAGATAAGTGAGTCATTAGTGACATTTTGACACCACATGCATACGTCTATGATGATGCATTATATTTTATATGACATTGCACATTGATGTGTTTTATTGATGAATGTTGATACTTGTATATGGTGATATATGTGATCATATCTTGATGAATTGGTGAAGGTGTGAGTATAACATGAAGATGTGATGAAGCATGATACCCTTACTTAGATGGATATTTTGCGATGTCTATTTCTTATGTCTTATATAATAATTATGATTTACTCACCCTTTCTGTTTGAATGTTACCTCCACGTGGGTAACGCGCAGGTGATCAAGAATAATCTGTAAGAGCTTAGAGGATAGCTTCAGGATGCGTTTTATTTGCTTTTAGTAGAATAAGGGAATCTGGTTCTGATATTAACATCAGTGTTAGTTCGTTTGTTGAGAACTATATGTCTCTGTTTACTTTGACGTTTTCTAAATTGCCTTGTTATGGTATTGATATCCGAATTGGACCGTGATGTTTAACTTGATGGATTATATGAGGTATCCAGATTATAGATGTTTTGAGATTTATGATTTCCGCTGCAATAATTTGAAGATGCTAAATGCGTATTATTTAGTTTATAGTTTTGCAACCCGTGTTACAGAGCATGATGCATTATTAAGATGTTTTTGTAAAGATGTGACACCCTCGTTGGTGATATTACTCTGATTATTTATTTAATTTAGAAGGGTGTTACATTAGTGGCATCAGAGAAGGTCGGTCTGTCCGTCTAGGTTATTGGGTATTTAGTGTATGACAGTGGTATATTGTTGAATTAGTTTCTAACCTTAGTGTTTATTATTGAAGGGAAACAGAGAAATGTTTGGAAGGAACGATGCTGCACTAGCTACTGCCTTGCAGGCTGTTGCTCAAGCTGTGTAACATGAGCCTAATAATGGATCTTGTGTTTTGGAGATGTTCCAGAGGAATAATTTTCCTATCTTCAAAGGTAGGTTCGACCTTGATGGAGCACAAATCTAGCTCAAGGAAATCAAGAGGATCTTTCGGCTCATGGATTGCACTGAGGCGCAAAAGGTATGGTTTGGTATGCATCAACTGGCCGAGGAAGCTGATGACTGATGGGTCGGTACTTGTCAGAGACTGACAGCGCTAGGCATAGTTATTACTTGGGCTGTGTTGAGCAAGGAATTCCTGAGGAAGTACTTTCCAGAGCATGTGCATGGAAAGAAGGAGATTGAGTTTCTAGAGTTTAAGCAAGGAAACTTGACTGTGACTGAGTATGCTTCGAAGTTTGTGGAGCTAGCAAATTTCTATCCACATTACAATGAAGCAACTGCTAAGTTCTCGAGGTGTATCAAGTTCGAGAATGGTTTTCATCCTGAGATCAAGAGGGAAATCGAATATCAGCAAATCCATGTGTTTTTTGAGCTGGTGGATAACTGTAGAATCTATGAAGAAGACAGTAAAGCTAATTCAGCTTACTACAAGAGTCTGAACAAGAGAAGAGGGAAACCACATCAAGATCATAAGAAGCCTTATTATGCCCCAAATTACAAATGGAAACAAAAGGCTTATGATGGAAAACAAACAAGTGGGGGAGGAGCTCCCGCTTTCGTCAGATGTTATAGGTGTGGTGAACAAGGTCACTAAGCTAATGAATGTGAGATTACAATGCTGAGGTGCTACAAGTGTGGTAAGTCCAGTCATTGTGCTCCTGAATGCAAGAATGATGGTCCTACTTATTTTAATTATGGAGAGCATGTTCATATCAATTCCCAGTGTCAGAAGCCAAAGAGAGATGATACTGCCCAGACCAATGGTAGAGTATTCGCTTTGAGCAGAATTGAGGAACCTAAGAAGGACAACTTGATTTGAGGTACTTGCTTTGTTAACGACGCTAAATTGGTTGCTATTATTAATATTGGCGCTACTAATTTGTTTATTTCGCTTGAATATGCTACTAAGTTGGAATTGAAATTGTCTGACATGAAGGGTAGTATGGTAGTAGATACTCCTTCTAGTGGTTCTGTTACTACTACTTATATTTGTTTGAAGTTTCCTTTGACTATCTATGACGAGAATTTCATGATGGATTTGGTGTGTCTGCCGTTACACCAAATCGATGTTATTCTTGGGATGAATTGGTTGAAAAAAATTAGCTTCATATCAATTGCTACAATAAGACTTTGAGGTTTACTAAGTTCAAAGATAATGGAGAGTTGATGTTGTTGACCTCTAGGAAAGTGAATGAACTATTGGAAGATGAAGAGGTAATGTTTGCATTGTTGCAAGTTTAAGATAAAGAGGTAAATGTAGAGTTACCGGTTGCTTGTGATTATCTGGAGGTGTTTTCAGATGATGTCAGTGAATTACCTCCTGAGAGAGAAGTAGAATTTTCTATTGATTTGATGCCAGGAACGAGTCTGGTGTCGATGGCTCCTTATAGAATATCAACTGTCGAGCTGAGTGAATTGAAGAAGCAACTAGAAGAGATGTTTAAGAAGAAGTTTGTGCAACCGAGTGTTTCTTTGTGGGGTGCTCCGGTGTTGTTAGTCAAGAAGAAAGATGGAAATATGAGACTGCGTGTAGATTACAAACAATTAAATAAAGTAACGATCAAGAATAAGTATTTGCTACCAAGAATTGGCGATTTGATGGTCCAATTGGTGGGTGCTTGTGTTTTTAGTAAGATTGATTTGAGATCGGGTTATCATCAGATTAGGGTGAAACAATATGATATTCCGAAGACAGCTTTCGAACGAGGTATGGTCACTATGAGTATAATGTGATGTCGTTTGGTGTATCTAATGCGCCAGGGGTTTTCATGGAGTATATGAATATAACTTTTCATTCTTGGATAAGTTTGTAGTAGTTTTCTTTAACGATATTATGATTTACTGTAAGATGGAAGAAGAGCATGCTGAGCATTTGCGATTGGTATTGCAAGTGTTGAAGGAAAATAAATTATATGAAAAGTTGTTGAAGTGTGAATTTTGGCTGAAGGAAGTTAGTTTTCTTGGTCATATAATTTCAAGTGGTGGAATTATTGTGGATCCTTCTAAAGTGGATGTAGTGTTGCAATGGGGGATTTGAAGTCTGCAACTGAGATTCGAAGTTTTCTTGGTTTAGCAGGTTATTATCAAACATTCATTGAGGGGTTTTCGAAGTTGGCATTATCGTTGACACAGTTAACTCGAAAGGGACAAGCTTATATGTGGGATGTTGCATATGAAGAAAGCTTTGTGGAACTAAAGAAGAGGTTAACACTACTCCGATATTGGTTTTACATAATCTGAATGAGTCATTTATGGTATATTGTGATGCATCCAAGAGGGGACTTAGTGGTGTACTAATCCAGAATGGACAAGTTGTTGCTTATGCTTCTAGACAACTCAGAGTTCACGAAAGGAATCATCCTACACATTACTTAGAGTTATCAACAATGGTGTTTGTATTAAAGATTTGGAGATATTATTTTTTTGGTTCTAAATTCGAAGTGTTCAGTGATCACAAGAGTTTGAAGTACTTATTTGACCAGAAAGAATTGAACATGAGACAAACAAGGTGGCTTAAATTACTAAAGGATTATGACTTCGATTGAGTTACCATCCTGGTAAAGCAATGCGTTGAGTAGGAAGCCTCTACATATGTCGATGCTTATGGTTCGAGAGTTAGAGATGATCGAACAAATTCGAGATATAAGCTTGGTGAGTGTAGAAACTCCTGATAGTGTGAAATTGGGAATGTTGAAGCTGACTAGTGGTATAATAGAGGAAATCCATGAAGGATAGAAGTCTGATTTGAGGTTAGTTGATCAATTGAGTTTAATTAACCAAGGTAAAGGAGATAAGTTCAGAATTGATGATAATGGTGTGATGAGGTCTGGTGATAGAGTGTGCGTTCCAGATGTTCCAGAACTTAAGAAGAGTATTATTAAGGAAGGACATAGAAGTGGATTGAGTATTCATTCAGGTGCTACCAAGATGTATCAAGACTTGAAGAAGTTATTTTGGTGGCCGAGTATGAAAAAGGAAGTTATGAAATTTGTTTATGCTTGCTTGACTTGTCAGAAGTTTAAAATTGAACATCAAAAGCTGATGGGTCTTATGAAACCATTGAGAATTCCCGAGTGGACGTGGGACAATGTTTCCATGGAATTTGTGACAGGTTTTCCGAAGACACCTAGAGGCAACAATTCAATTTGGGTAATTTTTGACAGGTTGACAAAGTTGGCTCATTTCTTGCCAATAAAGATCGAGCATTCAATGAAAAAGTTAGCTGAGATATATATTGAGGAAATTGTGAGATTGCATAGGATACCTTCGAGTATTATGATGGATAGAGATCTGAGGTTTACTTTGAAATTCTGGATGGGTTTACAAAATTCTTTTGGTACTAAGTTGAGATTGAGTTCTGCATATCATCCATAGACAGATGGTCAGACGTAGAGGACTATCCAATATTTGGAAGACTTGTTGAGGGCTTGTATGTTGGAAGAAGGAGGTGCTTGGGACAACCACTTGTTGTTGATTGAGTTTACATACAATAATAGTTTCCATTCTAGTATTGGGGTGGCACCGTATGAAGCCTTGTATGGTAGGAGGTGTAGGACTCCATTGTGTTGGTATGAATCAGGAAAGAGTGTTGTGCTCGGACCTGAGGTTGTGCAAGAGACAACTAAAAAGATAAAGATGATCCAAGAGAAGATGAAGGCTTATCAAAGTCGTCAGAAGAGTTACCATGATAAGAGAAGAAAATACCTTGAGTTCAATAAAGATGATCATGTCTTTTTGAGAGTTAGTCTACTAACCGGTGTTGGTAGAGATTTAAGTCAAGGAAGCTTACACCACGTTTTGTTGGACCGTATCAGATATCAAAGAAGGTAGGTGAGGTGGCTTACCGAGTTAATTTGCTGCTGTCACTCGTAAATTTGCATGATGTGTGTCATGTGTCTTAGTTGGGAAGTATATCCCAGATTCTTCTCATGTGATTCAGATGGATAATGTATATGTGAGATATAACCTGACTATTGAGACGTTACCAATGCGAATAGAAGGTCGGGAAGTGAAACAATTTCGAGGCAAAGAGATTGCCTTAGTGAATGTATTATGGGGCAGACCAGCTGGTGAAAGTTGTACTTGGGAACGAGAGGATCTAATGGAAGAGTCTTATTCGAGCTTGTTTTCGTCAGGTAATTTTCGAGTGTGAAAATTCTTTTAAGCAGGGGAGAGTTGTAACACCCCGAATTTTTGATTAATTATTCTAATTAATTAACTTAGTATGATTATATGAGTCGTTGTGATTATATGATGTTTGGTGTTTCATTAGAGACATTATGGTGACATAGTGTTGTAACCCAAAATTTGCCCTCCCATATTCCTCAATATATGTCAAGAATCATCTCCAAATGATTCAAGATTGCTCAAGGGTTAGACAGTCAAACCATCTCCTAAGGGAACCAGTTCAAAATTAGGGTTTTGGTTCTTTCAAGGAATTTGGGGTTTTCAATGGTTCAATCAAGTCTCATATGCCTATATACATTCTCAAGCACCTACATGCCAAGTTTCAAGACTCACAGTGCCAATTTGCATAGTCAAAAGCCTCATTTGATCCACAGTCAACTGCAAGGGCAAAATGGTCATTTTGCAGTCAAAAGTCAGAATTTTTGGTCAACATCTCATTTTGAGTTCACAATCATCATTGGATCAAGTCTTGATCATGATTCCACAAGAATAGCTCAAAAATCATCAAGATGCAAAAAGTTACTATTTTTGGACAGCAGAAAAGTCAACTGTATCTTGACCAGGGCATAACTCTTTCATGGTTTATCAGAAAAATCCCATCCAATGCTCATTTTGAATAGGATGTAATTTCCTACAATCCATATTCACACTCCAAGTTCAAGAAATGCACTCATAAGAAGTTACCAATTTTTACATTATAGGTCAAATTCAAAAGTCAACAAAAGTACACTTTGAGTCAAAGGCCATAACTTGAGGTTGGTAAATCCAAATGACATGGGATCAAAGGCATTGGTTAAAGGACTTCAAGAGCTTTCCAAAATGTCAAAGAACATGGTCATATGATCAAAAGTGAGCGAGTTGTGCATTGGAGAAGTTGGGAAATGTTTATGAATTTGCAAAAGTCAACTTTGCCCAAAACACCTTCTTTTTGCTAACGGGCCTCAAATCTCTTCTTGAAACTTCACCCATGACTTATGCACGACCCATCAAGATGAATTGGATTTATTTTCTTATTTTTTATTGATTAATTGGATTTTTAATATATATTAATTCATTTAATTAATTTAAATCATAAGAAAATACAAGATTTGATTTTTTAAATCAATTTGTGAAGCAAATATGATCAAAACATGCTGGCAAATTCGTGCAGAAGTCAAAGATACAAAAAAAATCCAAATTTGGCAACATTGTTCAATCATGAAAAATCAAGAATATTTGATTTTCAATCAAAGATTTAAACATCAATGCACATGGATATTGGCCCAGCTTTTAACCTAATTTGATTCTCCTATATGTATGCAAGCTAACCATACCCTAGCACACGATTGAAAGCTGCAGAAACGGCCATAGCAAATTCAAGAATTTTCAAGAAAAGTCAAAACCTGTTCTTGCATTCTAGGTCGATTGAAGGCATTTTGTTCATCCAAACACCTTGCAGGAGGCACTAGGATTGATTTACAATCAAATTCAAGCATCAAAGCTCAAGGAATCACGATACACAGTCCCACAGTTTGCCCTTATATTTCATAATTGTATCTCTTAATTCATGCGCATTTAACATGTTTTGTGACTGATTTGCATTGCTAGAGACCATACAAAGCTAATGGGATGAATTAATTGGACTATTGTTCCCTGAATCGTAAGATACCATGACTGAATTTCTAGGGTTCTTGAGCTCTTAAATGGGGCTTTTCAATCCAGGAAAAATTGGGACTAGTGAGATACATGACTGAAATCGTGAGACCAAGACGAACACAACCCATACCTCGCGAAATATTTATATTTACTGTGGTTCTAATCGCTATTTTTCCTTGCAGGAAGTAGTGGGGGTTAAAAACCCCCGCTATCTGATTCTAATTGTGCAGAAAAAAGGTTGAAGACGATGATGTGTTAACATCCCATTGGCCAATTTGAAAAGCGCGCGTTATTTTTTTTACTTACAGTATATTGATTGGTTTTTATATATAATGATTGCCACTTATTTCAATAACAAGTAAAGCAGCGTAGTGGAGTGGTTGGTGCGTTGGCCTGGAAGCATTGGGACCTAGGTTCGAATCCCAGGTCCCCCCAAAATATTTATTCCTTTTTTCTTTGTATGTTCACATGCAGGTTTCAAAAGATGGTCCACCATATACCTCAAATCTCAGTGCGCCAGATGTCTCCAGGCATAGATCCAATGGACATGAGTGGGAGATCACCATACTCCCCAGTCAACAGGCGTGTGGATAATCACCAAAGTCAACGTGGCTGAAATGCTAGTGGGCCTGGAAATTGCCAAAGACACCTACAAAATTGGCCCAAAACCTCCCTGAGTTTGCATTTTTTATTTTCTTTCATTATTTATTTGCTTGATTTATTTTTATTATTTTTAATTAATTACTAACTAATAAATTAATATTTTCATAATAAAATCAGAAAACTAAAAAATATAATATTTTTAGTATTATTTATTAAAATTAATTTCACCCTTTCATTATTTTTTGCAAATAAATAAATAATTAATTAATTTAGTTTTAATTAGGTTAATTTTAACTTTTTGCAATAATTTAAAATTAATGTAGAATTAGGGTTTTTAATAACTTTTGACTATTTTTATTTTTTCCTTAAATAACAAAAAAACCGAAAAATAGTTTTATTAATTTAGACTAATCTCTTTAATTCATAAAAATCTCTTTCTTTTTCAAAAAAGGGTCAAAACCCTAAAAACTCTCCGATCCAATTTTTCTCGCGCGTATGATTATTCTTGATTCATATTTTGATCCATATAATTGTATTTGCTCCGAGGATGTAATAGCTTTAATTAGGACCTTATTTATCGCTTTCATTTAATTTCCCGCATTTACTTTTTCAAGGGTTTGTTTTTGGCGATGTAAATACATGACGCCTTGTAATAGCTTAGTTTTATTTTCCGCAACCATTAACTGCTAGATGTATGCTAACTAGGCTATGCATGACAAGATCTCTCTTAGATTAAAATCAATCGTAGCTCACTATAACATGTACAAAGATAACATAACTGAAACCTGACACACTCGCACATGCCACTCTTAGGGTACGCCTCACTTGGTTGCCTCGACGTGGTCATTGAGTATAGGGTGTTTTAGAGGTCGCCCTCCTGTCTAAAGATCAAAGTTGCCTCGAAATGGTTGCCTCGATAAAAAAAGATCTAAGACATTAGGGTTACCGCTAAGGCGTCCTACCATTGCGTTAATGACCACATGTCCCTAAAATCGAATTGACCCGAAAACTCCAACGACGGCGCTACCTACTTCTCAATAGTGGGATAGTACTGTCTAAATGACATTTACACAGCTTAATTTCTTTTGAGTAGGTAGAGGTTCTCAGGTACTTGCTCTTTCAAAACGAAAATACTTTTCGCACTTACACTTTTTCAAATAAAGTTTTCAAACAACACTTCATACACTCTTGAGGACAGATACAAGAGTTAAATCGAAGTTTTCAAACAAAACTTTTTTCAAAACCCACAAACACAAGAAAAGAAAAACCTTTTGAAAACATAGTGAGCAAGTACTTAAGAGCCCATGGATAACCACAGATAGAAAGGGTGCTAACACCTTCCCTTTCTATAATCTACCTCCCGAACCCGAGAAACATCTCGAAAAGGAATTTTGCTGTGCTTTTGTCCTTTCCTTGTTGGAGAAAATAAAAGACGGTGGCGACTCTTGCTTACTGCAACATTTTGCGAAACGCAAACGCGAACCAGCATTAAAAATAGTCAGTTCTCATTCCCACCGATCACAGAACTGGCGACTCTGCTGGGGAAGATAATAAGTGAGGTGTACCTTAGGATTAGATCATTTGTGTTTTCAATTGTATGCCTTGTATGCTTTAAACTTTGTGGGCTTGTATCGGAGTTTTATAGATCCTAACCCGGATCTGGGGGTACCCTTTTTTAGGTAAGTAGCAATAAACTGTGAGGGATCTGTCCGGCGTAGACCGACACAGATGAAGCAGTAGCTACGTTGGTGTGACACCTTGGTCTGTACCGATATCCCTTGTGATGGAACGAGGAGAATATGGGTCTTATGAGGAGTCATTAAGCACCAGCTGACCTTAGAACCTTAAATTGACCAACTTGGCCATAGAACAGTAGCAGTATGCTACACTCATTGAGGCTAAACTCTCGCGATGGTTCCGGCCGCAAGAAAAGGTTGCCGAACTGGAATTATGACCGATCGAGGGTAGTCAGTGATATTGAGATCCTCTAGAACCCGATTACTATTTTTAGGACAGGTCTTAACCAACTGAAACTGAAAGAGGGTAGTACCTAAACTCCATGCCAGCCTAAACTTAAGGCTATATGTGTGACTTGTGTGCCTTCAAACTTGAACTACTTGCACATTCTTGTTATCTGACAACATGAGTTCCTTGTAGGTTTTGTTTTTAGTCCTTATTCATTGCAGGGCTTACTTACACCTCACACTTTTGCATACCTGTACATAACATCACAACATCATACCATAGCATTTTCCTTAACCATTTCAAGGATCTCAAGGGCTTGTGATGCAGGTTATGATGAACCAAATGTCCAGCAAGGGGCAAAGGGGATTTATTTTCCTCTAGCCAAGGTCGTCTATAGATCAAAGCACGATAACTGGAGTCAGGGGCTATGACCCACTCGATATGGTGAGCCTGACTCTTGAAGAAGGACTCTCAGCAACATGAAGTTCCTTCAATCCAGCTGCAAAATTCAAATTCTAACAAGTTTCGTTGTTTACCCCACGAGATCCTTGACAACATAAATCATACGCATTTCATTTCAGCATATGCATAACAGGTACCCCTTTTACAGGTCACTTATCTTCTTCGCTGTTTATTTCAGCAATCATCATGTCTACTGAACCTTCCACTGAGCAAGCTATCAAGGCCCTCCAGGCCCAGAATGCCCAGTTCCAAGAGTTGGTTATGAGCCTAGCCCAGGGTCAACAGGATTTGAAGACTCTGATTCTGAAAGAGAGGAAGAAGAAGAAGAAGAAGAGGACCATCCTGTTCAATACTGGTCACAGGTTTGGAAGCGGGCTGTAGAGTGAGGTTAAGCTAACCACCCCCTCTGGAGAGAAAGACAGTCCACAAGAGAGAAGGGTTCCTAGCCCCGTAGTCTCCGACAACGAGACAGATTATGATGAAGAACAGTATCCTCCTGCTGAGGATAGGTACAAACAGTTAGAGGACCGCTTGAGCGCTATGGAGATACAGAATGTGCCCGGGCTAGACTTTGGAGACCTAGGTTTATCCTCTGGGGTGGTGATTCCCCATAAGTTTAAGGCACCTGCCTTTGCCAAGTATGACGGAACTTCCTGTCCAAAGCTGCACCTCCGGTCATATGTAAGGAAGATCCAACCTTACACAACTGATAAGAATTTGTGGATCCATTTCTTTCAAGACAGTCTTTCAGGGACTCAGCTTGAGTGGTTCTATCAGCTGGATGGAGCCAGTATTCGCAGTTGGGAAGATTTGGCTACTGCGTTCTATAGGCAGTACCAGTATAACTCCGACCTCGCTCCTACGCGTACCCAACTCCAGAGTATGTCAATAGGGACGGGTGAAGGATTTAAGGAGTATGCTCAAAAGTGGAGAGACCTTGCCGGAAGGGTGCGACCACCTTTAACTGATCGTGAACTCGTCGATATGTTTCTGGGGACCCTGTCTGGTCCATTCTTTAATCATCTGATTGGAAACTCTTCAGCCGGGTTTACAGACCTTATTTTGACTGGGGAGAGAATTGAAGCTGGCATCAAAAGCGGGAAGATTCAAGAAGCTACACCTTCTGATGCTCAGAAAAAGCCTTACAGTGGGAAGAAAGAGTCCAATGCTGTGTACAGTCAAAAGAGTCGTCGTGACCAAAACGTAGGGGCAGTCTTGATCTCTGGTTCTGCGTCACACCGACAACAGCAAAAGGGAAATCAACAAAGGCCGGACGAGCCTAAAAGACAGTTCACCAACATCAACATTCCATTGTCACAAGCATTTCAGCACATGTTGAAGATGAATCTGATTATGATGATAAACCCTCCTTCGAACCCTAAGACTTCTTCTCCTAACTACAACCTAGATGCGAGGTGTGCTTATCATTCCGGTAGCCCGGGGCACGATACTAATGATTGTTGGGCGCTGAAATACAAGATTCAAAATATGATTGACGCTAAGGAGATCGAATTCGAGCCTCCTGAGACTCCCAATGTGATCACTGCTCCCTTGCCAAAACATGGCTAGGATTGAGAGACTTTGTTCATTTGAATTCTGAAGTTGTATTTTTCTTTGCTTATTCAAACAATTATCATGTCAAACTCTTTTATTTCATTAATGCATTACACATGTCTGTTTTGAATTAATTGTTTTCACTATGCTTAAAATTGCTGCATATTTCCTTTTTGTGATGTTCAAACTCTCGATTAAAAAATTCTAAGCCTTTTGAGGGAGGATGACGAAAACGATACCACGATCTCTACAGTATGCTTTTGAACAGACCCCGCTGATGAGGTACATGCATTGTTTCAAATCCTAAACAGTGGAGTTATAAGGAAGATAATCCCTAGTCAACCCCTTTGAGCCAAAGAAGTTGGAGTTTTTCTTTTCAAAAATTTAAACCCTTAATTATAACTTGGGGCAGGGTAGTCTTCTCAGTTGATCCAGGTGCACAATGAATGGCATCAAAGAAGTCCTTCCGAGACAAAAAGACAGTGATGGTTCCCTATAATCGTCAAGATAGGCAGTCATTATCTCTCAAAATAAAAGCCCAATAAGTCAAAACCTATGAAGGAGACTTACAAAACGGGGGCATCCCGCTGACTGTAATCACAAAAGAAATAGTTCAGGCAAAAAGACAGGGATAATAAAATCGAAAAGAAAGAGGTCCTACAAACCCTCAACAAAAAAGAAATGACTGCCTATTCAAAATAAACTATCAGTATCCGAACCATCACTAGAATATCAGAGCAAAGACGCAAACAGGATCTAATGCACGATTAGCTAAGTTTAGGATCGAAGAACATCACAAAGAACGAGTGGGTGCAAATAAAATTTGAGCCTTTATCCTTTGTTTCTTAAACAGTGAACCAGGCCACGTTATAACCCTTAAAAGTCCTAGCTGAAGCATGGGTTAGTTCGAAAGCATACTGTTACAAAAGGTATCCTGACTCCTGTAGGGCTTGCTGTAAAATCCTGAGTTGACATCACATTTTACAAAAGTTCGCTTGTTTTGTTGAAAACTGCATTTTCAAAAACTTCAAGACAGACATAAGCTTTGCATTTTTAAAATAACATTGTTTGCATATGACTATTTGTTCAAACAACAGAGAAATTCGCATGACGAATATCTAGTGAACAAACGCCTTCTCAATAAAAAGAGTCACCTCAAGTGGAAAAAAACACTTCCAACCAAGGGGCAGACATGATCATTTTCCATTATCTGGGGCAGTCAAGTCAAGATTCAAGGAATCTCTCAAAATGCCAAAAAGCCAGGGGCAAATCTGCATCTGAATCACTTGGGGCATTGGACATGAATTCCAGCAACGAATCTTGCACGATCAAACATCTTCTGGTAATATGGCAACACAACACTACTGACAGTGACAACTCCCTACACTCTGAGAACGTGGACATAGTCAAAAAAATACTACGCATAATCAAAGACCCGCTAGGTCGACTGGCCTAGGAAAAAATAAGGGCTTCCCAGCGAACCAAAAGGGTTCGGGCAAAAATAAGGGATGAAAATGAAAAATCTGTACACCCGGCAAGTCAAAAACCTGAAAAGGCGGCTTGGGCAAAAATAGGTATCTCGATGGACTGAAAACCCGAAAGGGCGGTCCAGGCAAAATTAGGGATCAAAGCGTACGACTATGTCCCGTCATCTCGTCACTTGCCTACCAGAAGAGGATTTGTCAATCGACAATTATCAAGCACCTCATAGGCCTTCTTCTCCCGCAGAAACTGGGGCAATAAGAATTGTCTGAACTGTACTAGCTGCTCTGTCCACCAAGGTACCAAGATAAGTTCGGATGAAGAATATGACCAAGATACCTTCACTCCCCACATAATAGGACAGTAATGGTAGCTCTCCCCACTGAGACTTGCAACTATGAACAAATCAGCAGTACTCTCCCCTAAGCAGAGTTAGTCTACCGTCAGTCTCGAAAAAGGTTGGGTATCCCCAGTAGATCTTAATATTCCTCAGCGGAGTATACAGATATTCCTCAGCAAGTATCCCCGGCAGTCTTAATATTCCTCAACGAAATATAAGAATGTTCCCCGACGGAATACAGGATACCCCCAGTGGAACCATTTCCCAGCTCAGTCAAAAAAAAAACTTCCCCGCCAGAGTTGAATCATCTTCCCCAGTAGGTTCTGGAAGCTTGTCCCCTGTAGAATACAAATGCATCTCCTCAGCCAAATTCAGAGGTTACACCCACAAGAGTCTAACTGGGTTATCCTCAGCAAGTTGCAACTGAAAGATCATCCCCAGCGAAGTTCTTTCTATCCCCAGCGGAGTTCATCATCAAAATCCCAACCAGAGCCTATCAACAGAGTCCCCAACGGAGTTATCGTTAAAATCTCAGCGAAGTACCTCTTCCCCACAGAGTAATTCCCTGCAGAGTAATCTCTTCACCAGGTTTATTCCCCAACGGAGTCATCTTCTCCTACAGGTTTATTCCTGCAATCATCTTCGTGCATCATCCCCAGTGGAAACGAAGAATTCAACCAGACTCTTCAATATCAGCCCAGGATTTAACAAACTCCCCGACATTTGTCAAGGATTTATTTTCCCAGACGAAAATACATTCATAAACATATCACATTTCACATCTCCTATTTACATACATGATAAAGTGCATACGACAGGACCTCATTTATTCTGGAGTACATCATGACATCATGTATCTCATACATCATGACATCATGTATCTCATACATCATGACATTGCATACAACTAACGTTTTGCCCTTTTCAGGAAAAGGACAATCCAAAGATGGCTACCATCAACCTTTCTTAAGTTTCAGATAAATACCTGTAACAAGCCAGGAAAATTCGGTGACGACGGATTATAGATCTATACCTGTAGCAAGCCAGGAAAGTTATCTACAGGAAGAGATTGAAGATTAACACCTGTAACAGGCCAGGAAACTATCTTTCTTTCTCCGGTCAGAGATTAATACCTGAAACTAGACAGGACAACTATCTCCTCGACCAACCTTTCTTAAGTCCCAGATTAATACCTATAACTAGCCAGGAAAATATCTGTGGACGATTGATTGTAGGTTAATACCTGAAACCAGCCAGGAAAGCTATCTACATGAAGAGATTGAAGATTAACACCTGTAACAGGCCAGGAAACTATCTTTCTTTCTCAGGTCAGAGATTAATACCTGAAACCAGACAGGACAACTATCTCATCGGCCAACCTTTTCAAGTTCCAGATTAATACCTGTAGCAAGCCAGGAAAAATATATGTGGGCAATTGATTGTAGATTAATACCTGAAACCAGCCAGGAAAACTATCTACGTGAAGAGATTGAAGATTAATACCTGTAGCAAGCCAGGAAAACTATCTTTCTTTCTCGGTGTGATCGGTGGAAATAGAACTGACTGTTTTTGGAATGCTGGTTCGCGAAATGTCACGGTAAGCAAGAGTCGCCACCGTCTTTTATTTTCTCCAACAAGGAAAGGACAAAAGCACAGCAAAATTCCTTTTCGAGATGTTTCTCGTTTCGGGAGGTAGATTATAGAAAGGGAAGGTGTTAGCACCCTTTCTATCCGTGGTTATCCACAGGCTCTTAGGTACTTGCTCACTATGTTTTCAAAAATTGTTTGCTTTTCTTGTGTTTGTGGGTTTTGAAAAAGTTTAGTTTGAAAAACTTCTAGGTAACTCTTGTATCAGTCCTCAAGAGTGTATGAAGTATTTGTTTGAAAACTTTTTGAAAGTGTGAGTGTGAAAAGTTGTTTTTTGTTTTTGAAAGAGCAAGTACCCAGGAGAAATATACCTACTCTAAGGAATTAAGCTGTGTAAGAGTCCTTTAGACAGTACTATCCCACTATTGAGAAGTAGGTAGCACCGTCGTTGGAGTTATTCGGGTCAATTCGATTATTAGGGACATGTGTGGTCACCAAAGCAATAGTAGGACGCCTTAGCGGTAACCCTAATGTCCTAGATCCTTTTTATCCGAGACTAGGTTGCCTTATCCTGAGATTATTTTGTGAGCCTTTGCTAGTTTACTAGCTCAAGCGATAAAGAAAGGATGCACGGGGTCGGCGTGCTCAACCATGAACAATTTTGTGACTGACACAATCTTCACTTTTCCAGAGTGATGTAGCTTCAATTGTGATGCTAGCTTCATCAAAACTTGTTGAATATGACTTGAAGAGGTCTTCATTCATTGGCCATTGATTCTTTTGTATCTATAGAAGGAGCTTCATTACCAAATCCACGTCTGACATTAACAATGAATTGCTCATATCTATGACATCTTTAAGTATGAACTTGGCATATATTCGATGTCGCCATGATAAGTACCACGTTAGAAACAAGAAGTTTAGGCAATTATAGGTTGAAAGATGGATCGTGAAACTTCGACATGATCTCCAAGAAAAATTCCCTCGGTCTCTAGTGTAGGTCTTATGAGTATAACTTCACCATTATATGTTTTGTATGATGTCAAAACTAGGAAAACTTAGCATTTATGTATATTAGAGGGTATCTCTATGTCTTGTGGCACTCCTTTGTATTAGAGGTCTTAGGAACCATTAAAAACCATTTTAAAATTGACCAAAGTCTTGAAAAACAATTTTTGGCATGATTTTTTCTTGCATGTGCTGACACATACATGTTTTAGGTCGGCACATGCAACTCAATTTTGAAGCCTGTAACCTCTGGAGGACTTAGGCCGACATATGTATGTGCATAGTTTGACACATACTGAAGCTTTTAAGAAATTGTAGAAATTCTTATTTTATGTTCCGACACATACGACTTTCAGGCCAACACATGCACTTTAGTTTTACAAGCTAAACATTACTACCTTGCTTCGGTAGACACGTTTATTTTTTCAGATTGACACATATAGTTAAAATTTGACTTATGTGTCGACATATAATATTATTAGGTTGACACATACTATTTGATTGGGTCAATTTTTCAATTCTTTTTAATTCCGAAAATTCCCTTTTTGCAGCTAAGTTTCCATAACTATAAATAAATGATTCACGCATCATTCCAACTTGATGAAACTATAAACACATATTGAATTTTTTCTTCATCTTAAACCTCCAACCCATGCATACATACTGATAAATCACACATAATAATATTTTGTCCGAGTGCCATCTAGGAGAGGTTTGATAACGTCCAATTAGGTTCTTGTGTAGCCGAGAATATTGGGTTGAGATTCGCAGGGGGGTTTCATCTGGAAAAGTAACAGGTTTGTCCTCCAAGATCGTTGATAGATTTAGGGGTGTCATGTAAGATGATCAAGAGAGGATTTCAGCCCGGTGAAAGCCTTTGGAGATAAAGAACACAAAGGATCCTTTGGAGATAAAGAACGCAAAGGAAGTAGCTCGAGAATGGTGAATCGAATTGAAGTCTTGTATGCAATAGGTACAATTGATTGTGCGTGAAAGCTCTGGAGATAAATAACACAAAGGAGTAGCAATATCGACAAGTCAATTGGTAACTATTGTGTTTTGCTCTTTCTCAAGATCAAAAGAAGAGAAGGGGTTGGATCAACAACGAATAGTTAGGGTTTGTAGAGTTTCTCTTGGAACACTTCTCTTGTAACGAATTTTTGCATAGTAAG
Source organism: Vicia faba (assembly GCA_948472305.1). Classification (NCBI taxonomy): domain Eukaryota; kingdom Viridiplantae; phylum Streptophyta; class Magnoliopsida; order Fabales; family Fabaceae; genus Vicia; species Vicia faba. Next base: position 1,210,787,164 of record OX451736.1, on the reverse strand, counting down.
AATTATCATGGTTCTAAAATTGGAATTTGGGGGGAGGGGGGGGGGGGGGGGGACGTAGCCATAGCAAGGACGAATTTGAGAACTTCCTAAACAAATTCTCGTATCTCTTTTTCTTGTCGCTTTTCTTGCTTTAATTTTCCTTAATGAATTTGTCAAATAGCATTGAGTAATCGATTGACTCGTAAGGGTTTTTTAGTGACTGTTTTCGTTTTGAATTGTTTATGTTGATTTGATTATAATCACTTTTGATTATAAGTGCTTTTTTATATCAACACAACTCAAAGGAAAATTCTGAAAGTTCGGTTGCTTACCAAGTGTTCGACAAATTGTTTAGTTTGCTCTTTTGCTAGTTACCATTGGAAATAGTATTGCTAGTGTTGTACCTTAAAAGTTTCCTTCCCATTATCCAAGACATTCTCCTAGGGTTCTTAAATGCTCAAGGTTGCTCAAGAATTGATCAGACAAATTCTCCTCCTAAGCAATGGACCTACAACTAGGGTTTCACTTTTCTCAAGGAAGATTGGACTTATAATTCCTCAAGTGGTGTTCATGGTTTCTCAAATGTCTCTAATAATGCTCATGCCATGTTTTAAACATTGCATCACAAGATTGCTCGGTCAATTGCTCAGATGACTGAAAATTAACTACATTTGACAAAAAGTCAACTCTGGTCAACATACAGTCAAACTTCAAGAATTTTGGTCAACATCAATATTTTGAAGTCACATTCATCATTTGATCAAGGTTTGATCATGATTCATCAAGAAAACTCTCAATTCATCAAAAGTCAAAAATTACCAAATTAGGGTTTTCTTAAGGAGAAGTCAACTGAACTTTGACCAAGCACAACTTTCACATGCTTCATCATATTTTTATCAACCAAAGCTAATTTTGAAGGAATTCAATTTTCTACAACTTTTCCTCTCTAAGCTTTAGTCCAAAAAATTCTTCATTTGAGAGATATGGACAAATACATTATAGGTCATTTCAAAAGTCAACAAAAAGACACTTTTTGTCAAGGCAACTTACATCAAGATAAATTCTTCAAATGAAAAAATGATCAACACATAGATTGTATGGGAAATATTAAGCTTTCTAAAAAATCTTAGATCACTTTCAAATGATAAAAATTTAGAGAGTTATTATTGGTACAAGTTGGGAAATTTTGAGAAAATGCATGAAACCTAAAGTGACCAAACTTGAATTTTCGGGCTAGTGGCCTTGTGTTTCAAGATCCATGCGTGTTATATGCCTCAATATGAACCTTTAAACTTATTTATACACCCCTTGGATTTTTATTCTATTTATCTTTGATTTTATTTATTTAAAATTCAAAATAAATTAGAAAAATTAAGAGCCTTTCATACAAGGTCCAAACACACACTTGTTTGACATGATTCCAGCTCTATATATTCTCATTATTTCAGAAATGACAAGCCACAAAAAAACCTTGCATAAGATCACCTTTCCAAAATTCCAAAAATATTAAAACTAGGGAAAATAAAAACTCTACCTTACAGCCTCCCTCAAGGCTAAATACTTGTCCCATTCACTTCCCGAAGAACTGTAGGGATGAGACTATCGCATGGCCCCCATAATGGCTGAATCATGTTTGACCATGTTTTCACTGTTTAAGGTTGTCCATGTTGTATCTCACAATAAAGCAAGATTTATCCCAAACTAAGGGTTCCATTGAAATTGCAAGGCCTAAATTAGGGTAGGGTACCCCTGAGTCATTAAAATTTGTTTTTTTTTGCAGGATTGAAGAAGAAGCTCCCCGGAGAAGATGACCAGAGCTAGGGATCTGGCGCTTCTCCGACCTAATGGTTTTTGTTTATTACTTGTTTAATTGTTTTCATAGATATACCAGATGAAACAGCCACCTCAGTGGAAAGAAAGCATGCGATAAGGCAGTTGTGTACAAGGGCGTGGGTTCGATCCCTGCCTTTTGTCATTTTTTATGTTTTCTATTTTCTGCAATTTTTTCCAGCACTCGTCCTTATAGCATCAACCGTGCACCCTAAGTTTCTATCCCTCAGATCTGGATCTAACGCTTCAGTTGTGACTCCCCGCGATACACCTTCGCTGATGTAACACACCAGATCTCGTGGACCAGCGTTTGGGCTTGCGTTTTGGGCCTGGATCTCTTTGTTATTCAACACCCCCTCTCTTGCTTAATCTAGGCCCAATCTCTTTTTCTTTATATTTTTTTATACTTGTACTTATATTTTTTATTTAATTAAAATACAAACATAATTAGTTTTAGGTTTATTAATTAATTAAAATTAATTAGGTTTTAGATTTTAATTAACCTTTTAATAATTTAACTAATTAATTAACTTTTTAAATTAAAATTAATTAGATTTAATAGGTTTTAATTAATTATCATAAATCATTCTTTTCATAAAAAATCACCAAAAACATTTCTTTTTTCTATTTCCATCTTACTTTTATTTTCTTAGATCAACTGTATAGGTTTCACAAATGTAATAGCCTAGATCTTATTTTCTGCATTTTTATTATCATGCAACTGCTTCCTAGTATGTAATAGTCGTAAGATTTCTTTTTCGCATTTCCTCTATTATGTAACTGCCCCAAGGCCTTGTAATAGTTTTAGGTTTATATTTCCGCCTTTATTTTCTGCTACTATATTTACTATATTACTTCTTAGTAATTAGGGTTTGTATGGCAAGATAAAACCAAACGATAGAAAAACCCTAAATCCAAGATAATTAATTGAAAACAACACACTTGCACACTTGCACCCACATGGTAGACTCCCTTTGTTGTCTTTCGGAACAAAACGTTCATGCCCCTCGAAAGTAGGGACGTTTTAGCAAAGACCCTCAAATCAAAGATCATAGGCCCTCGATGACCCTTCAACATTTCCTTTCGATAAATGATCTAGCCCCTTATGAAATTGCTAAAGCATCCTTATAAGTTGCCTTCGATGACCGTATGATGACCCTTTGCCAACTCCTTTACATCCAACAATAAGTCTTCCTACTAACTAATGGTATGGATAACACTATCTAAAGGAGAAGGAAAAGTATGAGAATGACCTTGAGTGGGTAGAACTGTTAATCGCTTGCTCACAAATTTTCTCAAAGTATTTTTCACACTACACTTTCCAAACAAATATTTTCAAAAATACTTTGTACGCATTCTTGAGGATTGATACAAGAATCATTACAAAGTCATCCTTACACTAGCATTTCAAAATATTTTCAATCAAATAACACACACACAAAGCAAATTTTCAAAGTGAGCTAAGCGATTAAGATCCCGTAGATAACTACAGATAAAAAGGGTGCTAACACCTTCCCTTTTCATAACCTACCCCCTAGCTCAAAATCTTCAAGATCTTTCCTGTTATTTTCATACTTTCCTCATTGGATAAAAGAAAAGTTGGTGGCGACTCTAGCTATCCGCACATTTGCGATAAAACACAAAAACAAGTCAGTTCTCCCACTGTATTACAGCTAGTAACTTGCTATAAACGATTAATACTCAGTTACTTGATTGAAGTTTATAAATTCAGTATTATATGGTTCATTCCATATATTTCTTTATATTTGCATATCTGACATCCAATAACTCGATTTGTATAGACGATAACTTTTTGATCTATTTCAAAACCTTCCGCGTGCACTCTTTTTGAACTAATCTTTAAAACCAGAATTTTATCTAGATTTTTTGGCTTGGTGATCTATTCACCCCCATCTAAATAAGGCGTCTTCGTTTATCATGTGACATCAAGATTCCGGTTCATTCTGGCTTCAAAACTTATTAGAAAATGGCGTACGGACCTAAAAGGGATTATAAAAGAGCCTCAATTTTCACAGGAGAAAACTATAGTTGTTGGAAAGCTTTTATGCAAAATCATGTCAACTCATATGACAAAGGTGTGTGGGAATTCATTCAAAATGGTCAAACACCGGTGAAATATATGGTTGATGGTGTTACTATACCAAAGCCAAAAAATTTATGGAATGAGGAAGATTATAAGAAGTGGGCACATGATTGGAAAGCAAATTTTTTTAATCATATCCACTCTTGGTGTTAATGAGTTTTATTGCATTTCTTATTGTGAGACCATTAAAGTTATGTGGGATACTCTACAAGTTACCTATGAGGGAACAAATAAGGTCAAACAAGCTAGAATTAATACACCCAATCAAGAGTTTGAACTATTTCTTATGAAGCATGGTGAAACCATTGCTCAAATGCAAAAAAGTTTCTCGCATCTTATTAATCATTTAAATTTTATATGCAATTCTATTTCCAATGTTATTGCTACTAATAAGGTTTTGAGATGTCTTACTAGGAATTGGCAACCAAAGGTCACCGCGATCAAGGAAGCCAACAATCTTGCAACACTTGATCTTACCACTTTGTTTGGAAAGTTGGAAGAACACGAGAAAGAACTCACTTGCCTAGATGAAAATGAAAAGAAGCTTGGGAAAATGAATAAAAAGGAGAAAGACACCTATAAGGAGGAAGGAATGAAGTATAAAGCTCTTAAGGCTTTAAGTTCAAGATCCTCAAGGGATGAGCCCACTAATGATAGTGATTCTTGTGATGAAAAATATTTGGATGATGAACAACTGGGATTATTTGTGAGGAGATACAATTAATACATTTGGAAGAATGTTATCAAACAATCCGATAAAAATCTTGTAAAATTTTGAAGATAATCTACATCCTCCAAAGATGAATACAACAAAAGAGATATGGAAAAAGGCATGTTCTATGAATGCGGAAAGCCAAGTCATTTTAGATCGGATTGTCCATCTCTTGCTAATAAGAAAATAAAGGGACAACAAAACAATTATAGAAACTCTAGAAAAGCCTATTTTTCTTGGGATAACGGTAGTGATGACTCAAGTAATGAAAGCTCAAGTGATAGTGATGAAGAGGAAAATTATTATTTCATGGCAAATCAACATAAAAGTAAGAAAAATAATGTAAGTCATTCTAAATACTCTAACATTGATAAGCTGTCTTTTGGTGAATTGAAAAATGCTTTTGAAAATCTACAAAAAGAAGCATTACATGCTCATAAGAAATTAGCTTCCAATGAAAAGGTTTTTACATACTTGAAAGCGAGGGTTGAAGAAACCAATAAGAAATTTTAAGCATTAAAGCGAGCTATTGTATATAGTCAAAATCATGAAAATGAGGATGAGGAACCTTGTCGGCTCAGTTGTGAAACTTGTCAAATTTGGCAACAAGAAGTGACTACTATTGAAACCAAAATGAACAAGGCATCACAACCTCATGATAATTTTGCTATTAGTTCTTCAAAGGTTGAAAAGCCTCATAAAAATTATAATTTGATTAAGAAGGATTCAAATGGAAAAAGTGAATCTCATTATAGGTTGTTTTGTCACTATTGTTGCAAGAAAGGTCACACTATTGAAAAATGAAAGTTTAGGTGCTTCTTATTTCCTAAAGGAAATGTCCAATGGTTTCCAAAAAGCAACAATTATTTCACTTACTTCCAAGGACCCAATGGTAATTGGGTACCTAACACTTTTGTTGGATTTTATAGGTTGAGTGTCTTGATGCTATGGTGGAAAGATGAATTCTCGATAGTGGATGTTTAAGACACATGACGGGAGACATTTCTCCATTCTCCGACTTTGTGGTAAAGAAGAAAGGTTTTGTATACTACGGTGATCACAACAAAGGTGCAATACTTGGAAAAGGTAGTATAGGTAATCCCTCAACTATTACTATCTTAAATGTTATGTTAGTTGAAGCCCTTAGACATGGTCTTCTTAGAATTAGTCAATTGTGTGTCAATGAATATAAAGCAAATTTTTCCAAAGATTGTTCCATGATAGTATATAATGAAAAGAAGGATTGTATGTTTAATGGTGTGAGGGTAGATAATATATATATGCTTGACTTAAGAGAAGTTTCCTTGAATAATGTCCAATATCTTGTTACCATGAGTGAAGACTCTTAGCTATGGTAAAGATGTTTGGTGCGTGTCAACTTTGATCTACTTAATAAAATAGCTGCAAAGGATTTAGTAATTGGTCTATCTAAAATAAAGTTTTCAATAGATCACCTATGTGATACATGTCAAAAGGGTAAGCAAACACGAGTCTATCTTAAATCTAAAAAAGTTGTTTCAACTTCGAGATCTCTGGAGCTCCTTCATATGGATTTAGTTTGACCTTCCCGGACCAAAAGCGTAGGTGGTAATTACTATGGTTTTGTGATTGCAAGCGATTACTCAATATTTTGTTGGACTATTTTCTTACGTAGCAAAGATGAAACATTCTCGGCATTCACACGTTTCACCAAGTTATCCCAAAATAAATTGAACTTTAAAATTATTACCATTCAAAGCGATCTTTGATGAATATTATGATAAATTTGGTATTGAACATAACTTTTCATCTCCTAGTACTCCTAAACAAAATGGTGTCGCGGAGCGTAAAAAATCTGTTTTAGCGGAGTTGGCAAGAATAATGCTCAATGATTGTGGTCTACTAAAATATTTTTAGGCCGATGCTATTAGTACGACTTGTTATGTCTTGAATATGATGCTTATTCATCCTATACTTGTCAAAACACCTTATGAACTTTTAAAGGGTTGAAAACCAAATTTATCGCATCTTCATGTCTTTGGATGTAAATGTTTTGTTTTAATTAATTGTAAAGATAATCTTCAGAAATTTGATGCGAAAGCCGACGGAGGTATCTTTCTTGGATACTCACAATCTAGTAAAACATATAGAGTTTATAATAAGAGATTACTTATTGTTGAAGATTCGACTCATGTTATTTTTGACGAGTCTTCCCCAAATAGTGTTGGGAAAAGTATTTATTTTCATGGTGTAGGTGCATCTACGAAGACATACTCAAGACATCGAAAAAGGAGTTGATCAACCTAAGTGGGGTGGAAGTTGAGAAAGAGGAAGATGACAACCAAGAAAAAAAGGATGATGATTACCAAAGTCAACAAGAAGATGATCATCTTCCATTGGAGTGCATAACCTCCAAGGATCATCCTATTGATAACATTATTGGTGATATCACAAAAGGGGTAATAAATCACTCTAAAATAAGTAATTTCTATTATTACCGCGCGTACGTATCACAAGTTGAACCTAAAAATGCTAAGAATGCCTTACTTGATGAGCATTAGCTTATGGAAATGCAAGCAGAATTGAATCAATTTGAAAGAAATTACATTTGGGACCTTGTCTATCATCCATAAAATCATCAAATTATAGGCACTTGATGGGTATTTAGGAATAATTTGACAACATGGTGTGATAATAAGAAATAAGGTCCGGCTAGTGGAAGGCACTGATAATGAGGAGATTTATGCTCCGGTTGCCCGACTCGAGGCTATACGCCTTTTACTAGCATATGCATGCTCTAAGAACTTCAAATTATACAAATGGACGTTAAAAGTGCATTCCTTAACGGATACATAAATGAATGAGTGTATGTTTTGCAACCTCCCGACTTTAAAAATTATGAGTTTCCTAATCATGTTTTAAAGCTAAGACGTGCTTTATATGGTCTTAAACGGGCCCAAGGGCATGGTATGACCGACTTAGCAAGTTCTTGCTTGATCAAGGATACTCTAGAGGGAAGGTAGACACTACAGTCTTTATTAAACATCAAGGAAATCATATTTTACTTGTTCAAATTTATGTTGATGATATCATTTTTGATCAACTAACATGCATCTTGTAAAGGAGTTCTCTAAAGTTATGCATTGAGAGTTTGAAATGAGTCTAATAGGGGAGTTGGACTACTTTCTTGGACTCCCAATCAAGCAACTCGATGAAGGAACATTTGTATGTAAAACCACGTATTGTCTCGAATTACTTAAAAGATTCGGAATGAATGGTGCAAAGGAAATTGACACGCCTATGGTAACAAATGGAAATTTGGATAGAGATCAAAAGGATAAGGATGTTGAGCTCAAGAAATATAGAGGTATGATTGGATCTCTTCTATATCTCATTATATCTAGGCCTGATATTATGTTTAGCATTTGTATGTGTGCATGATATCAATCGGCTCCCAAGGAATCACACTTAAAAGCGGTTAAGCGTATTCTTAGATACCTTATTGGTACCTCTAAGTTGGAATTTGGTATTCAAAGGGAAATGGTTGTAGCTTGGTTGGCTACTCTGATTCCGATTATTTCGGTTGCAAATTGGATAGGAAAAGTACTAGTGGAACTTATTACATGTTTTCAAAATCCTTGTTTAGTTGGCATAGTAAAAATCAAGTTTTTGTAGCTTTGTCAATGGTCGAGGTGGAATACATGGCTTCCGGTAGTTGCTGTGCCCAAATTTTGTGGCTTAAGCAATAATTACTTGATTTTGACATTAAACTTTCACGTATTCCCATAATGTGCGACAACATTAGTGCCATCAATATAACAAAGAATCATGTGCTATATTCTCACACAAAACATATTGAGATCCGTCACCATTTCCTTCACGATCATGTTGAAAAAAAGGATGTTGTATTCGAGCATGTTGATAGTAAGAATCAACTTGCCGACATTTTCACTAAACCTCTTGCAACCAAACCATTTTTCAACATGCGTGGGGAATTCAGGATCATCGATATCTCCAATGTTGCTTAAATTTGTCTTGTTGTTTGCACTTTATACTTTTATGCAAATCCTTTGTTTGAGTATTTTACATCATGTGAGTGCAAATTACATTCCATCAAGAGTGAATTAATATCATTTCAATTTCTCCTTGAAAGTAAGACTTTCCTTAATATGTGTTATGTGTTGATTAACAATGATTGATATTTTCCCAAATGATGAAAACCATGAATGTTCATTTCCAAAAAAATTTATTGACAACCATTGTGTGTTTTCAATGTATATGTTTATAATGGCTTCATGTATTAATTATTTCACATTTGTATAAGTTTTTTCTTGTTGTGCAAGCATGTGTTTTTTATTAAGATTATTTCTTGCATCCGTGTTTGAGTTAATTGTATGTGTGTTACTTGCAATATATGTTTCTTGTTGTAGTTAGTCACATGTTATGAAATCATTTTCATTTTGGATTGAGTAGTGACATGTTCTTGTCGCTATGCTAGACACATGCGTGTGTGGCATCGAGAGTTCCATTATGATGTGTTACGAAATCTTGATTCTATAGAAGCAACTTGAAAATTTTGCTCTTACATTGCATTATTTATTCACCATGCATTGCATTACATATGTTGTAATGTTTTTTTCTTGTTATTTATCAATTTTGCATCATTACATATATATGGGGATATGTGATTCTTACTCATCTATGCAAAAACGCCTGAGTGATATATTACTATTTGTATTGGAATATGATACTTCTCACAATTTGCTATCTTTCTTTTGGATGTTGTCAAAGGGGGGTAAGCATATGCGAGATGAAGTTGGGAAGCACAAAGTCAGGGGGAGCCTTCAGTAACTACATGAAATGCATCGTTACAAGTTTTTCCATCATCAAAAAGGAGGGGGGGGGGGGGGGGGTATGTGAGTATAACTTCACCATTAGATGTTTTGTATGATGTCAAAACTAGGAAAATTTACCATTTATGTATATTGGACGATATCTCTATTTCTTATGGCACTCTTTGCATTAGGATCTTAGGAACCATTAAAAACCATTTTTAAATTGACCAAAGTATTAAAAAACAAGTTTTGGCGTGATTTTAAGGTTGACACATGCAACTCAATTTTGAAGCCTGTAGCCTCTGAAGGACTTAGGCCGACACATGCATGTGCATAGGTCGACACATACTGAAGCTTTTAAGAAATTATAGAAATTTTTATTTTATGTGCCGGCACATATGAATTTTAGGCCGACACATGCACTTTAGTTTTACAAGCTAAACGCCACTGACATGCTTTGGTCGACACATCCTTTTTTCAGGTCAACACATACAGTTAAAATTTGACTTATGTGTCGACACATAATATTTTCAGGTCGACACATACTGTTTGATTCAGTCAGTTTTTTAATTTTTTTTAATTCTGAAAATTCCCTTTTTGTATCTAAATTTCCACAACTATAAATATATCATTCATACATCATTCCAACTTGATGAAACTATAAACACATACTACATTTTCTCTTTATATTGAACCTCCAACCTATGCATACACACTGATAAATCACGCATAGATATTCAACATCATTTTCTATGCATAGATATTGTTTTTGTGTATTTGGAAAAATTATTATGCGGAAATCGGTTCCCTTATTCTCAGAAACCAGTTTCCTGTGCGAAAAATTCTATTCCTGGGCCTCTGGAATTACGTTTTTACCGGCCAAAAACTGGTTCCCCATTCTGGAGAAATCGGTTTCCAGTAGGAATTTCAGTTTTTTTTAAATATTTTTTTTGTTTCCAGCTTATTAATTAAGTTGTTTTGAAATCACTTATTTTAGTCAAACTTTCATCTCTCTCATCTTCCACCCTTACACCTCCTATCCTTGGAACTCACTCTCATTTAACCCATCCTTTATTGGACCCTCAAAACTCTCCACTTACCAACACAATCCATTAAATTTCATTTTAATACTCTCACTATATATTCATCTCCTCATTCATAACCTCAAATAATATTTTTTTAAAATCTATTTTCCTCTCTCAAAAGGGATTCCAAAAATCACTCTCTCCAACCCTAACTTCACCCAATTTTTTTCGTGGCTCCAAGGAACAACAAAGGGAAAAACCAAGTTGGTGAAGGGTCTAATGCTTGATAAATTCAAATTGTAGCTATTTTTATATATACTTTTTGTTGCCCTTATCAACTCTTTGTTGTTAATATCGGTAGAATAAACCTGACTTTTGTGTAAATATGTTTAGTTTGTACATACTTGAGTTTTAAATTCATTTGTGTACCATTTGATAGATTTTACTTCTTTTGTAGGTATTTGATGCATATTTGGATCATTGAGGAATAAGGTGTTGAAGGCACTTCTCCGGATGCACGTGTACAGAATAAAAGTCCATTTTTAGGAAGTTTTGTCCAAGCAGGTGCACTTAGCGGGAATTGTAGCGCACTACGAGTGTTTTGACAGATTTGGCAGAGGCTGTGCTGATGAGACCGCTGAGCGGAATCATGCTTCTTAGTAGGATGTCGCTTAGCGGGGTCAGCTCACTTAGCGGGGTTAAGGCGCTTTCATGTGTTTTTTAAGTGGCAGGCCGCTTAGCAGGGTTAGGACGCTTAGCGCGGTCTGCTGAGATGATTTTTCTAAAAATAAATTTAGTTCATTTTCTTTGTTATGGGTTTTGGGTTTTTGTTCCCAAAATTCATCACCCTTTTTTTTTAGTAGATTAGCTTAGAAAATAAATATGGAGCTTGCATACGGATGATCCGAGGTAGATTGCTCTTCGATCGGTGCTGACAAACCGAGAGGTTTGTGGTTTATTTATCTTCTTCCTTGTGTATTCTATATGAGTTGGATTTGTATATTTATTTACTTGAAATCATGTATATTTTTCGCCCATGGCATTGTATAAAGCTTGCTTTACAAATCTTTGTCAATTATTATCTTGGATTTTTACTTTGTGGTTGGGGTTTGGGTTGTTATAGGCATATACCGCTCGAATTCTTATCGAGGATGATTGTCTAATAGTGTCTATATTCTAGAGGTAGATTTAGTGTTATTATTCACTTGGGTGTCTATGATTAATTCCTCTGTGTTGGTTGTGTTGTGCTGAGAGATTGTCGATGCGAGTAGGACGATTAACTTTTGTGTTGTTGAGGTTGGTTGAGAGATCTCCACTGAGGTGATACAGTGGGTGTTGTGTTTGACACGTGATAACGTTGATGAGTATTGTAGGTTTATTATAATTGGTCGGTAGGTTTAAGTTTGTGAGGAGTGGATTATATACATGCCTGATAAGTTTCTCCTATCTGAAGAATGTATTTATTTTTTGATGATAACTTTTACCTTTCATACCTTTCACCCAAATTCTTTTCCAAACTCATAAATGCGAGAGATTGTCGAACGAAAATTCAGTAGCACTGATCCCTGTGGAGACGATAAGATATAATATAAATATCATCTGGTAATTAATACATATGTTTTGCTTTCCGCTTTACCACTTCAGCAAAATGGAACTGTTACCGGGGATTAGTGTTTTTATTGGATCACATTACGATAGTTTCTTTGTTTTTGAGTTTTGTACATAATGTCTATAATGTGTAAATATAAACTTGTTTATATTGATACTTGTATAGAGTATACTTGTTTTGTTTCACGTTTGCAAAAAGTGTGGTTAGGTGTATAGTTTCAGTTAAAGCTCGAAGAGATGTGAGCAAAGGCAATAGTCAAAGAGTTTAACCCATCAAAAGAAAAATGGAACGGTTGTAAATAACAGGCATCGAGCTTAGGACGTAAAACAAGCATGTTTTATTGTTTTTCATTTTTTTAGTTTAGGTGGTGTGTAGATTGTTGTTTAAACAAGTTGAAATTGGACCTATTTTAAATTCTCAAATCTTCACTTCTCAACTCGTTTATTAACTTTCATATGGCTGGTTTGTTGTGTTAATTGTGTTTTCCAAAAGCTTTCTTGTATTAGCTTGAGAAAATATGTATGTGTTGTAAATTCTATTTAGTTGTGTAGTTAAGATAGTGTAGGTTATTGTGGAGGTTGCATAAAAACTGCAAGTTTGCTATCCTATTTTTTTCTTCTGCTACTGGTGTATTGTGCTTAGTGTGGACATTGCCGCTTAGCGCTTTCTATAGTGTTGAGCTAGTGAATTCTTTTTATTTCACTTGGCCCTCCTTTTCCCACTTTCACCAAGGCTTCGTAGTAGTAAATGACATTAGTATTATTATTTTTCTTTAATTCTTTTTTTGTTGTTTGGACTCCAATTTTGGTCCGGTAACTTAAAGAATTTCGAGGTGATTTTTCAAATTTGATTGATTCAACTTGCAGATGTATGGTAATGATTGTTTTTGAAGTTGATACACGCCAGGTACTTGTTTATCACTTTCTATAGCATAACATGTTTAGGAAAATTTTCATTTGTATAATTATTATACCATTCATTATTTTTGCACTACTTTCTTTTGATTGAATCACTTTAGTTTCCTTTTTATCCCCAAATGTGAGGAAGCTTTCCATTGTTCATATATGATGGAGGCCATAATTATTGTTTTAACTGGATTTCATTATGTTTAATCTTTTGTTTGTGTTGATTGTATGAAAGCATGAAAGTGATCAAGACATTTTATTTCATTTTGAGCACAACTACCTAGCTAAAATTTCAATTCACCTTGTGAGTGCGTGAGCATCTAGTAACCTTTTTGATCCTTTTTGTTAATGTCCATGTTGTTTTTGAACTTAATGCTTGTCTATGAGTGTTTAGTTTTTCTTTTTGAATGGACATTGATTCTTTGATTTCTTGAACCCTCAACCATTGTTTTTGGTTTGAATTTTTACCTTTCCTTAGAAAGTAGGGAGTATTCACATTAATTTTGGTGGAATTCAAGTTGGGGAGAGTAATTGTTTGGTCACTTATGTTGTGATTGCTATGCGGTTTAGAAAAAGAGAAAAAGAAAAGATAAAAAAGAAAAAGAAAGAAAAGAAAAAGAAAGAAAAAAGTTGAAAAAAGCTTTGAAAAAGAAAAACAAGAAGAGTATGGAATAATGTTGTGTTAATAAGTATGGTGTTTTGGTTTGACAAATTTGGGATGAAGAATAAAGTTGATGGAAATTTTGTGTTTGACCTTTTGTTAGTTGATCACTCCCTTAGGTTTAGGCAAGTTTTTGTTTCGATTATCTTTTGATAGATTTTACTTCTTCTGTAGGTATTTGATGCATATTTGAATCATAGAGGAACAATGTGTCTGTTATACCCCAAAAATTTCCCTCCCATTTTCTTCAAAAAAACATGCTCATAAAAGGTCTCAAATACTCAAAGCTACTCAAGAGATGACTGGTCAAACCTCCTCCTAAGAAAGGGTATTCAACTAGGGTTTGGTGCTTCTCAAAGAATATTGGGTTGCAAGGGTCTCACTTGACTTTCATGGTTCATAATAGGTCCTAAAAAAATTCTTATGTCAAGTTTCAAGTCTTGCATCACCTGTTTGCTCAGTCAATGGCTCAGAAGATTGAAAGTCCATTGTCTTGGGTAAAATGTCAACTATGCTCATACAGTCAAACTTCAATATTTTTTGTCAACATCAACATTATGAAGTGGTATTCATCATTTGATCAAGGGTTGATCATGATTCCTCAAGGAAGGCCCTCAAATCATCAAAGGTAAAAAATTGTCAAATTAGGGTTTTGATTGAAGATGACTGATCATTGACTTTTGGCCTAGTGCATGACCTAATGGCTTAAAGCATGATCTCAAGGGCTCAAATACAAAATATTGAACTAATTACATGTCTCAAGACATTTCTAAAGATACAAGTGATTGATAGTTGAAGAATTAAAAAGTCAACATTCACACAAAAGTCAAACTTTGACTTTTTTTGGTCAACATTGGAATTCAAAAATCAAGAATCATCAGAACATTTAAAACTATCAAACTTTGTCATCAAGAATCAAGAGAATCAAGAAAGTCAACAAAGTCAAAATTGAAGATTTCAAACACTTAGAAAAAATTCAAGTGTTTTTGTGCCTAAAAAACCCTAACTTCACAAGCAAGTTTCCTCAAGATACAAGTTGATTCAAGGAAAACTTTCAACATGAAAGTTGTAGGGAATAATGAATTCTACAACTTCTTTAATGTGGGATGATCCTCAAAAAATGTTTAATTTAAGATATATGAGCCCATAAAGTTGTGGTATTTTTATCCAACACTTAGAAAAATTTTCAACAAGTTTTGATCAGTTTTTTATCCCAACTTCTTGGCCAATTTTCACCAAGTTCCCATTTGATTCAGCCAAAATGGTCAACCGGGAAGTTGAAGATCTTGATTCAAGCTTTCTTTAATGTCCAAGAACACAAATTTATCATATTTGAGCTAGAAGATTCAAAGAGATGAAGTTGGAATTTCATTCTTGAATTATAGGTCATTTTTGTGATGAACTCATAATCAAATCTCATAGCAATGCCTTGTAATCTCACTTTGCAGGCCTCTAAACCTACAAATCTATCCATAATCATAAGATTACACACACTTTTGAGCCATGATCCAAGGATTAGAAGCTTTGTCCAATGCATCATTCCATTAATGGCACAAATTTAACACATCCATTTTTGAAAAGCATGCTTTATGCAATTATCAACTCTCCTTGAGCCTCTAATTTGTTGCCTCTGCATACACTCAACCTAACAAATCAGAACAAACATGTTTAAAGTGTTCAACTACTCTAGAAGGCATGGTACTATGCATTGGAACTTTGATTTCACAAGAAACTTCAAGTTACATTTCAACCAAGCCATAACTCCATAACTTGCAAACCTTATATGCCCTTGCCCTCAAACATTTTCTCTATAAATAGAGAGGCCACTTTCAAGCCAAAACACGAATTGGACAGCTCCAAAACAACCTCAAAATCTCTCAAACACAGAATCACCAAGAAACCACCATTGTTGTACATTTGAAGCTTCTAACAACCAACTTCAAATCTACTCGTGCGTTTGTTTTTTTTATCATCCAAACATTTCATACACATCATGTATAAGTGATCTAGACTCCTGTTTCATCACTGTAACACCATCTTCATCATCCTCTAAACTCCATAATCTAAGCTTGCACAATGACTTGGTTACAGTGATTCAACAACTTTCAAAGCAAAGTAGTTATCCCATTAGTTCAAGGAAGGTCCCAATAAGCTTAATCCATCATCACATTGCTTCTGGAAGTCGTGTAAATGGCATTGGATTTTTCTTCAAGAGGTGAGTTTTCCACGTTGTGATATCCATATACATGCATCATTTCTGTTTGGTTTCTTAATAAAAGATGTAGATATCAATGCCCTGAAGCTAACCATGTGATTAGTTTTCATTTATATTACTTGTGTGATGGGAATTTTAGCTCTGACCAGTTAGGTTTTTGTTTTGGTACCAACATAAATTCTTTTTAATCTTTGAGTGTTAATTAAAGTTAATGGCATGGTTGAATTCATGGTGAAATTTAGAACAACTTTCATGTTTACAGTTTTTAAAATAGTTTAGAAACGGAAGAGTTTGATATTTGAAAATGGTGGTGTTGTTGGTCTGGCGCGAGGAACAAGATGAAGTTCATAAATTTGAACTTCTGAACATGTTTTATAACGTATTTAATGGGTGATGTTTCATAATCGGATGAAACAGCCACTCCAGTGGCAAGCGTGTGTGTGAGTAAGGCGTTAGTGTGCCAGGGCAGGGGTTCGATCCCTGCCTCTAGCATTTTATTTTCTAACATTTCCATTGTAGATTCAGTGAAAGCCAGGCATATGCGCACACCATGCATCCTCATATCTTGACCATCAGATCTCAAGATTCTAGATCCAGCGCTCCGGACAGCCAGGCCCGTGATGCACCTTTTGAAAGCCACCCTAACTGGATCCAGCATAGACATGGGCTTTGTCCAGTTTGGGCCTGAGATTTTTGTTGTTTCCACACCTCAATTCCTTTTGCACATAAGGCCCGTTCAATTTGTTTCTTGTTTTAATTAATTATTTCTTTTTAATCATAAAAAATTATAAAAATCATAAAAGAATTAGATTTAGGTTTTAATAAATTAATTTTTATAATTAAAAATTAATTAATTTAATCACACTTTATTTTTAAATTGTAAATTAATTAGAATTAGGTCTAATTTTTATTTCATGTTTCAAATATTTTTCTAAATAAAAACAACAAAATATTTTCTTAAACACTTAGAAATATTTTTTGTTTTTTTAAACATCTTTCCCCTTTTCAATCTCGGTGTGCTCATTTAATTTTTCGCAATATTTTTCAATATTGTAACTGTCAAAAGTTTGTAATAGATAATTAGGGCTTATTGCTTTCTGTGATACAATGGGAGAACTGACTTGGGATGTTTTGAGTTTGATCGCAATTGTGCGGATAGCAAGAGTCGCCACCGACTTTTCTTTTATCCAAAAGGAAAGGCTGAAAAGAATGGGAAAGACCTTTCGAGATGTTTTCTTGAGTTCGGGGGGTAGATTATGAAAAGGGAAGGTATTAGCACCCTTTTCATCCGTAGTTATCTACGGGATCTTATTTACTTTCTAGATCACTTGCTTTTGTTTGAATGTGCTTATGGTGTGGGTTTTGAAAGTATTTTGAAAATGTCTTTGTAATGGTTCTCGTTTCTATAAGAACGCGTACACATTTTTGTTTCAAAAATAGTTCAAAGAGGTGTTTATGGAATGTGTTTTTGAAAGTGATTTTGAAAAGGTGTTTTCTTTATAATGGCTCTCGTTTCTATAAGAACGCGTACAAGTGTTATCTTTTGAAAATGTTTCAAAATGAGTGTGTTAGTGTATAAAATGTTTATGTTGTGAGAAAGCGAGCAACTAGGAGCGAATCTACCTACTCAAAAGGTCTTAAATGTTCTTTTCCTCCTCCTTTAGATGTTGCTATCTTACCATTGATTGATAAGAAGCCCCATCGTTGGATGTGAAGGGATGGGCATGGGTCATCGTGTAGCCATGATAGCAATGTTGTGAGATATCTTAGCTATTCTCTTTGAGGGACTAAGATCATTTTTGAAAGGCAACTTTGGATATCATCATCGAGGGACTAAGATCTTGTATTTTTGATTTGTTTTTGCTAAGATACCCCACATGCATAACATGACTATTTTATAAGGCACCAAAGTGGATTTACCCTAAGGGTGTAAGTGTGCAAGTGTGTTTGATTTGCATGCATTTAATCTTTGATTAGGGTTATCTACTTGTTGATTTTATCTTCCCATACAAACCCTATTTACTAGCATTTATATGAAAGCGATAAATTGCCGAAAGTAAATATTCTACGCTATTACAATCATTAGGGGGATGGGGTATACAAATTTACAAATGGAGATTGCAAGAAATTAAACCTAATTATCTATTACAACCATATTGAAATAATGTACAAGAAATGAATAAATATAATGTGCAAGGATATAAATGGAAAAGAAAAGGATTTTTGTTTGGTTTTTTGAGGAAAGGGTCTTGGTTTTAACCTAATTAACTAAAAGAAGTAATTAATTAAATTAAGAAAATTAAACCTAAATTAATTAAGAAAAGAAATTAGGTTAGAAAGCATTTTTTAGGGTATTTTAGAAAAGGTTTTAAGTTTAATAAAAATAGTATGGAAATTAATTAATTAAAAGAAAACCTAAATTCTAAGTTAATTTTAATTAAAAATAGAACAACTAAACCTAAATCTAATTATTAATTTAATAAGAAAAAGAAATTAAGTTTTTTATAAGAAAAATGTTTTTTGTCTTTTGTTTTTAAAGGAATAAAATATATAGAATGCAAATAATAAATAAAAACATTTTTTTAGGAATTTTTTATATGAAAATAATAATAATAAAAATATAAAGAAAAAGTAAAAATAAAATAAAAAAAGGTTAAAAAAATGTTTTATGAGCTGACACATGAGCTTATGTATTGGCTCATTTATTGGCTCATGCAGATTTCGTATTGGCTCATACAGACTTCGTATTAGCTCATGTGTCGGCTCATGTATGTTTCTTGCTCCTGGAAGTCAAAACAACTCAGTATGAGTCGATGCATACTGGTTTCGTATCGACTCATAACCATTTCGTATCGACGCATACTTGTTTCATGTCGACTCATAACCTATTTTGAACATAGTCTGTGTCGACTCATAACATTTCGTGTTGACGCATAACTGCCGATTTTTGCTTTTATCATTGTTTTACAACATGTAAAAGTTAGTTCTCAACACATGGTTAGTGAAAATGAAAAGCAAACATATGTTTAGCTTCAAGGAAATGATATCTATATTTTATCTTCACAAATGATCCATTAATGATGCTTGTATGAAGAGTTCAAAGTCAAAAAAACTTACCTTGAAACTGAAATTTGTGCTTTGAGTTTGAGCTGCTGTATGGGCTGTTGTTGAGCTTGGGAAGTGATGATAGTGATATTACAGAAGTTGCTCTTGTGTTTGAACAACTTCTATATGATGTATGTGGAGTGCTTAGATTGTTTTTTTGGAGAAAACTTGCAAGGTATGAGATTCAAAGATTTGGACTTCAAAGCTCAAAAATGGAGGTTTTATGTACAATTCTGGTTTTTGACAGCAAAAATGATTTTGAATGTTAGTTTCCCCTTCTTTTTTCTGACCTCTTTCTCTTGCACTTTGCATTTCTATTTATAGAGAAGGTTTGAGACTTCAAACAACTCAGATTTTGAATCACATGTTATGGCTATCTTGCTTGTTTTTGAAGCAAGCATGAAGAACATGTTTCCAAATGCTTGTACCAGGCTATCTAAAGTGGTTGATCACTTTAAACATGTTTGTTCTGACTTTTAAAAGTTGAGTGTGATTAGAACAACAAGTTAGATGCTTAATAAATTGACTTTATGATTAAAGTGAACTTTGCAAGAATGGCAATGGTGCCTTTGTGCCAAAAATGGAAAGATGCAATGGACAATACTTGAACCACTTGGATAATGGTTCAATTAATTGTGTAAACATCTGATTATGGATAGATTTGCAAGTCAAGATGCCTGCAAAGTGAAGGTTATGCAACATGGCTAAGATTTTGGTTCCTTGTTCATCACAAATCTACCTTGTAAATCAAGAATGAATGTCTAACTTCAGATCCTTGAATCTCCTAGCTCAAATATGATAAATTCATGCTCTTGGATATTTTGGAAAGCTTGAAACACCCTCTATAACTTTCATGTTGGCCATTTTGACAAAATCATCTTGTAACTATGTGAAAAAATGCCAAGAAGTTGGGATAAAATCATGACCAAAACTGCTGAAAATTTCTCTAAGTGTTTATTCAAAAATGCCATGACTTCATGAATTTATAACTGAAAATCCAAGAATTTCTAGATAAAGTCCTGCCTTACAAAGTTTTAGATCTCATTGAGATCTACAACTTTCATGTTGGAAGTTTTCCTTGAATCATCTTGCATCGTGGTGAAAAGTTGGCATGAAGAAATGAAATTATCATGTATAAAAAACACTTAGAAAAATTTCTAAGTCTTGAAGAGTTTGAATTTTCACATTGACTTTTGACTTTCTTGATTTCTTGATGATCAAGTTTCATATTTTTGAATATCTTGATGAATTTTGATCTTTGAGACTTAATGTTGACCCAAAAGTCAAAGTTTGAATTTTGGTGCTACATTTAACTTTTTCACCAGTACAACTGATTTTTGGTCTCTTGGTCAATTGACTGAGAAGACTTGAAACTTGACATGAGCATTCTTGAAGGTCCATAATGATCCAAGAACGTCACTCGAAGTATTATAAGTCCAATTGTCCTTATGCAAATTCAAACCCTAATCTTGAGGTATCAGTGTTGAGGAGATGGCTTGACCTAGTCAATACTGGTGCAAGCTTGAGGTTTCGCAGATCTTTGTGAGAAATGTCTTGAGAAATGAGAAGGAAAATTTTGGGGTACAACACTTTCCTCCCCCATTCATAAACTTGTACCTCCATCCCTGAAGCGATGTAATAACGTATATTCATTTCCCACATTTATTTCTGCACTTGTATATATTTAACTGCTAGATTAATTAGGCGTGCATGGCAAGACATAAATAGAACAAACATTAGAAAATCTAATCTCAAGAAAAATACTCGAAAGCAAAACACTTCGCACATGTGCACCTCTAGGGTGACCATCACTTGTTTCCTCGGATATAAAAAGTCATGTCCCTCGAATGTACGATGCTTTAACAAAGACCCTCGATTAAAAAAAAGATCATAGTCCCTCGATGGCCCTTTGATGTTGCCTTCGATAAACAATCTCAGTCCCTTACGAAAATAGCTAAAGCGTCCTACAAGTTGACTTCTATGATTGTGCGATGACCCACGCCTATCCTTCACATCCAATGATAGGGCTTCTTACTAACTAATGGTATGGTAGCACTATCTACAGGAGGAGGAAAAGAACAAACACTTTTTTGAGTAGGTAGAACGCTCGTAGTCGCTTGCTCTCTGGTCTTACTTAATTTTTCTTGATTAATTTGAATATAGTTGATATTTTTCTCTTTTATTTTTATTTTAAAACATTTTAAAACCCTTTTTCATATATATATATATATATATATATATATATATATATATATATATATATATATATATATATTACATGCAATATTATTTTGTGATTATTTTCTGGATAATCTTGGGTTGAATTTTGATTATGAACTTTGTTAACATCATTGGATCCATGGTGTTGAGTTTAACTCCATAAAAATGGATGAATGATTTTAATAATAGTTTGATTAAAATTTAATTCAAATGTGGTTTGTATATTCTTCCCCACCCGTTTTCATCTTATCCCTTTCTTATTGTACTAAGTGTTATTGGAGCATGATCTCGATATCATGTCTCAAAACAAATGGTGCATAAATTGTTATTGACCGGCCTCAAAATATGTGCGACTTCTATATAAGTCTACTTACGATTGCTTAACATAGCGCTAAATTTTATCCTGATTCGAATAAATGATCATTTATGGCCCAAACCTATGTTTGCAAGCCCAAATATGTTAATTTGATCCCTTTGATCCAATAACTTTGTGATTCATTGTGTGGAGGCTTTGGTTCTACCAATCCTCTAATGGATCTACAACACTTTTGGTCAACATGGATTACTTAAACATCATTGATCATTAAATGATACTTTTTGAGGATTCTTTATGGACGATATACTTGACAAAAAGCAAATGCAACTTGTTGTGTGGAGGCTTTGGTTCTACCAATCCTCTAATGAGTTCCAAATGCAAGTTTCAAGATGGTCATCCAACTAACCACTAATTATACAATTGATTTTACTTTATGCTTTTATTTTTTATGCTTTATGTACCATTTACTTTAAGTATTACATTTTATGCTATTTGCATTTTGCTCACTTGAGCATTTATATTCTTTTTTATTTTGCTCACTTGAGTTTTTATTTTCTTTTTCAAGACACCTAATAATCAACATGAACCCTAAAAAACCTTTAATGATACTTGGACTATTTGGTTACTATCCTTGGCATTATGGAGTATTGTACTTCTTGGACTTAGGATTAGAAACCTTGATCTATGCTGGAGACCTTGTGGCCTTAATTGATATTTTGTCTGGAGTTCTTGAGTTTTACCTCAAGACATTGGGTTGTTTGTTTGTTTTGTGTGCAATTCATTGTGATTACATACTTTGTTTGTAATTTGGAATTCACCCGTATACAGCCGTTACTCTGCCCAATTTTTGTGAAGACTTAATACACTTGAAGTTTGGTTTTCTCAAGAGGTCTAGTTTCTTTGCTTGCTTGGTTTCAATCCAAAGAATGAGAATTCTATTTTAACTCATAATGTCAAGTATTGGCTTCTTGTTGGTTAGATGGTCCTTATCCCTAGCTTTTACCTTATGCTTTAGGATAGTCTCTTTTTCTCCTCTCATCTTCTTTAATTTCAAAAATCTTCTTCCTCCTTTTGAAAACTCTTATTGTTTTGAAACTTGAACCATTTTCATAATAAACTTGGACCTAGGTCCATGCATTTTCAAAAAAAAATTCATAAATAAAATTCAATCAACTTAATAATATCTTGACATTTTTTGTGAGAAGACTAAAAGTCAATCAATCTCATTTCAAACCATTTTTCCACTTTGGCTTTTACTTTGAACTTTTCTCAAAAGATTAGACTCTTGTCAATCCTTGTAGTGACACAAACAACTATACTTCTACAATATATAGTGAAGTGATATATTTTCCAATTGGGTGTTGAGTGTGGCATTGTTGATTTTAAAATCCAAGCCATATCCTCCACTTTGAGATGATGTAAATTCTCCTTTCTCGTGATTGTGGGTAGTAAGAATGTTTTCCACACGGACAATGACGATGATGTCTTATCTCATAAAATTAACCAACACACTTGTGTTTTAAATTTTTTTAAAGGTGAACTACGTGTACCCTGATCCCCTATTGCACGAAAGGTGGTACGTAGGCACTAAAGGTTCGCAACCGCGGCGGGTGCAAAAATCATAAAAAATATACTATTTTCTCACTTCCACCATCTATTTTTCATACAACATTTTATAGCCAAAATATACAGATTTTTACAAACAGGTTCCTGCGGAGTACCGTAGATGTTTAGGGTGCTAATACCTTCCCTTTGCATAACCAACCCCATTACCTTGAATCTTTCCCCCCTCTTTTGGGTTATTCGCTCTTTTTCCATTCCTTTGGAAACAATAAAGTGAGGTGGCAATTTTGATTTTGATTTGTATAAGTATAGTCAAATCCAATGACTTAGTCTTTAACATTTCTACCGCTACAGTAAGAATGACCACCATCAGTCTGTAGGAGCAGTGTTGATCTCTAATACGGCGCATGTTCAACAACAACAACAATAGGGCAACCAGCATAGGTAAGACGCTCCGAGGAGACAGATCACCAGAATTAGTATGCCATTATCTCAGGCATTACAACATCTATTAAAAGCATAGTTGATAACACTACAGGATCCTCCTCATAATCCCAACATATCCTCTCCAAAGTACAACCCAAATGCGAGGTGTGCCTATCATTCGAACAGTCCTGGGCACGACACTAACAACTGCTGGGCCTTGAAAAACAAGATTCAGGATATGATTGATAACAAAGAAATTGAGTTCGACCCTCCAGAGACTCCGAACGTGATTACTACTCATATGCCGAAGTATGACAAAGGAATAAGTGCTATTGAAGATGTTTTGTATGTTACCTCCGTAAGTGATATGGTTACTCCTCTCTCAACAGTTAAGAAGAATTTGCTACAAGCCAGTTTATTTCCAGGTTGTGTTAAAAAATGTTATTGCTGTGCAGTTCAGCCCAATGGTTGCAGGTTACTGAAGGAAGGCATTCTGTGCCTGGTGGATGAACGTGTAATTTTGATTAAGAAAGTTCCGTATACTGAGAATTTATGTCGAGACTTTTCTGTCATATCTAGTACTCCTTTTAGGGTCACTTCCAAGGGTCATGTAAGGATTACTACCAATATAAAAGATGCTCCCTTGATCATTACAACACCTGGTCCCATCCCATATTCCTTGGAGAAGGCTATTCCGTGGAATTATGGGTCTGACGTCTATTACCACGACATTAAACAAGAGTTGTCTGACGAAGATGATGAAGATGTTAATCCCAATATTGACAATATTGTAGGGACCAGCAAAATTACTAGAAGCATAAGGATTTTCTCCCCGGAAATCTCTCCACCTATTCAAGTCACAGTTACCAAGACAACTGCCGAGGCTTAGGGTAAAGAACCAATGATAGAGCCTGTCCAGATAGAGGCGCTAAAAGAAGCTACAGTAAAGGACGCCTCTAGACAAGAGTTGGAAGAGGTTTTGAAAATCATCTGCAAGAGCGACTATAAAATTGTTGAATAGCTGGGGAAGACCCCGTCCAAAATATCCATGTTATTATTACTACTTTGTTCTGAAGCTTATGCACAGGCTTTAGTAAAGTTCTTGAAGGCTGCTCATATGCCGCAAGAAATTTTGGCTGATCAATTTGGGAGCTACGTGGCTAGTTTAACAATTGATAATGGTTTGGGCTTCTCTGATGCTGATCTCACTCTAGAGGGGAGAAATCATAATAGGGCCTTGTATGTGTCCATTGAATGCAGGGGCACTACGTTGGCCCATGTGTTAGTTGATACTGGTTCTTCTGTAAATGTTCTGCCAAAGGGCGCTCTTGACAGACTGGATTGAAAAGGGGTTGTGCTAAAACCCAGTGACATTATAGTTCGATCCTTTGACGGGTCCAAAAGAATGGTACATGGAGAAGTGAATCTTCCTATCAAAGTGGGTTCATAGATCTTTGAATCCACCTTCTATATGATGGACATCCGACCAACTTATTCTTGTCTATTGGGACGCCCCTGGTCCATGTGGCATATGTTATTACCTCTACTTTGCACCAGAAATTAAAGTACCATGTGAAAGGGAAGATTGTTACTGTCTGCAGAGAATAGGAGTACATGGTTAGCCATCCGAAATCATTCTGATACATGGAGATGGACGGGGAATTCATCAAGACTCCTTGCCAAGCTTTTGAAGTAATTTCCCATGCTACTATTAAATATGTTTCTACCATTCCAAAGACTACAAGGGTTCCACAGAAGATAGCTTCCTTAAAAGATGCCAAAGCTACTATAGAAGAAGGTGGTTGTACTATTTGGGGTCAGCTTCCGAATATCCCCTACAAATTTGACAAGTTTGATTTGGGATTTACTGCAGAAGGTCAAAGGGTTGTACATCACACTTGTGCTGGAAGACCTCCATTATATGCCAGCAACAATGGAGTTAACGCAATAGAAGATGCTGATAGTGATTATGATCTCAACAACTGGATCTTTCCTACCATTGGCAACAAGCTTAGAAATTGGAAGGCAGAAGATGTTAAGAAGTTCAGTTATGTAATGGATATTTCTGTTTTATTGCTTTAAGAATTTTGGTTATGTAATTTTTTTAAAATAATGACTTTAAAGCTTGTGTCTTGTCTGGGGCACAATGGTTCATTTGTTAAGGGTTGTCATTTCATATGTCATATTTTTATTTAATGAAAACATTGGACATTTTGCATTCAAATTTTATGCTCTCTGTCCTTCTTTTACTTTATTGCATTTTCAAATAGTTATGTGTTCTTACACACACCCACACACTACATTATAGATTCCCATCCACTCTGGATCTCGTTGATAACGATTCTACTATTACCTCTTATGACTTTAAGAATCCGATCTACCAAGCCGAGGACGAAGGTGAGGAAGATTGTGAAATACCTGGAGAACTTGCCATACTCTTAATAGAAGAAGAAAAGGCTATCCAACCGCACGAAGAGCCATTCGAAGTTGTAAATTTGGGTACCGAGACAGACAATAAAGAAGTCAAGATTTGCACAAACCTGGAGGACAGTGTCAAGAACAGATTGATTCAAATGTTACACTAATATCTTGAGATATTTGCTTGGTCATACGAAGACATGCCAGGGATCAATACTTATATTGTGGTTCACCGTCTGCCAATGAAAAAGGGTTGTTCTCTGATTAAGCAGAAGGTTCGTCGCATGCGTCCCGAGATGTCAGAGAAGATCAAGTCTGAGGTTATGAAGCAATTCAATGCATAGTTCTTGGAAGTAACATCATATCCTCAATGGGTTGCTAATGTTTTTCCGGTACCAAAGAAAGACGACAAGGTACGTATGTGTGTAGATTACAGGGATCTGAATAGGGAAAGCCCCAAAGATGACTTCCCACTTCCACATATTGATGTTCTGGTCGACAACACTGCTCAGCATAAGGCATTCTCTTTCATGGATGGTTTCTCAGGGTATAATCAGATCAAAATGGCACCCGAAGACATGGATAAAACTACCTTCGTCACACAATGGGGAACTTTCTATTACAAGGCCATGCCTTTTGGATTGAAGAATGTCGGGGCAACTTATAAACATGCCATGGTAGCCTTATTCCATGACATGATTCATCATGAGATACAAGTCTACACTGACAACATGATAGCAAGGTCACAGATTGAAGAAGAACATTGGGATCATCTGCATAAGTTATTTGAAAGGATGAAGAAGTACAAACTAAGGCTAAATCCAAACAAATGCACTTTTGGGGTGATATTTGGAAAACTCCTAGGTTTCTTCGTCAGTGGTAAAGGTATTGAAGTTGATCCTACAAAAGTTAAAGCTATTCAAGAAATGTCGGCTCCTCGTACTGAGAAACAGGTCAGAGGTTTCTTAGGACAACTGAATTACATTTCCCGATTTATTTCTCATTTAACTTCTACTTGTGAGCCAATCTTCAAGCTGCTAAAGAAAGTTCAAGTAGTAAAGTGGAACGACGACTGTCAAATAGCCTTTGATAAAATCAAGGAGTACTTACAAGAACTTCAGATTCTGATGCCACCAGTTGAAGGAAGACTTTTAATCATGTACCTAAAAGTGCTAGAGAATTCAATGGGGTGTTTATTGGGGCAGCATGACGAGTCTGGTCAAAAAGAGTATGCAATATACTACCTTAACAAAAAGTTTACCGAATGTGAAACAAGATATTCACTGCCCGAGAAAACTTGCTACGTTTTGGCATGGGATGCTCGCTGACTAAGACAATATATGTTAACCCATACTAATGTATTGATCTCTAAAATGGATCCCATCAAATACATATTCGAGAAGCCAGCTCTGTCCGGAAGAATAGCCCGATGGCAAATGGTCTTAACAGAATACGACATTCAACACACCACTTAAAAAGAAATCAAAGGAAGTGTATTGGCTGATCATTTGGCACATCAAGAAGTAGACAACTACCAGTCTATGAACTTCGAATTCCCGGATGAGAACATTATGCTAACTATGGATTGTGAAGATCCTGGACCGTATGAAAGACCCGAGCCAGGATCCTGATTGACTATGGTTTTTGATGGAGCTTATAACACACTTGGAAACAGAATTGGTGTTGTAATCATCTCTCCTCAAGGTTTCCATATACCTTTCACTGCCAGACATTGCTTTGACTGCACCAATAATATGTCCGAATATGAAGCATGCATTATGGGTATTAAAGCTGCTATTGACCTGAGAATCAAATTCACGAGCGTATATGGGGATTCAGCCTTGGTAATCAGTCAGGTTAAGGGAGAATTGGATATGGAGCATCCAAATATTATCCCTTATTGAGAACATTTGCTAACCATAATTCCGTACTTCTAAGAGATTACTTTTGAGCATATCCGAAGAGAAGAGAATCAGTTGGCGGATGGATTAGCTACCATGTCATCCATGTTCAATGTCAGATGAGACAATGAGGCTCCCAGAATTACCATTGAAAGATTCGAAGAACCGACACACTTCTACAAAATTGATAGTGATGCAGTAGAAGAAAAACCTTGGTTTCATGAAGTGAAAAGGTACCTTGAAGCTCAAGAATACCCTGAAGGGGCATTGATCAATGACAAGAAATTCCTATGGAGGTTCTCGGATAAGTTCTTCTTGAGCAATGGAATTTTGTACAAGCGTAATCACGATTCAATTCTGCTTCACTGTGTAGATAAGAAGGAAGCAGAAAATATTATGGAGGATATGCATAAAGGCATCTATGGTACTCACTCCAGCAGACATAGTATGGCTAAGAAGATTCTAAGAGCGGGTTACTATTGGCCGACTATGGAAGCGACTGTCACCACCACTCGAGAACTTGTCATAAGTGCGAGATCTATGCTGATAAAGTTTATGTGCGTCTGGTTCCTCTGAATATGTTGACTTCTCCTTGGACATTCACAATGTGGGGCATTGATGTGATTGGATAAATCAAGCCTACTGCTTTCAACATACATCGCTTCATCCTCGTCGCCATTGATTACTTCACAAAGTGGGTTGAAGCAGCCTTGTTTGCCTCTGTTACTAAGAATGTGGTTGCCAAATTGATCAAGCATAACCTTATCTATCAGTATGGCATCCCCAAGAGAATCATCACAGACAATGGTACCAACCTCAACAACACTATGATCATTGAACTCTGCATGTAATTCAAGATCAAGCACCACAACTCTTCTCCATATCGACCAAAGATGAATGGTGCAGTGGAATCCGCCAATAAGAATATTAAGAATATCATACAGAAGATGGTTGTGACTTACAAATACTGGAACGAGATGTTACCATTTTCTCTTCATGGCTATCGCACTTTAGCGCAAACATCAATTGGGGCTACCCCATTCTCTCTGGTCTATGGTATGGAAGTTGTCCTACCTATCGAAGTTTAGATTCCCTCTTTTAGGATTATTAAATATGAAGACATAGGCGAAGATGAGTGGATTTAGACCAAGCTAAACCACTTAAATCTGATTAAGGAAAAGAGACTTGCGGCTATCTATCATGGTCAGATGTATAAAAAACGTATGTTCAAGACATTCAACAATAAAATCAAGCATCAGGTATATAAGGCTGGTGACTTGGTATTAAAGTGCATTATTATACCACAAGGTGATCCTAGGGGAAAATTGACTCTCACCCATGAAGGGCCATTTGTTGTTAAGAAAGTATTGTCGAGAAGTGCTATGATACTAACCACCATGGACGGCGAAGATTTCCCGTACTATGTGAACGTGGACATAGTTAAAAAATACTATGCCTGAAAATGATCCGCTAGGTTGACTGGCCTAGGAAAGAATAAAGGCATCTCGACGAACCAAAAGGGTTCGGGCAAAAGTTAGGGATATATATGAAATATTGTACACTCGGCAAGTCGAAAACCTGAAAAGGAGGCTTAGGCAAGAAAGGGTATCCCGGTGGACTGAAAACCCGAAAGGGCAGTCCAGGAAAAAGTTAGGGATTAAAGGCGTACGACTATCTCCCATTGGATCACTTACTGCAAGCTTTATTACCAAAGTCAAAAGTTCAAATAGTACAAATCAGTTTAATTAACTTCTTCCGACAATAAATGATGAGATGTTCGAGGACATAGGGGCAATAGCGGAGTTGGAACCCAACGAGATCATTTCCACATAGCTATATGTTTTGTTTTCACTTTATACTCTTTTCATTTTATGACAATTTCCTCTTACTAGGATTTATGTCTCTTTGTATAAAATCGCCTGTTTATGGGCAAACTATCAATACAAATACACCCTAAAATTCAAATTTTCTATTTTTTATTTTTCTGTTTTGTTTGCAAAAATGTCCAATGACTAAAATTGAATGAACATATGCATATGAACACAATTAACTATTAACGAATATATGCATAAGAACAGGAATAAGAATTTACTCAAAGACTCTAGGAGTTGGGATAACATCCAAGCCGTCCACAAATCCCCACAGAGCCACTTCCATAAGATTATCCCCACATAGTAATCTTCCCAAAATTCATACATTCCCGGCAATTTCCCTGGCAGATCGCTCTGGCGGATAGAATAATATGATCCTTTTTCCCGGCAATATCACCCACATACGGAGTTCTAATAGTTACAATTCATGTAAGTTCTCTTTCCCAGCCGAGTTTATTCCTCCAAAACTGTATGAACCCCTGCAGATTTCCTCTCTCCCGTAGATCTCATTTCCTCAGCAAGAGTGTTTCTTCAACAGAGTATTTCTTTGTCAACATGGTTTATTTCCCCAACAGAGTTTATTTCCCAACAGATTACAGTCCCCCCAAATTGAGTCTACTTATCAGATTGCTATGAATCACCAACAAAAATCTTCTCCCCAGTGAAGTCGCCACTATTCCCAGAGAGTTTCTACGAAACCTAGAACCGGACCAAATATCAGTCAACTCTATCCTCCCTAGACGAGTCAGAAGGTTATCCATCTCTTTTATCCCCAATCAGGGTATATAAGAATTAAACTCTCCAGATGAGTCAGAAGGTTATTCATCTCTTTTATCCCCAGTCAGTGTATATAAGTATCAAACTCCCCAGACGATTCGAAAGGTTATCCATCTCTTTTATCCCCAGTCGGGGTATATAAGAATTAAACTCCCCAGTAGAGCGATCAATGACTAATGTTCCTAAACTCTTCTCCCCAAACAAAAGTTAACATTCCCCAATGGAGTTTCCCCAAACAGCAAGCAGGAATCCCCACCAGAAGCATTCTTGACAAGGTTGAAGATTACACATGTTCTTCATCCCCATCACCAGTCAGGGATTTATTTTCCCCAGCAAGATGTCATACAGAACTGTTGATACATTTCCAACAACATTTCACATCCATACATCATTTACCAATATCATAGCATATGCATATGAAACGCATATATCACAATCTCATTTATTTTGAGAACATCATTACACAATGCATTTCATACATCATGACATTGCATACAACTAACTCTTTACCTTTTCAGGAAAGATCAATCAATAGACAAACATCATCAACTACTTATATGACCCAACAGTCCTCTCAAAGGCTACATCCGACAAAGGGATATTTAAGCAATTTCCTCAAAAAGACCTCTTCTGGCTCAAATTAAATCGAGTGTAGATTTATTCTGATACTTCTCCCAATTAAAGACACATGCATACATCTTCTGGCTCAGATTAAATCAACCATAGATTTATTCTGATACTTCTTCCAGTAGACATCTTCTGGCTCAGATTAAATCTACCATAGATTTATTCGGATACATCTTCCAGTTAAAGATGGACACAAACATCTTCTGGCTCAGATTAAATCAATCATAGATTTATTCTAATACTTCTTCCAGTAGACTTTTTCTGGTTAAGATTAAATCGACCATAGATTTATTTTGATACTTCTTCTTGTTAAAGACGGACACAGACATCTTCTGGCTCAAATTAAATCAACCATAGATTTATTCTGATACTTCTTCCAGTAGACTTTGTCTGGCTCAGATTAAATCAACCATAGATTTATTCTTATACTTCTCCCAGTTAAAAAAGGACGCAGACATCTTCTGGCTCAGATTAAATCAACCATAAATGTATTCTGATATTTATTCCAGTAGACATTTTCTAGCTCAAATTAAATCGACCATAGATTTATTCTGACACTTCTTCAAGTTAAAGACAAAAAGACCTCTTCTGGATCAGGTTAAATCGAGTGTATATTTATTCTGATACTTATTCCAATTAGAGACAGGCGTAGACATCTTCTAGCTTAGATTAAATCAAGTATTGGTTTATTATGATACGCCTTCCAGTAGACATTTTCTGGCTCAAATTAAAACAAGCGTAGACTTATTCTAATACTTCTTCCAGTAAACAACTTCTGGCTCAGATTAAATTGAGCGTAGATTTATTTTGATACATCTTCCAGTCGAAGCCGAGCGTAGACATAGTCTAAGTTCTATCAACAATTACTTTGGATGACATCTATAAGCCCATCTCTGACAACTCTCCATCACCTCTGGAAATGGCATATTTAAGCCCATTCTCAGTCTAACCAACCAATAGCGTTACTTCGTGCACAGGCGAGTGCAAATTTCTGGGCACTTAAGTGTTCAATCATCTTCTACCTTCAAGTCAGGAATGGCGGACATGCCAATCTAACTCTTCAGGTTTAAGAAGATTGAACAGGGGAAGCTGTTGTACCCAAAAAAATTTCCTCACATTTTCTTCAAACAAACATGCTCATAAAAGGTCTCAAATACTCAAAGCTACTCAAGAGATGTCTGGTCAAACCTTCTCCTAAGCAAGGGTCTCCAACTAGGGCTTGGGGCTTCTCAAAGAAGATTGGGTTGGAAGGGTCTCAAATGACTTTCATGGTTCATCATAGGTCCTCAGTAGTTCTTATGTTAAGTTTTAAGTCTTGCATCACCTATTTGCTCAATCAATGGCTCAGAAGATTGAAAGTTAACTGTATTGGGTAAAAAGTCAACTATGGTCAACATACAGTCAAACTTCAAGATTTATTTGTCAACATACACATTTTGAGGTGATATTCATCATTTGATCAAGGGTTAATCATGATTCCTCAAGGAAGGCCCTCAAATCATCAAAGGTCAAAAATTTTCAAATTAGGGTTTTTATTGAAGATGACTGATCATTGACTTTTGGCATAGTGCATGACCCAATGGCTTAAAGCATGATCTCAAGGACTCAAATACAACATCTTGACCTAATTACATGGCTCAATACATTTCCAAAGATACAAGTGATTGATAGTTGAAGAATTGAATCCATTGATGAAAAGTTAACAGTCATAGAAAAGTCAAACTTTGACTTTTTTTTGTCAACATTGGAATTCAAAAATCAAGAATCATCAGAACATTAAAAACTATCAAACTTTGTCATCAAGAATCAAGAGAATCAATAAAGTCAACAAAAGTCAAAATTGAAGATTTCAAACACTTAGAAAAAATTCAAGTGTTTTGTGCCTAAAAAAACCTAACTTCACAAGCAAGTTTCCTCAAGATACGAGCTGATTCAAGGAAAACATTCAACATGAAAGTTGTAGGGATTAATGAATTCTAAAACATTTTTAATGTGGTATTATCCTTAAAAAATGCTTAATTTAAGAGATATGAGCCCATGAAGTTGTGGTATTTTTTATCCAACACTTAAAAAATATTTCAACAAGTTTTGATCAGTTTTTTATTCCAACTTCATGGCCAATTTTCACCAAGTTCCCATTTGATTCAACCAAAATGGTCAACATGAAAGTTGAATATCTTGATTCAAGATTTCCAAAATATCAAAGAACACAAATTTATCATACTTGAGCTAGAAGACTCAAAGAGATGAAGTTGGCATTTCATTCTTGAATTATAGGTCATTTTTGTGATGAACTCATAATCAAATCTCATAGCCATGCCTTGTAATCTCATTTTGAAGGCCTCTAAACCTCCAAATCTATCCATAATCATAAGATTATACACTCTTTTGAGCTATGATCCTAGGATTATAAGCTTTATCCAATGCATCATTCCATTAATGACACAAAGTTAACACTTCCATTTTTGAAAAGCATGCTTTATGCAATTGTCAACTCTCCTTGAGTCTCTAATTTGTTGCCTCTGCACACACTCAACCTAACAAATCATAAGAAACATGTTTATAGTGTTCAACCACTCTAGAAGGCATGATACTATGCATTGGAACTTTGATTTTAGAAGAAACTTCAAGTTACATTTCAACCAAGCCATAACTCCATAACTTGCAAACCTGATCAGCCCTTGCCCTCAAAACTTTTTCTATATAAATAGAGAGGCCATTTGCAAGCCAAAACATGAATTGGACAACTCAAAAACACCCTCAAATTATCTCAAACTCAGAATTACCAAGAAACCACCATTTTTGCACATTTGAAGCTTCCAACACCCAACTTCAAATCCACTCGTGCATTTGTTTTTTATCATCCAAACACTTCATACACATCATGTATAAGTGATATAGACTCCCGTTTCATCACTGTAACACCATCTTCATCATCCTCTAAACTCCATAATTGAAGCTTGCACATTGACTTGGTTGGAGTGATTCAACAACTTTCAAAGCAAAGTAGTTATCCCATTAGCTCAAGGAAGGTCACAACAAGCTTAATCCATTATCACATTTCTTCTGGAAGTCGTCTAAAGGGAATTGGATTTTTCTTCAAGAGGTGAGTTTTCCATGCTGTGATATCCATATATATGCATCATTTGTGTTTGGTTTCTTAATAAAAGATGTAGATATGAATGCCCTGAAGCTAACCATGTGATTAGTTTTCATTTATATTGCTCGTGTGATGGGAATTTTAGCTTTGACCAGTTAGGTTTTCATTTTTGTACCAACATAAATTCTTTTTAATCTTTGAGTGTTAATTAAAGTTAATGGCATGGTTGAATTCGTCGTGAAATTTAGAACAACTTTCATGTTTACAGTTTTTAAAATAGTTGAGAAATGGAAGAGTTTGATATTTGAAAATGGTGCAACAAATTAGAGATTTTTGCTGTTTCCACACCCCAATTCCTTTTGCACATCCGGCCCATTCAATTTTATTTTCTTGTTTTAATTAATTATTTCTTTTTAATCATTTTATATTTTAATCAACAAAAATCATAAAAATCATAAAAATTTAGATTTAGGTTTTAATAAATTATTTTAATTTTTATAATAAAAAATTAGTTAATTTAATCACACTTTATTTTTAAATTATAAATCAATTAGAATTAGGTCTAATTTTTATTTCACATTTCAAATATTTTTCTAAATAAAAACAAAAATATATTTTCTTAAACACTTAGAAATATTTTTGGGTTTTTTTAAACATCTTTCCCCTTTTCAATCTCCACGCGCTCATTTACTTTTTCGCATTATTTTTCAGTATTGTAATTGTCAAAAGTTTATAATATATAATTAGGGTTTATTGCTTTTCTCCCCTATTCATAAACTTGTACCCCCATCCCCGAAGTGATGTAATAGTATAGATTCATTTTCCGCATTTATTTCTGCACATGTATATATTTAATTGCTAGATTAATTATGCGTGCATGGCAAGATGTAAAAAGAAAAAACATTAGAAAATCTAATCTCAAGAAAAATACTCGAAATCAAAACACTTCGCACACGTGCACCTCTAGGGTGACCCTCACTTGTTGCCTCAGATATAAACAGTCACGTCCCTCGAATGTGGGATGCTTTAGCAAAGACCCTCGATTAAAAAAAAAATCGTAGTCCCTCGATGATCCTTCGATGCTTCCTTCGGTAAATGATCTTAGTCCCATACTAAAATTGCTAAAGCGTCCTACAAGTTACCTTCTATGACTGTACGATGACTCGCTCCTGTCCCTCACATCCAATAATAGGAATTCCTACTAACTAATGGTAGGGTAGCACTATCTAAAGAGGAGGAAAAGAACAAAGACTTTTTAGGGTAGGTAGAACGCTCATAGTCGCTTGCTCACAAACTTTTCAAAACAAAAACATCTCTTAACAAAAACAACACTTTCTTTCACAAATATTTTCAAAACAAACATTTTGTATACATTCTCAACAATACGAGAATCATTACAAAATTGCCGCACTTAGGCATTTTCAAAATATTTTCAAACATACACAAGCACAAAGCATTTCCAAAAAGTGAGTTAGCAATTAAGAGTCCATATAAAACTACGGATGAAAAGGGTGTTAATACCTTCCCTTTTCATAATCTACCCCCCGAACTAAGAAAATTATCAAAAGGTCTTTCCTGTTCTTTTCACCATTTCCTTTATTGTATAAAAGAAAAGTAGGTGGAAACTCTTGCTATCCGCAACATTTGCAATAAAGCAGAAAACCCAAAAGTCAGTTCTTCCACCATATTACAGAACTGGAGACTCTGCTGGGGACAAAACTAAAAGTGGGGTTACCTTAAGAACTAGATCACCTGTATTGCTTTACTTGTTTTCCTTGTATTCTTTATATTTCGGAATATGCTTGGGTTTATTTCTTGTATAGATCATATACCCAGATCTGGGGGCATTTTAGATAAGTAGCAATAGATCGTGAAAACTGTACGGCATAGACCGATATGGTTGAAACGATGGTTACGTTGGTTCGATACATTGGTTGGTGTCTGTGTCCCTTGGGTCAGTCAAGGATAATGTTGGGCTGCCGCGTGGTGTCATAAGCACTAATTGACCTTAGAACCTTAGTTGACACAACTTAGTCATTAGAAAGTAATGAAATGGTCGAATTTGGTGCAAACTAAAGTTGGTTGATACTCGATGCTACACTCATTGAGATTGGACTCTCGGGATATTTCGGCCGCAATTCCGATGCTTGAGCTGAAACAATGCCTGAGAGAAAGATCAGTGATTTGAGATTCCTAGAACCCGGTTACTTCTTTTAGGACAAGTTGAGCCAACTAAAACTTCAAGAGGGTACTTACCTATAAACTCTATGCAAGCTTAAACCTAAGGCCTTGTGTTTTTTGTTTGTGTATAATTAATTGTTCATGACATCATTACACATAACATTTTCACTAACTATTTCAAGGACCTAGGGATTTATCTTTGTTCTATTTTGTAGGTTATGGCCTCCGCTTGTAGAAACACTATCCGGATCAATTTTGTGAGGATACCTTCTCAACTTAATAAGTTAGCCTCAAAATTTCCTGAAAGCTATCAATTTACCAAGAAGCATGATCATCTACTCAGTTTGGTTACTTCAGATTTTGAAGAAGACATGATGAGTGTTTCATTCCAGTTCTTTGATCCCGCACATTATTGTTTCACCTTTCCAGATTATCGGCTGGTACCAATAATGGAAGAATTCTATAAGCTATCAGGAGTACCTGTTCTTGATCAGACACCTTCCACTAGTTTAGAGATAGATCCACAACCTGAAGAAATTACAGGAGCCTTACATCTGAAGCAGTTTGATATTGCAGCTAATTGAGAAACAAGAAGTGGAGTCAAGGATTTTCTTGCTAAATTTCTGTTAGAGAAGGCTCGGTTGTTTCTGGATGCTATGAGTCAGGCTTTCGAGGAAATCTTGGCTTTGTTAATCTATGGGTTGGTCCTATTCTGTAATCCAAACCAACTCATAGATGTGAATACCGTCAAAATATTTCTCACTCGTAACCATGTGCCTACCTTGCTCCAAGTCATTTTACATTCTCTTCACACTCATACTATGAGGAAACAAGGGACTCTTATGTGTTGCATACCTCTGCTATCCAGGTGGTTTATTTCGCACCTTCCCCAATCAGTAATGAAGATTGAACAAGGTTTGAGGTGGTCTCAAAGGATGATGTCACTCTCTCATTCAGATGTCTATTGGTGTTCCCAATCTCTGGAAGATGTTACTATCATTGACCACTAGGGAATCCCCTAATGTTCCACTCCTTGGAGTTAGGGGAGGTATTACATACAATCCTTCTCTAGCTTTACGCCAATTTTGTTATGCTCGAAGAGATGGACCTCATGACATGTGTTGTACCCCAAAATTTACCCTCTTTTCATACATGCATATTATTGGTTTTATGGTTATGGAATAAAGGTATATTTATAAAGCTTCATCAAGTTACAAGTGACGTTTATTTTTCCAATGGATATTCTCGGAGTATTTTCCATGCTGAAGATCGGTTCACTGTTTTGCAACGATTCGGGGTTCAAAGATTCACAAGTCCAACCCAGCGCGTTGTATTAGGTGTTCTTTCGCCAAGATATCTCTGATAACGTATTCTCAAATTCAGGTTCGGCTCAAGAGTCAATTCTTTAAAGAAGGTCTCTGAATGTGTGAGTTTTCTCGAAGAAATATGGTGAAAAAGTGTGCTGAAAGTGCAGTTTTTACGCACTAAAAAATTCATAATTTGAAGATCGTGACTTGTTTTGAACCCATTCCGGTAGCCAAAATTTAGTCTTGATATCATCTACATTTTTATCTCTCACGGTCGGAAGCCAATTTCGATCATAAGGTCTTCAAAAATGCGGATTTATCAAGTATTTTCATACAGAAAATTTGTGACAGAAGTTTATTTGCGTCATGTTCAGAAAAACATAACTTGGTCGATTTTCATCATATCGAGCTTATTTCGGCGCCAAAATTTCACAAATTGAGTTGGCTAAGTTTTCACGTGAGGTATCGAGTTCGAACGGTATCTAAAAGGCCTTCGTTTTTTGCTCAGAGTGCATGTGACGCGCCAAAAATCCTGAATGCTGAATATTATTTCAATTGGGTCGAAACTTTGAAAATTCATAACTCGCTCAATTTTTATCGGATCGGACCCATATTTTTACACAAGGTCACTGACTCAGAGATCTACAGCTTTGTTTCCAAGGACGAGACTGAGTTCTGCTCTGATCAATACCAGTGTTTTATTGAAGAACGTGTCAGATTTGACATTGGAGCCCAAAATAAGTATTTTGAGGCGAAACATCAAAAATTAATAAATAATTCACCGTTTATCCGATTGAGCCCATTTTTAGACAGGAGTTATTTCTCGATGTCGTCTATATTTTGTTTTCACATTTCAACTTCAAAAATTGCACTTAAGCCCCTGCGATTTAACCTGGAACGTGACAGACTCAAGTGAATAAAAATCTGCACTATTACTTGTGGTTATTGGAGGCCCAATTGCACATTTAAAGCCCATATCTTTTCTGTAATTTCCATTATATAATCTCATTCTTTTCACACAAACGACAAAATAAAAAAAACCTTTTCCACAACCCTGTCAAAATATCAAATTCTCTCAAGAACCCTAAAAATCTTGAATCCTTGTTACAAACCCCATCTCACTACAAACAAGCTACCCTCGTTACAAACCCACACCTCACTACTTTCACTACTTCTCCAGTAAGGGTAAAGCTGGTTTGATCTCCATGCTCAAAGGGATGTAGAAGCATTCATACATGCCATATCGGTTTTAACATTATAAAATTTCATATATTTGATGTTTTCATAAATTACTATATCATAAATTACTATATTTTATGATATAGTAATTTATTTAATGTGTTCATGAGATTCAACACTACAGGTTTGGACCATCTAATGGTCCCATGCAAGTTTATTACAGAACACTGAGGCCAAAATACTAAAACAGAACAAAAATCAATGCATGGCTCATGGCAAGGCATGCATCCTGAGAAGGTTAAAGGCGTGGGTTCAACACCCACCCCTATTGGTTTTGGTTTTCTTCCTTTTATTTATCCTTTTACCTATTTTCATTCTTTCTGTTTAAAATATTTTTCATAAAATCTAACATTTTTCACAAACCCTTGATTTTTCCTAAAAAACTCAAATAATTAATTTTAGGTTTTTAATTTAATTTTAGGTTTTAATTTAATTTTAGGTTTTTAATTTCACTGTTTGTTTTTATTTTCTAACCAATTTGTCTTTTTCAATCTTAAATTCACTTAACCCCAAAACTTTTTTCACAAACCTTTTTTTTACAAAAAAACCTAATTTAATTTTTAGGTTAATCAATTTTAGATTTTTTAACTTTTTTTTTAAAATTAACATTTTTTTTAATTCAGATTAATTAGGTTTTAGGTATTTTAATTAACTTTTTTCAAAATTAACATTTTTTTATTAATTAAAACTAATTAAGTTTTTTAGGTTTATTTAATTAATTATCATAAATCATTTTTTTCATAAAAAATCACCAAAACATTTTCTTTTTTATTTTCATCTTATTTTTATTTTCCTAGATAAAGTGTATAGGGCGCGTCCAACTGTAATAGCGTAGCTTTATTTTCCCCGCTTTTTTCATTATTATCATGTAATTGCTTCCGGGATGTAATAGTTTTAGGATTTCTTTTCCACACTTTTCACTATTATGTAACTGTCCTAAAGCTTTGTAATAGCCTAGGTTTACATTTCCGCATTTATCTTCAACTACTATATTTTATGCAATGCTTAGATTAATAGGATTGTATGGAAATATAAAAATGAACGATAGAAAACCCTAATTGCAAGATAAATATAACTGAAAAAACACACTGTTGCACACTTGTACCCCTAGAGTACTCCCCACTTGGTTGCCTCGGAAAACAATGGTCATGCCCCTCGAACGTAGGGATATTTTAGCAAAAGACATTCAATCTAAACCTCATCATAAAGATCATAGTCCCTTAACGTCCCTCAAGTTTCCTACGAGAAATAATCTTTTCCCTTGATGTTTCCTATATGATGACAGTCCCTTTGAACTGCTAAGGTATCCCTACATGTTGCCTTCAATGACCATAACGATGACCTGCGCTTGTCCCTCATACATCCAACGATAGGGCTACCTACTCACTAATATTAGGATAACACTATCTAAAGGATAGGGAGAAAAGAACGACCTTTTCGAGTATAAGTAGATAAGTTCTTAGATGCTTGCTCAAAATAACTTTTTGCACCTACACAAACACTTTCAAAACAGTTTTCAAAAAAAATTCGTCACACTCTTGAGGACAGATACAAGGGTTACCATGAAGTTAAACAAAAACTTTTCAAAACACACACAAGCAATTTCAAAATGAGTAAGTACCTAAGAGCCCGTGGAAAACCACAGATAGAAAGGGTGCTAACACCTTCCCTTTCTATAATTTACCCCCGTACTCAAACATCTCGAAAAAGGTTTTTTCTGTTCTTTTTCCTTTTCCTTTGTTGGATGAAATAAAAGTCGGTGGTGAATCTTTCTTACCGCATATTTGCGAATATAAAACGCAAACCAGTATTAACAGTCGATTCTGCCACCGTATCATATAACTGGCGACTCTACTGGGGAATTAAATAAGTGGGGTATACCTTAGGATCTAGGTCATTTCTAAAATTGCTTTCTTGTTTTGCTTTGTCTGCTTTATATTCAAGGGTTTTTGTTTGGGTTATTTTGATCCTAAACCCGGATCGGGGGAAAACCTTTTAGGTAAGTAGCAATAAACTGTGAGGGAACTGTGCGGGGTATACCGACACGGTTGAAGTAGTAGCTATGTTGATGTGACATTTTGGTTGGTACCGGTAACACTTGAGTCAATCAAGGAGAGTACGGGGCGCTGCGTGGTTTCATAAAGCATCAAATGACCTTAGAACCTTTAATTGAACAACTTGGCCAGTAGGACGTAGCGAGATGGCCGACTTTGGTGTATTCCCAATGTCGACAGATACTCGATGCTACACTCATTGAGGTTTGACTCCTGTGTTTTGTTTGGTTGTGAGTCAATCGCCTATTGAACGGAGCTTGGGGGAAAGATCAGTGATATTGAGATCCCTTAGAACCTGGTTACTATTTATAGGACAGGTTGAACCAATCCAACTTCAAGAGGGTATTACCTACAAACCTCATGCAAGCCTAAACTAAAGGCTGCTTGTGTGACTTGTTTGCCTTCATTGTCTAACAACTTTAATTCTTTGCAGGGTTGTATTTGTCACCTTACATCTTTGCTTAATGCATAACATACACATCATAACATCATGCCACATCATTTCCTTAACCATTTCAAGGATCTCAAGGGTTTGTGATGCAGGTTATGATGAATCAGACGTCTAGCAAGGGGCAAGGGGATTTATGTTCCTCTAGCCAGTGTCGTCAAAATAACAAAACATGACAACTTGAGTCAGGGGCTATGACCCACGTGATATGGTGAGCTTGACTCTTTTAGAATGACCTTCAATGGTAAGAAGTTCTTCAATCAAAACGGAAAAATTTCAACTTCTGACATTTTCTTGTTTACCCCACGAGATCCTTGAAAACATTGCATACATATATAATATATATCATTGCATAACAGGTCTTCCAATACAGGTCTCTCATGTTCTCGCTGTTTATTTCAGCAATGTCTTTCCAACAAGACAACAGAGATCTTCAAACTCAAGAAGCTCAGTTCAGGGAGATGTTCCTAAACCTATCCAAGGGACAAGAAGAGTTGAAAACACTCCTCGTTGGGAACTTGGTCAAGAAAAGTCCTGAAGACAATAAGGACGGATGGCTGGAACAACTACAAGCTGAGGTAGATGCAATGAGAACCCATATGCTGGGGCAGATGGATCTTATCCAAGGCCTAGATCAAGGACAAGAAGAGTTTCTGATCCATCATCAACCAACTTCATCAAGACGGATACAACAGTATGAAGCAAACAGTCGAGGTCGGGGACCAAGTCATTGATAAACCTCCAAGAAGACAAAAGGTTGGTTTGGTGATGAGTGGACCTTTCCAAATTGCTACCATGTCACGGGTCCAACAACAACCTCGCCAAAAACAACGGGTTAATCAGAGTAAGCCAGATATACCCAAAAGGAAGTTTATTAAACTCAACGTGTCGTTGTCTCAAGCTTTGCAACACCTATTGAGGATGAATCTGATTACGTTGATAGGACCTCATCCGAATCCCAAGACTTTCTCTCCTAACTACAATCCAGATGCAAGGTGTACTTATCATTCTGGCAGCCTGGGACACGATACTAACGATTGTTGGGCATTGAAATACAAGATTCAGAATATGATTGATGCCAAGGAGATTGAATTCGACCCTCCTGAGACTCCCAACGTGATTACTGCTCCCCTACCAAAACATGGCTAGGATCAGAAGCTTTTTTGTTCATTTGAATTCTCAAGTTGTATTTTCTTTGTTTATTCGAACAATTATTGTCATGTCAAAACTTTGTTATTTCATTAATGAATTACATATGTTTGTCTTGAATTAATCTGTTTTCACTATGCTTAAACTGCTTTATACTTCCTTTTTGTGATATTCAACTCTCGATTAAAAGCTCAAAACCTTAGAGGGAGGATGACGAAAACGATACCACAATCTCTATAATATGCTTTTGAACAGTCCTTGCTGACGATGTACAGGCGTTGTTTCAAATCCTAAACAATGGAGTTATAAGGAAGATAATCCCTAGTCAACCCCTTTGAGCCAAAGAAGTAGGAGTTTTTATTTCACACAAATTAAAACCCTTAATCACAACCTGGGGCAGGGTAGTTTTTCGGTTAATTCAGGTGCGCATTCAGTTGCAATTTTCCGCTTTGTGCACAATGAATGGCATCAAAGACGTCCTTCCAAATCAAAAGGCGGTGATGGTTATGCATAATCGTCAAGACAGACAGTCATTATCTCTCAAAGTAAAATCCCGCTAAATCAAAACCTAAGGAGACTTAAGAAAACAAACTGGGGCATCACACTGACTGTAATCACAAAAAGAATCAGTTCAGGTAAAAGACAGGGATAATAAAAAAAAATAAAGAGGTCCTACAAATCCTCGACAAAAAAGATTACAAAAATGACTGCCTATGCAAAACAAACTTT
Source organism: Vicia faba (assembly GCA_948472305.1). Lineage (NCBI taxonomy): Eukaryota > Viridiplantae > Streptophyta > Magnoliopsida > Fabales > Fabaceae > Vicia > Vicia faba. The sequence goes on along the minus strand of OX451736.1, from coordinate 1,210,743,879 downwards.
CAGTATCTGAACCATTACCGGAACATCAAGGATAGTACTTCAGGACCCAACTGGGATTCTAAACGCGCAATTAGCTGAGCATAGGACTGAAGGACATCACGAAGAACAGGTGGGTACAAATAAATTTTGAGCCTTTATCCTTTGTTTCTTAAACCGTGAACCAGGCTACGTTATAACCCTTAAAAGTTCTAGCTGAAGCATGGGTTAGTTTGAGAGCATACTGTTACAAAGGTATCCTGACTCCTGTAGGACTTGTTACGAATCCTGAGTTGATATCACATTCTTGCAAATTTTGTTTTACTACACAAAACACACTTTCAAAAAATTTTCAAGACAGACATGAGTTTGCATTCTTTAAATGACATTGTTTGCATATGACTAGTTATTTGACAGCAGAGAAATCCGCATAATGGATATTCAATGAACAGACATCCTCTCAATGGACAGAATCACCTCAGCAGGAAAGACACTTCCAACAACAGGTCTTCCATAAGCAAGGGGCATGACATGATGTCTAACACAGCTGGGGCAGTCTCTTCAAAAGTTCCAAATAACCAGGGGTAGATCTCCATCTGAATCACTTGGGGAATTACGCACGCATCGTGTGCCATCAAGAAAACATATTGACAGTACTACAACACAACACTATGGACGGTGACAACTCGCTACATCCCGAGAACATGGACATAGTCGGAAAAGACCACACATGAAAAAGACCCGCTAGATCGATTGGCCTAGGCAAAAATAAGGGCATCCCGACAAACCAAAAAAGTTCAGGCAAAAATTAGGGATAAAAGCAAAAAAATCTGTATACCCGGCAAGTCGAAAACCTGAAAAGGCGGCTTGGGAAAAAAAGGGTATCCCGGTGGACTGAAAATCTGAAAAGACAGTCCAGGAAAAAGTTAGGGATTAAAGCGTACGAACATGTCCCGAAGACTTATCATTATGATCGGAAGTTACCAAGCACCTCATGAGTTGGGATAACACTCAAGCTATCCATAAAGCCTCTGCAGGTACTTTCTCCAACAAGTACAGGGGCAGAAAAGTCCTGATGCAAAGTCATTACCGTATCCTTAGCATGCATCCCAGTGACATCTACACTCCCCACAGTGTAGAGACAACTAAAGCTTTGACATCGGCTTCCCCAAACAGGAGTTACTCTCTCCAGCCGGGTCCCTTCAAAAAACTGACATCTATATTCCCCATCCGAATTTCATAATCGCAAGCGGGTCATCAAGTTTTCTCCCGAGCAGAGTTTATTTCTCTGAATACAGAAGCTCAATCCCCAACAGAGCTTATTACTTCAACTACGGAAGTTCATCTTCCAACAGAGTTATTTCCCTGCAGAGTTATTCTCAAACGGAGTCTCTCCCTAGCAGACTATTCACAAACAAGATTAAATCCATGGCATAGTCATCTCTGTTCACCATCCCCAGCAGAAGTAAAAGAACCACTTTTTCTACGACGGTCAAGAATTCAATTTCCAGTACTCTCCGACAACAGTCAGGGATTTATTTTCCCGAACTCGAATATGGCACAATAGCATCTCATGTTCATACATCATGACATTCTCACACATATTGCATACAACATAATCTCATTTATTTTGAAAACATCATCATATAATGAATTTCATGCATCACATATAATTAATCATGTACCTTTTCAGGAAAGATGGTTATCATCAACAATTTCCAGCAGGTCCAAGATTAGCTCCTGAAATAAATAGAGTAATTATCCGCGTGACCAGATGCAGCTTTACACGGGTTTGTCACGAAGCAATCTTAAACGTGTTTCTCCTAAATACAGCTTCGCATGGATTTATCCTGAAAAAAACCTTACACGGGTCCCTTCTCATACATTTCCAAATAAAGTTTCACATGAACTAATCCCGAAGTAACCTTACCCAGGTTCCTCCTGAAGCCCTACACAGACTTATATTGACACAACCTTACCTAGGTTCCTTCTTGGTTCAGATGCAGTTTTACCAAAACTCCTCACGAAGCAACCTTACCTAGGTTCCTTCTCGGTTTAGATGCAGTTTTACCCAAACTCCCCACGAAGCAACCTTACCTATGTTCCTTCTCGGTTCAGATGCAGTTTTACCCAAACTCCCCACGAAGCAACCTTACCTAGGTTCCTTCTCGGTTTAGATGCAGTTTTTCCCAAACTCCTCACAAAGCAACCTTACCTAAGTTCCTTCTCGGTTCAGATGAAGTTTTACCCAAACTCCCCACGAAGTAACCCTACAACCCAGGTTCCTCCCCATAAGACCTACTATCCAGGATTTCATCTTGAAGTAACCCTACGACCCAATTTCCTTCCCTTAATCCCTACTATCCAGGTTTTCATTTTGAAGTAACCCTACTATCCAAGTTCCTTCCCATAAGCCCTACTATCCAGGCTTTCATCTTGAAGTAACCCTATGAACCAGGTTCCTTCCCATAAGCCCTACTATCCAGGCTTTCATTTTGAAGTAACCCTACTATACAGGTTCTTTCCCAAAAGCCCTACTATCCAGGCTTTCATCTCGAGGTAGCCCTACTATCTAGGCTTTTATTTCGAAGTAACCCTACTATCTAGGTTCCTTCTCATAGCCCTACTATTCAAGATTTCATTTCGAAGTAACCCTACTATCCAGGTTCCTTCTCATAGCCCTACTATCCAGGCTTTTATTTCGAAGTAACCCTACTACCCAGGTTCCTTCTCATAGCCCTACTATCCAGGCTTTCATTTCGAATTAACCCTACTACCCAGGTTCCTTCTCATAGCCCTATTATCCAGGCTTTCATTTTGAAGTAACCCTACTATCCAAGTTCCTTATCATAACCCTACTATCCAGGCTTTCATTTCGAAGTAACCCTACTATCCAGGTTCCTTCTCATAGCCCTACTATCCAGGCTTTCATTTCTAAGTAACCCTACTATCCAGGTTCCTTCTCATAACCCTACTATCCAGGCTTTCATTTCGAAGTAACCCTACTATCCAGGTTCCTTCTCATAGCCCTACTATCTAGGATTTCATTTCGAAGTAACCCTACTATCCAAGTTCCTTCTCATAGTCCTACTATCCAGGCTTTCATTTCGAAGTAACCCTAATATCCAGGTTCCTTCTCGTAACCCTACTATCCAGGTTCCTTCTCATAGACCTACTATCCGGGAGTTCATTTCAAAGTAACCCTACTATCCAGGTTCCTTCTCATAGCCCTACTATCCAGGCTTTCATTTCGAAGTAACCCTACTATCCAGGTTCCTTCTCATAGCCCTACTATCCAAGCTTTCATTTCGAAGTAACCATACTATCCAGGTTCCTTCTCATAGCCCTACTATTCAGGCTTTCATTTCGAAGTAACCCTACTATCCAGGTTCCTTCTCATAGCCCTACTATCCGGACTTTCATTTCGAAGTAACCCTATTATCCAGGTTCTTTCCCGTAACCTTACTATCCAGGTTCCTTCTCATAGCCCTACTATCAAGACTTTCATTTCGATGTAACCTTACTATCCAGGTTCCATCTCATAGCCCTACTATCCAGGCTTTCATTTCGAAGTAACCCTACTATCCAGGTTCCTTCTTACAGTCCTACTATCCAGGCTTTCATTTTGAATTAACCCTACTATACAGGTTCCTTCCCATAAGCCCTACTATCCAGGCTTTCATCTCGAGGTAGCCCTACTATCCAGGCTTTCATTTCGAAGTAACCCTACTATCCAGGTTCCTTCTCATAGCCCTACTATCCAAGATTTCATTTCAAAGTAACCCTACTATCCAGGTTCCTTCTCATAGCCCTACTATCCAGGCTTTCATTTCGATGTAACCCTACTATCCAGGTTCCTTCTCATAGCCCTATTATCCAAACTTTTATTACGAATTAACCCTACTACCCAGGTTCCTTCTCATAGCCCTATTATCCACGCTTTCATTTCGAAGTAACCCTACCATCTAGGTTCCTTCTCATAACCCTACTATCCACGCTTTCATTTCGAAGTAACCCTACTATCCAGGTTCCTTCTCATAGCCCTACTATCCAGGCTTTCATTTCGAAGTAACCCTACTATCCAGGTTCCTTCTCATAACCCTACTATCCAGGCTTTCATTTCGAAGTAACCCTACTATCCAGGTTCCTTCTCATAGCCCTACTATCTTGGATTTCATTTCGAAGTAACCCTACTATCCAGGTTCCTTCTCATAGTCCTACTATCTAGGCTTTCATTTCAAAGTAACCCTACTATCCAGGTTCCTTCTCGTAACCTTAATATCCAGGTTCCTTCTCATAGCCCTACTATCCAGGCTTTCATTTCGATGTAACCCTACTATCCAGGTTCCTTCTCATAACCCTACTATCCAGGTTCCTTCTCATAGCCCTACTATCCAGGCTTTCATTTCGAAGTAACCCTACTATCCAGGTTCCTTCTCATAGCCCTACTATCCAGGCTTTCATTTCGAAGTAACCATACTATCCAGGTTCCTTCTCATAGCCCTACTATTCAGGCTTTCATTTCGAAGTAACCCTACTATCCAGGTTCCTTCTCATAGCCCTACTATCCGGACTTTCATTTCGAAGTAACCCTATTATCCAGGTTCTTTCCTGTAACCTTACTATCCAGGTTCCTTCTCATAGCCCTACTATCAAGACTTTCATTTCGAAGTAACCTTACTATCCAGGTTCTATCTCATAGCCCTACTATCCAGGCTTTCATTTAGAAGTAACCCTACTATCCAGGTTCCTTCTTACAGTCCTACTATCCAGGCTTTCATTTTGAATTAACCCTACTATACAGGTTCCTTCCCATAAGCCCTACTATCCAGGCTTTCATCTCGAGGTAGCCCTACTATCCAGGCTTTCATTTCGAAGTAACCCTACTATCCAGGTTCCTTCTCATAGCCCTACTATCCAAGCTTTCATTTCAAAGTAACCCTACTATCCAGGTTCCTTATCATAGCCCTACTATCCAGGCTTTCATTTCGATGAACCCTACTACCCAGGTTCCTTCTCATATCCCTATTATCCAGACTTTTATTTCGAATTAACCCTACTACCCAGGTTCCTTCTCATAGCCCTATTATCCAGGCTTTCATTTCGAAGTAACCCTACCATCCAGGTTCCTTCTCATAACCCTACTATCCAGGCTTTCATTTCGAATTAACCCTACTATCCAAGTTCCTTCTCATAGCCCTACTATCCAGGTTCCTTCTCATAGCCCTACTATCTAGGATTTAATTTCGAAGTAACCCTACTATCCAGGTTCCTTCTCATAGTCCTACTATCTAGGCTTTCATTTCGAAGTAACCTTACTATCCAGGTTCCTTCTCGTAACCTTAATATCCAGGTTCCTTCTCATAGCCCTACTATCCAGGCTTTCATTTCGAAGTAACCCTATTATCCAGGTTCCTTCTCATAGCCCTACTATCTAGGCTTTCATTTTGAAGTAACCCTACTATCCAGGTTCCTTCTCATAGCCCCACTATCCAGGCTTTCATTTCGAAGTAACCATACTATCTAGGTTCCTTCTCATAGCCCTACTATTCAGGCTTTCATTTCAAAGTAACCCTACTATCCAGGTTCCTTCTCATAACCCTACTATCCGGACTTTCATTTCGAAGTAACCCTACTATCCAGGTTCTTTCCCGTAACCCTACTATCCAGGTTCCTTCACATAGCCCTACTATCAAGACTTTCATTTCGAAGTAACCCTATCCAGGTTCCATCTCATAGCCCTACTATCCAGGTTTTCATTTCGAAGTAACCCTACTATCCAAGTTCCTTCTCACAGTCCTACTATCCAGGCGTTTATTTCAAATTAACCCTACTATCTAGGTTCCTTCTCATAGCCCTACTATCCAGGCTTTCATTTCGAAGTAACCCTACTATCTAGGATCCTTCTCACAGCCTTACTATCCAGGCTTTTATCTCGTAGTAACCCTACTATCCAGATTCATTCTCTTTTATCTCCTGACAACAGTTTACAACATTATAAAACCTGGACCCGACCAGATACAGTCGATTTCGCATTTCCCTGGTAATTCTCTATGAAGCCTGGAATACGACTAGATAGTAGTCAGCCTTATCATCCTCAACCAGTCACTATGAAGCCTAGATCCTGACTAGATAAGTAGTTCACTTCTGTCTCCTCAATCAAGAGATGACTCCCCAGTAGAATAACTAACCACTGAAGTTCCTAGACTCTATTCCCCAAGTCAGAGACCAACATTCCTCACCGAAGTCCTCCATAACAACAGGAAAAGGAATTCCCATGAAGGAATATCTCACGAAATCATCACTATTCTGAATGGCATCTTTAAGCCCATCTCTGACGACTCTCCGTCATATTCTCAGAATGGCGTCTTTAAGCCCATCTCTGACGACTTTCAATAATCTTCTTCAAATGGCATCTATAAGCCCATTCCCGACATTATCTATATAGTAAAACATCATTACAGACGAGTGCAAATTTCTGGGTACTCTAGTGTTCCATCATCTTCCACCTTCAGATCACGAAAGGCAGACAAGCTAATCTAAATCTTTAGGTTTAAGAAGATTAAACAGGGGAAACTGTTGTACCCCAAAATTTACCCTCTTTTCATACACGCATATTATTGGTTTTATTATTATGGAATAAAGGTATATTTATCAAGCTTCATCGGGTTACAAGTGACGTTTATTTCGCCAATGAATGTTCTCGGAGTATTTTCCGTGCTGAAGACCGGTTCGCCGTTTTGCAACGATTCGAGGTTCAAAGATTCACAAGTCCAACCTGACGCGTCATATTCATGTGTTCTTTCTCCAAGATATCTCTGATAATGTATTCTCAAATTCAGGTTTGACTCAAGAGTCTATTATTTAAAGAAGGCCTTTGAATGTGAGTTTTCTCGAAAAATGTGGTGAAAAAGTGTGCTGAAAGTGCAGTTTTTACGCACTAAAAAATTCATAATTTGAAGACCGTGACTTGTTTTGAATCCGTTCCGGTGGCCAAAATTCCATATTGACGTCATCTACATTTTCATATCTCACATCTGGAAGCCAATTTCGATCAGAAGGTCTTCAAAAATGCAGATTTATCAAGTATTTTCGTATAGAAAATTTGTGACAGAAGTTTATTTGCGTCATGTTCATAAAATTATAATTTGGTCGATTTTCATCGTATCGAGCTGGTTCCAGCGCCAAAATTTCATAAATTGAGTTGGTTAAGTTTTCACAGGAGGTATCGAGTTCGAACGGTATCCAAAAGGCCTTCGTTTTTTGCTCAGAGTGCACGTGACGCGCCGAAAATCCTGAATGCTGAATATTATTTCATCTGGGTCGAAACTTCGAAAATTCATAACTCACTCAATTTTTATCAGGTCGGGCCCATATTTTTAAACAAGGTCACTGACTCAGAGATCTATAACTTTGTTTCCAAGGTCAAGACCGGGTTCTTCTCCGATCAATACCAGTTTTTTATTGAAGAACGTGCCAGAGTTGACAATGGAGCCCAAAATAAGTATGTCTAAGGCGAAACTTCAAAAATTACTAATTCACCATTTATCCGATTGAGCCCATTTTTGGACAAGAGTTATTTCTCTATGTCGGCTACATTTTGTTTTCAAATTTAAACTTCAAAAATTGCACTTAAGCCCCTGCGATTTAGCCTGGAACGTGACAGACTCAAGTGAATAAAAATCTGCACTATTGCTTGTGGTTATTGGAGGCCCAATTGCACATTCAAAGCTCATATCTTTTCTCTAATTTCCATTATATAATATCATTCTTTTCACACAAATGACAAATGGAAAAAAACCTTTTCCACAACCCTTCAAAATATCAAATTCTTGTAAGAACCCTAAAAATCTTGAAATCCTTATTACAAACCCCATCTCACTACAAATAAGCTACCCTCGTTACAAACCCACATCTCACTACTTTCACTACTTCTCCAGTAAGGATAAGGCTAGTTTGATCTCCATGATCATAAGGAAGTAGAAGCATTCATACTTGCCATATCGGTTTTAACATTACAAAATTTCATATATTTGCTTTATTTGTACTTTATGATATAGTAATTTATTTAATGTGTTCATGAGATTCAACACTATAGGTTTTGACCATCTAATTGTCCCATGCAGGTTTATTACAGGACGCTGAGGCCAAAACACTAAAACAGAACAACAATCAATGCATGGCTCATGGCAAGGCAGGCATCCTGAGAAGGTTATGGGCGTGGGTTCAACACCCACCGCTATTGGTTTTGGTTATCTTCCTTTTTATTTATCCTTTTACCTATTTTCATTCTTTCTGTTTAAAACCTTTTTCTAAAACCTAACATTATTCACAAATCCTTAATTTATCCTAATAAACTCAAATAATTAATTTTAGGTTTTTAATTTAATTTTAGGTTTTAATTTAATTTTATGTTTTAATTTAATTTTATGTTTTAATTTAATTTTAATTTTTTAATTTCATTGTTTATTTTTGGTTTCTAACCAATTTGTCTTTTTCAATCTTAAATTCACTTAACCACAAAACTTTTTTCACAAACTTTTTTTTTACAAAAAAAACTAATTTAATTTTTAGGTTAATTAATTTAAGATTTTTTAACTTTTTTTAAAATTAACCTTTTTTTTAATTCATATAAATTAGATTTAATGTATTTTAATTAACTTTTTCAAAATTAACATTTTTTTATTAATTAAAATTAATTAAGTTTTTTAGGTTTATTTAATTAATTATCATAAATCATTTTTTTCATAAAAAATCACCAAAATATTTTCTTTTTTATTTTCATCTTATTCTTATTTTCCTAGATAAAGTATATAGGACACGTTCAACTGTAATATCGTAGCTTTATTTTTCCCGCTTTTTTCATCATTATCATGTAATTGCTTCCGGTATGTAATAATTTTAGGATTTCTTTTCCGCACTCTTCACTAATATGTAACTGCCCCAAAGCTTTGTAATAGCCTAGGTTTACATTTCTGCCTTTATCTTTAGCTACTATATTTTATGCAATGCTTAGATTAATAGGATTGTATGGAAAGATAAAAATGAACGATAAAAACCCTAATTGCAAGATAAATATAACTGAAAAAATACATTGTTGCACACTTGCACCCCCAGGATACTCCCCACTTGGTTGCCTCGGAAAACAATGGTCATGTCCCTCGAACGTAGGGATATTTTAGCAAAAGACCCTCAATCTAAAAGTCATCATAAAGATCATAGTCCCTTAACGTCCCTCGAGTTATCTACGAGAAATGATCTTATCCCTCGATGTTGCCTATATGATGGCAATCCCTTCGAATTTCTAAGGTATCCCTATATGTTGCCTTCGATGACCATAACAATGACCCGTGCTTGTCCCTCATATATTGAATGATAGGGCTACCTACTCACTAATAGTAGGATAGCACTATCTAAATGATAGGGAGAAAATAACGAACTTTTCGAGTATAAGTAGATAAGTTATTAGATGCTTGCTCAAAACAACTTTTGCACCTACACAAACACTTTCAAAACAGTTTTCAAAAACAACTTCGTCACACTCTTGAGGGCAGATACAAGGGTTACCACGAATTTAAACAAAAAAAATTTAAAACACACACAAGCAATTTCAAAATGAGCAAGTACTTAAGAGCCCGTGGAAAACCACTAATAGAAAGGTTGTTAACACCTTCCTTTTCTATAATCTTCCCCGTACTCAGAAACATCTCAAAAAAGGTTTTTTCTGTTCCTTTTCCTTTTCCTTTGATAGATGAAATAAAATTCGGTGGCGACTCTTGCTTACCGCACATTTGCGAATACAAAATGCAAACCAGTATTAACAGTCGGTTCTGCCACCGTATTACCACATGCTTATCCAGGGTATTATATTCGATTACAAGAATGATTTTTAAGGATATCATTAAAGGTTTATATGCGCTTGGGGCGTGGTTAACAAGATTGATAACAAGACTTTAGGATAAAAGAATTCCATCCTGTTGTACCCCAAAATTTTCCCTCTCATTTTTCAAGGAATTTCTCACAAGGATTCTCAAGGTTCAAGCTTGCACAAGTACAATTGGATTTTCCAGACTCAAGTTTAAAAGGAAATAGTCAAAAAAGGAGGAAAACAGATAAAAATAATCTTTTGAAAAAATTGGAGAAAAACAAGTCCTTTCGATCCAGCTCTTTTGATTGGCCTTTTGGCCTCTTTCGATGCAGGCTTTGGTTGCATCCTTCGATTGGCCGTTGGCCTCTGGCACGCTGGCTTTGATTTACAAGGCAGGAGTTTCCTATATGCCACCTTTGATTGCATCTCTGGCCTCACTGGGTTCACAATGCCATGATTGCCTATATGCCTGTTTCATTTGGATGTTTGATGCTTGCATGCCTCTACAAACTTTCCCTTCATGCTTTCCTTGACTCACAAAGTAATGACTAGTCACATACAAGCTTTTGTTTGAGCCTCAACTTCTTTCTTGCGCTCAAAAGGCTTCCCCCGTACTAGCATGCACAAGGTAGAAAGCCTCTTATAGCTTCCTTTGATTCCAAGGAAAAAAGCTCCCTTTGGGAATCCTTCGATTGCACTTTTTTTGCCTCCTGTATGCCTCTTTCGAATATGGACATTTTTGCCTCCTGCATGCCTCTTTCGTTTGGGCATGTGGATCCCTTCATGTAAGTCTTCGTTTGAGCATTGACCTTTTGTATGCTTTCTTGGAGTCACAAAGTTTAGACCTCCTGCATGCAGGCTTCGACAGGACATTGGTTATGTTTGTACTAGCTTCGATTAGACAACATTTCTCTTTAGTATGCTACATTTCCATCCTTGACAAACTTCAACACACATGGTTGGTGGCCCCTTCAAAAGACATATAGTGGTGAATTTGAAGGGCATACATATGAGTCCCTGTCGAAGGGTATACCTTACTAGTCCATTCAAAGAATACATTTGACCCTTTTCAAAGAAGCATACATGATCCATTCAAGGGACACACCTGGGCATCCCATTCGAAGGACATGCTTGATGGCCCATTTGAAGGATTTACAAAGCCCACCTTAAGGCATGTTTTGGTGACCCATCCAAGGGTCACACATTTGGCTCCTTTGAAGGATGCACAAAAGTAACCCATTCGAAGGACACTTGTTAGAGGAAAATTAAATAACATTGTTGGAAGAGGAATCTGGTCGAAGGAGGGTCAAGACAAAAGAATGAAATGTTCAAAGATGCTTGCTGCCAAGTTCAGGCCTAGTACACTGGCCAAAGCTGTTGTGTAGCAGTCCTGAAACACTGCCCCAAGCTTGCACTAAAATGGCATACAAATACTGCCCCTCGAAAGCTACAAAAGCAGGTTACTCAAATTGTTCAAACTTTTTGTTTTCCCTCCAAAAGCTTCAGCCAGATTTTCCTATAAATAAGAGGCTCCACAACATGTTTTTTAGAGGACCTTTTGGCCAGAGGAACGAATATTCAAAAAATTCTCAAACACCATCAAACTCTCAAACACTTAGACACTCACCAAACACAAACCCGGAATCCAAACATTTGTCCCCTTTGAATCTGAAATATCCCCACACCTTGTTACTCTTCGAATCCAGTAGAAATAACATTACACTTGTTTCTTCTTATTTGAATCTAGACTTAGAGAGGTCACCTTCATTTCCTCCCTTCGAATCCAGAAGCACTCAAGTCAGCCACTCAAGGTCCAACACACGCTCCAGCTCCAAACAAGGTAAGTCACTCTTAACCTTGAATCTTTCATTTCTAGCATGACATGTGAATTAACTTCCTTTTCGTTTCAAACATGTATATACCATTGTTTTTATTTTCATTTCCACCCTTTTAACTTGCTTTCATTAATACCCTTCTTGGTTTTGCTTCTTGATTATTTAAACATGCTTTAAGAACTAACTTAGACCTAAGGGATGCTAGCATGGCCTTAGGCCATGTTTCTATTTAGGGCTCAAACGAAAGAAACAGGATACAAGAGTATGAAATGAAGCCTTAGGCTTTATCACTGACTCCAGGTCTAATCGAAGGATGCAACGAAGGGCTTAAGGTGAAAAGGGCACACCATGCTGACTCCCAGGCCCCAGTCGAAAGGCACACCATGCTGATTCCAACCTCAAATCAATAGAGGTCAAAAGTGCTGAATCAAAGTGGGTTTCTCATAAATCGAAAGACCTATTTTTCTTGATTTTATTTTATTTTGCCTTTATATTTTCATGCTATTCAATATGTTTGTAATAGTGTAGGATTTAATCTTTCTACATTTTATTACTTCTGTATGATTTCTAGTAGAATAGGGTAAGTATGGAAAGATAAAACCAACAAGTAGACAACCCCTAATCAAAGACTAAATGCATACAAATCAAACACACTATTCACACATGCACCCTTAGGGTAATATCACTTTGTTTCCTTGGAAAAATAGTCATGTCCCTCAAATATGGGCGTTTTAGCAAAGACCCTTGATAAAAGATTGTAGTCCCTCTATGACCCTCAATGTTGGCTTCGGTAAACAATCTAGTCCCTAAATGAAAATTGCTAAAGTGTCCCATAGGTTGCCTTATAAGACTATACAAACGTCCCACGCCCGTACCTTCACATACAATGATGGGGCTTCTTACCAAATCAATGGTAAGATAGCAACGTCTAAAGGAGGAGGGAAAGAAAATTAAGACCTTTTGAGTAGGTAGGATGCTCCTAGTTGCTCTTTTGCTCACAACAAAAACATTTTATACACCAACACTTTCATTTGAAACATTTTTGAAAGTTAAGACACTTTGTACGCGTTCTTATAGAAACAAGAACCATTACAAAGACACTTTTCAAAATCACTTTCAAAAACACATTCCACAAACACCTCTTTGAACTATTTTCAAAACCAACACTTTGTACGCGTTCTTATAGAAACGAGAACCATTACAAAGACATTTTAAAAATACTTTCAAAACCTACACCACAAGCGCATTTTCAAACAAAAACAAGTGATCTAGCAAGCAACTAAGAGCCCGTAGATAACTACGGATGGAAAGGGTTCTAATACCTTCCCTTTTCATAACATGCCCCGAACTCAAGAAAAAAATCTCGAAAGGTCTTTCCTGTTCTTTTCAACCTTTCCTTATTGGATAAAAGAAAAGTTGGTGGCGACTCTTGCTATCCGTAATAATTGCGATCAAACACAAAACAACCAAGTCAGTTCTCCCACCGTATTACAGAACTGGCGACTCTGCTAGGGAATACTTAAAAGTGGGGTTACCTTAGGGCTAGATCAAATTTACTTATTTTTTTGTTTCTTTACATTATGGTTCCTTGTTTGGGCTTGTTTTGATCCTCTACCCGGATCTGGGGCACCTTTTAGGTAAGTAGCAATAGATTGTGGAAACTATACGGCGTAGAACAACATGGTTGAAGCAATGGCTACGTTAGTGTGACACATTTATTGGTACCAATATCCCTTGTGTTGTATCGAGGAGAATACGAGGCTATTGAGAAGCATCATGAAGTATTAACTGACCTTAGAACCTTAATTGAACAACTTGGCCATTAGGAAGTAGTGAGATAGCCGGTTTTGGTGGAAAGCTAAAAATGGTTGATACTCGATACTACACTCATTGAGACTGGACTTTTGGGATATCTCGGCCGCAAGAAAAGATTGATTATGCTGATACAATGCCTAAAAGAAAGGTCAGTGATATTGAGATCCCCTAGAACCCGGTTACTTTCTAGGACAGGTTGAGCCAACTAAACTTCAAGAGGGTACTTACCTACAAACTCCATGCAAGCCTAAACTTAAGGACTTGTCTGCTTTGTATGTACATAACAACTTGCTTGCTTTGAATACTTATACATAACATCATAACATCATAATCTTTCTCACTAACCATTTCAAGGATTTAGGAATTTATCTTTGTTTTATTTTGTAGGCCATGACTCCCATCCGAAGGAATACCATCTGAATTAGCTTTGTGAAAGCACACCCTCAACTCCAAGAATTAGCATCAAGGGTGCCTGGAGATTCTCCCTTCACCGGGAAATATGGTTGACTTCTCATATTGGCTACCTCCAAATTCCAAGAAGAAATGATGTGTGTGCTCTTCCAATTCTTTGATCCCATGCATCATTGCTTCACCTTTCCTGACTATCAGTTGGTCCCTACACTAGAGGAGTTCTCTCAAATATTGGGAGTGCCTGTGCTTGAACAAATACCGTTCACTGATTTAGAAGGGACTCCAAAGCCTGAAGTCATTTCCGAAGCCTTGCATCTGAAGAGAGCAGACATTATAGCAAATTGGGAGACAAGAAGCAGAGTTAAGGGTTTCCTAGCCAAGTTTCTATTAGAGAAGGCTCGTTCATTTTGGGAAGATATGGATTTTCAAGCCTTTAAAGATGTCTTGGCCCTTCTAATCTATGGTTTGGTTCTATTTCCCAATTCGGACCAATTCATAGATATGAATGCCATCAAGGTCTTCCACTCTCGTAATCATATACCTAATTTGCTCAGAGGAATTTTACATTGTTTCCACACTCGCACCATGAAGAAAAGAGGTGCTCTCTTGTGTTGCATTCCCCTACTCGCTAAGTGGTTTACTTTGCACCTACCTCGATCAACATTGAAGAACGAGCAAGGATTGGCATGGTATCAAAGGATGATGTCCCTCACACACTCTGACATTTATTGGTGTTCTCGGTCCTTGGAGGATACTACTATCATTGACCATTGTAGGGAATTCCCTAATGTCCCCCTCTTAGGAATTAGGGGATGTATCACCTATAACCCTTCTCTTGCATTACGACAATTTGGGTATGCACGAAGAGATGGTCCTCACGATGCACTCATCCAAGGTTTGGTGTTCGACTACGAGAGGGATGATCAAAGCTACTGTCAGAGGTTTATACGAGCTTGGAGGATGGTAAACAAAGTGGATAGCAAGATATTGGGGCGTAAGAACTCCATTCCTTTGGAGCCTTATCTTAAGTGGGTACGAACTCGTACTCAAAGACTCGGTATTCCATACCCTGCCACTTTGCCTATCATCATGGAGCCTTTAGTTTAAGGAGATATTCCTTATGCTATCCTTCATCCTACCATGCCTACTTCTCTTGAAGACTTACAAAGAGCTTGGATCTAGCTAAAGGAAGAATGAGACACCTTTGAAGCTCAGTTCTATGCAAGTGAAAAGAAGGTTCTGGAGCTTACGAGGCAGCTTCATGAGAAGCAAAATATGAACGCCTACATTGCGCCAAAGAGGATACATTCAACCTTCTTGTCTTAAGAGTTTATTTTTCTTTATTTCCTCCATTGTAAGCCCAAAGGGAATAGTTGTAATCAATTCAAACTTATTAATACAATTGATGTTTGCTCCTTTCTTTGTCTATAACAAATTTAAATATTCTAAGTCCTTGAAAACATTGCATCCACATACCATGCATCATATTATTACAGGCTTTTCCACACAGGTCTCTCATATTCTTACTGTTTATTTCAATAGAGATGGCTCTAGAACAGACTATCAAGGACATTCAGACTCAAAACGCTCAGCTTCAGGAAATGTTCTTGAACCTATCCAAGGGGCAAGAAGAGGTGAAGGCACTCCTCACTAGGGGCTTGACCATGAAGAATCCTGAGGATAACAAGGATGACCAGTTGGAATGGCTACAAACTGAAATGGCAACAATGAAGATCCAGATGATATGACAACCGGTGGGCCAGATGGCTCTTATCAAAAACTTGGCTCAAGGACAAGAAGAGCTGAGAGTTCTTGTCAACAAACTTCACCAAGACGGATGCAACAAAATGGGGCAAACAACTAGAGTTGGGGATCGAGTCATTAATCAGCCTCCGATGAAGAGTGGACCTTTCCAAATTTCTTCCACATCACGGGCCCAACAACGACCTCGTCAACATCAACGGGAAAATCGGCAAAGGCAAAACAAGCCCGAGAGACAGTTTACTAACATCAACATGCCGTTATCTCAAGAATTGCAACACATGTTGAGAATGAATCTGATTACGTTGATAGGACCACATCCAAACCCCAATATTGCTTCCCCCACTATAATCCCAACGCAAGGTGCGCCTATCACTCCGACAGTGCTGGGCATGACACAAACAATCGTTGGGCGTTGAAGTACAAGATTCAAAATTTAATCGACGGAGGAGCGTTGGAGTTCACACAAGACGGTCAACCGGAGCTCTTCTACCACCCCTCAAGGGCATCCAATTGAAGTGACGGTCTGGGCGAGGAAATTATCTGTTTATTCGAATTCTTAGTTATAATTTCTTTGTTTGCTTAAAAACTTATCTTTATGTCAGACTTTGGTTACCCTCATTAATGCATTAAACATGTTTGTCTTGAATCAATCCATTCATTTTTATTATATTTAAACTACGTTTTTTTACCCCCTTTATGATATTCAACTCTTGTTTTAAAAGTTACAAGCCTTTAGACGGAGGATGACGAAAACAATGCCGTAATCTCATACAATGTGCTTTTGGATAGACCTTGCTGACGATGTACAGGCGTTCTTTCAATTCCTAAAAACTGGAGTTATAAGGAGGATAATCCCTAGTCAACCCCCTTCGAGCCAAAGAAGTAAAAGTTTTCTTTTTCACACAAATTGAAACCTTCAATTAAAACCTGGGGCAGGGTAGTTTCTAATTTAATTCAAACGCGCGTCCAATCGCAAACCTTCACTTCGTATACAACGAATGACATCAAAAAACATTCACCTGGAATCAAAAGACGGTGATGGTTCCCTATCAAATAGGCAGTCATCATCTCTCAAAAGAAAAGCCCACTAAGTCAAAACCTACGGAGGAGACTTAAGAAAAATTGGGGCATCCCACTGACTGTAATCTCAAAACAAGAATAGTCAGGCATAAATCAGGCATACTAAATCAAAAAAAGGCCACTACAAATCCTCGACAACGTGAAAAACGTTGCAAAATGATTGCCTTCAAAACTTGTCTGAACCCTCACCAAAATGACATTCAGACTCAATTGGAATTCAAACGCACAATTAACTGAGTTTAGGACCGAAGGACATCACGAAGAACGGGCAGGTACAAATACACTTTGAGCCTTATCCTTTGTTTCTTAAACCGTGAACCTAGACCATGATACAACATTTCAAAGTCCTAATTGAAGCATGGGTTAGTTCGAAAGCATACTGTTACAAAAGGTATCCTGACTCCTGTAAGGCTTACTCTCAATCCTGATTTGAATTCACATACTTGCAAAATTCTTTTATCTGCTAAAATGCATTTTCAAAACTTAAAAACAAGCATAAACTTTGCATTATTTTGAATACCACTATTTGCATATAGCTATTTGTTTAACAACAGAGAAATTCACATGACAAATATCCAGCAAACAAAAGCTCTCTTAGTAAACAAAATCATTTCAAATGGGATGACACTTCCAACGACAAATCTCCTATAAACAGGGGGCACATAATGATTACTGTCCAGCACATCTGGGGCAGTCAAGTCCAGGTTCCAAGAAATCTCTCAAGAAGTGTTGAATAACCAGGGCCAGATTTGCATCTGAGTCACTTGGGGCATTGAATATGAACTCCAACAAAGGGTTGTATACAGTCAAGCAAATATTTCCTAGCAATAATACAAACACTTGCTACTAGGGGCAGTGAAAAATCTCCCACAAAGTATTTTTCATCGAGTGATCCCCCGCCAGAGTTTTAATCTCTGAAAACTTATCCCTAACTGGGTTTGATCTCAAGAATCTTCGAGGAGTTCTACCAAAAGGAAACGCCTCTCCAACAGACCGACGACATGGTTTATTTCCCAAACAAATGTCAAGATTCCCCAGCTTAAATTTTCTTCTCGGATTATCACAAATCTAGGGACCACAACTCCTTTCCCTAAGCAAGAATCAACATTCCCCAACAGAGTTCTCCTCAAACAACAAAAAAGGAATCCCCAACGGAAACATTCTAAAAACAAGATCTAGAGAGGTGCATACTCTTCATCCCCAACGGAAGTCTGGGATTTAGCCTCCCAAAACTCCCCAACACTTGTCAAGAATTTATTTTCCAAGATAAAATTACATTCCAACAACATTTCATGCATACAACATAATCTCATTTACTTTGAGAAACATCATTACGCCATGCATTTCATCCATCATGACATTGCATACAACTAACTCATTACCTTTTCTGAAAAAGATCAACAACTAAGTGTCATTAATCTGTAAACTTCACCGAGATAAAATCAAGCTTGGATTTCTTCATTACCTTTTGAAGTTGTAATCGTCCAAGATTACTTCATTATCCTGTTGTACCCAAAAATTTGCCCTCTCATTTTTCAAGGCATTTCTCACAAGGATTCTCAAGGTTCAAGCTTGCACAAGTACAATTGGATTTTCCAGTACCAAGTTGAAAAGGAAACTGTCAAAAAAGGAGGAAAACCGATAAAAATAATCTTTTGACAAAATTGGAGAAAAATAAGTCCTTTCGATTAAGCTCCTTTGATTGGCCTTTTAGCCTCTTTCGATGCAGGCTTTGGTTGCATCCTTCGACTGGGTGTTGTCCTCTGGCACGATGGCTTTGATTTACAAGGCAAAAGTTTCCTACATTCCATCTTCGATTGCATCTCTGGCCTCACTGGGTTCACAATTCCATGATTGTCTATATGCCTGTTTTGTTTGGATGTTTGATGCTTGCATGCCTCAACAAACTTTCCCTTCATGCTTGCCTTGAATCACAAAGTAATGACTAGTCACATACAAGATTTCGTTTGAGCCACAACTTCTTTCTTGCGCTCAAAAGGCTTCCCCCGTGCTAGCATGCACAAGGTACAAAGCCTCCTATAGCTTCCTTCGATTCCAAGGCAAAAAGCTCCCTTTTGGCATCCTTCGATTGTACCTTTTTGCCTCCTGTATGCCTTTTTCGAATCTGGACATTTTTGCCTCCTGCATGCCTGTTTCATTTGGGCATGTGGATCCCTTCATGTAAGTCTTCGTTTGAGCATTGACCTTTTGTGTGCTTGCTTGGAGTCACAATGTTTAGACCTCCTGCATGCAGGCTTCGACAGGACATTGGCTATGTTTGTACTAGCTTTGACTGGAAAACATTTCTCTTTAGTATGCGACATTTCAATCCTTGAAAAACTTCAGCAAATGTGGTTGATGGCCCCTTCAAAAGACATATAGTGGTGGATTTGAAGGGCATACATATGAGTCCTTGTCGAAGGGTATACCTTACTAGTCCATTCGAAGGGCACATTTGGCCCTTTTCAAAGAAGCATACATGATCCATTCAAGGGACACGTCTGGGCATCCCATTCGAAGGACATGCTTGATGGCCCATTCGAGGGTCACACATTTGGCTCCTTCGAAGGATGCACAAAAGTAACCCATTCGAAGGACACTTGTTGGAGGAAAATCAAATAACATTGTTGGAAGATGAATCTAGTCGAAGGAGAGTTAAGACGAAAGAATGAAATGTTCAAAGATGCTTGCTGCCAAGTTCAGGCCTAGTACACTAGCCAAAGCTGTTGTGCAGCAGTCCTGAAACAATGCCTCAAGCTTGCATTAAAATGGCATACAAATACTGCCCCTCGAAAGCTACAAAAGCAGGTTACTCAAATTGTTCAAACTTTTTGTTTTCCCTCCAAAAGCTTCAGCCAGCTTTGCTTATAAATAAGAGGCTCCATAACATGTTTTGCAGAGGACCTTTTGGCCAGAGGAATGAATCTTCAATAAATTCTCAAACACTTAGACACTCATCAAACACAAACCCGAAATCCAAACATTTGTCCACTCCGAATCTAAAATATCCCCACATCTTGTCACTCTTGGAGTCTAGTAGAAATAACATCACACTTGTTTCTTCTCATTTGAATCTATCCTTAGAGAGGTCACCTTCATTTCCTCCCTTCGAATCCAGAAGCACTCAAGGCAGCCACTCAAGGTCTAACACATGCTCCAGCTCCAAACAAGGTAAGTCACTCTTAACCTTGAATCTTTCGTTTCTAGCATGACATGTGAATAAACTTACTTTTCGTTTCAAACATGTATATACCATTGTTTTTCTTTTCGTTTCCACCCTTTTAACTTGATTTCATTAATACGCTTCTTGGTTTTGCTTCTTGTTTATTTAAACATGCTTTAAGAACTAACCTGGACCTAAGGGGATGCTAGCATGGCCTTAGACCATGTTTCTATTTAAGGCTCAAATGAAAGAAACAGGAGACAAGAGTATAAAACGAAGCCTTAGGCTTTATCACTGACTCTAGGTCCAATCGAAGGATGCAGCGAAGGACTTAAGGTGAAAAGGGCACACCATGTTGACTCACAGCCCCCAGTCGAAAGGAACATCATGCTGATTCCAACCCAAAATTGAAGGAGGTAAAAAAGTGCATAATTGAAGGGTGTTTTTTCCTAAATCGAAAGACCCATTTTTCTTGCTTTTTTTTTATTTTGCCTTTATATTTTCATGTTATTCAATATGTTTGTAATAATGTAGGATTTTATCTTTCTGCATTTTATTACTTTTGTATAATTGCTAGTAGAATAAGGTATGTATGGCAAGATAAAACCAACAAGTAGACAACCCCTAATCAAAGACTAAATGCATGCAAATCAAACACATTATTCACACATGAACCCTTAGGGTAATCTAACTTTGTTGCCTCGGAAAAATAGTCATGTCCCTCGAATATGGGCGTTTTAGCAAAGACCCTTGATAAAAGATCGTAGTCCCTCGATGACCCTCAATGTTGCCTTCGGTAAACGATCTAGTCCCTAAATGAAAATTGCTAAAACGTCCCATAGGTTGCCTTCTGTGACTATACAAATGTCCCACGCCCGTCCCTTCACATCCAATGATGGGGCTTCTTACCAAATCAATGGTAATATAGTAACATCTAAAGGAGGAGGGAAAGAACATTAAAACCTTTTGAGTAGGTAGGATGCTACTAGTTGCTCGCTTGCTCACAACAAAAACATTTTATACACCAACACTTTCATTTGAAACATTTTCGAAAGTTAAAGCACTTTGTACGCGTTCTTATAGAAACGAGAACAATTACAAAGACACTTTTTAAAATCACTTTCAAAAACACATTCCACAAACACCTCTTTGAACTATTTTCAAAACCAACACTTTGTACGCGTTCTTATAGAAATGAGAACCATTACAAAGACGTTTTCAAAATACTTTTAAAACCTACACCACAAGGGCATATTCAAACAAAAGCAAGTGATCTCGCAAGTAACTAAGATCCCTTAGATAACTACATATGGAAAGGATACTAATACCTTCCCTTTTCATAACCTACCCCCCGAACTCAAAAAAAAAATCTTGAAAGGTCTTTCCTGTTCTTTTCAACCTTTCCTTATTGGATAAAAGAAAATTCAGTGGCGACTCTTGCTATCCACAACTATTACGATCAAACGCAAAACACCCAAGTCAGTTATCCCACCGTGTTACAAATACCTTTGGAACCATACCTCAAATGGGTACGAGCTCGCACTAAAAACCTCATGATGCCATATACATCTGTTCTACTGCTGATCATGAAGCCTGTTGTCCAGGGAGACGTTTCTCGCACCATTCTTCATCCAAATATGCCTACTGACCTCGAAGAATTGTAGAAGTCCAGGATTCAACTCAAGGAAGAACGAGACACCTTTGAGACTCATTTCTATGCAAGTGAAAAGAAAGTTTTGAAGCTCATAAAGCAACTTCACGAGGAGAAGAGCCTTAATGCATACATCGACACGAAGAGGAAGTGTCCGTGGGAGACTTAAGTCTTAGGTTTTAGAAGTTCATATTGTTGTCTCTTTGAGACCCTTTGTTTTCATTGTGAACCTAAGAGGCAATTGTAATCTTGAACTTATTAATAAAAATATTTGTTTTTGTTTCCTCTCGGTTAGCAAATTTATATCTCCTAAGGTCCTTGAAACATTTAATCCACATATCATGCATCATTTCATAAAACAGGTTTCCAATATGGGTCTTCTCATCTACTTACTGTTCATTTCGTTATAAGATGGCCTTCGAACAAACTTTCAAGGATCTTCAAACTCAACATGCACAATGTGATACGGTGGCCAGAACCGGTCTGTTTGAAATGCTGGTTTGCGTTTTGCGTTTGTGTTTGCAAAATGTCGCGGTAAGCAAGAGTCACCACCGACTTTTATTTTATCCAACTTGAAAGGAAAAAAGCACAGAAAAATTCCTTTTTCGAGATTGAGTACGGGGGGTAGATTATAGAAAGGGAAGGTATTAGAACCCTTTCTATCCGTAGTTTTCTACGGGCTCTTAGGTACTTACTTATCATTTTAAAAATTGCTTATGTGTGTTTGATTTGAAAAAGTTTTTGTTTTACTTCGATTTAACCCTTTCTTCTGTCTTCAAGAGTGTTACGAAGTCGTTTTGAAAACTTTGTTTAAAAAGAGTGTAAGTGTGGAAAAAGTTTGTTTGTAGCAAGTAACTACTAGCATCTACCTACTCAAGAAAAGAGAATGTTTCTATTCTTGTTTCCTTTAGACAATGCTATCCTACTATTAGTGAGTAGGTAGCACCATCATTGGAGTTTTAAGGGTCAATTCGAAAGGGACGTACGATCACTAAAGCAATGTTAGGACGTCTTAGTAATAACTCTAATGTCTTAAGATCAATATTCGAGGCAACATTTCCGAGGCAGCTTTTCCAAGGCAACATTTCCGAATGGGACATTTGATCTTTGTTTAGACAAGAGAGCGACCACTAAAATACCCTATACTTAATGATCGTTTACCGAAGGCAACCGAAGTGAGAGTATACCCTAGGAGTGCGCATGTGCGAGTGATTCAGTTTCAAGTTATTATCTTTGCACATTTAGGGTTTGCTAACTGTTTTAAAATTAACATACATTCTTGTCATGCAACCCTAATATCATACATCTAACAGTTTATTTTTGCGGAAATTAAAGTGCGGAAAGTAAAGCTACGCTATTACAAGGCTTCGAGTATTAATTACATAGCCAAAAAAACCACTAAAACGATAAATGAAAGGAAAAAGTCCTAATTAATCTATTACATCCTGTGAACAGTTACATCAATATTGTAAAATAAAATAAACGCGCGACGAATAGATAACGAAAGGAAATTAGGGTTTTGACCCCGTCTAACCTAATTAAAAGAAAAGTTTATTTTTGGTTTATTTTTTTTAATTATTTTAAGAAAAAAGAATAAGGTTTTAAATTAAATACAAACCTAATTACTTAATTAAATTAAATTAAAAAAATTAATTAATTTTGACCTATTTGCATTTTGTGATTTTTTCTAAGAAAAGAGAAATAAAAATTAAATTAGACAAAAACCCTAGTTTCTAATTTATTTTAATTTATTTACAAAGGAAATTAAAGTTACCTAATAAATTAAATTAACTAATTAAATTAATTTTCATAAAAAATAAGACCTAAATCTACTCTTGATGAAAAAATTGATTTTATGATTTTATTAAAAAAAGAATTAATTTTTGTTAGTAAAAATAATTAAATAAATTAAATAAAGGAATATAAAAGAAAAGAAAAATAAAATGGGCCTGTTTGCAAGCAATTTAGAGGGGTGTGAACAGGAAGCCTTTGGGCCCAAACCAACTGATCCACATTGACTTCCAAAATCCCATGTTGTGCATTGACCAGGGTGCATCATGGTCCTTCATGTGATAGCCTTCATATCTAGCCTTCTGAGATCCAAAGGTTGAATCCTGAGGGTACATGGTGGTCTCTACGCCTTGTGTGCACGCCTGATCATGTAATGAAAAATATCATGAAATACATGGGGGACCTGGGATTCGAACCCAGGCCCCATGGCCTTTTCACCTGATTCCCCACCAACTGAGCTGGACAAGTTTATTGTATATGAAATAATAATAATGGATAATATGTAATAATGTGAGTTAGTGGGGGACAAACAAAAACATGCGCGCCAGAATTCAAATGGTCAAATGGGAGGGTACCACGCAGGTCGTCTTCCTCCTCTCTCCGTTGGTAAAAGTTAGAGACTTTTACCTACGGATAAACGTTCGTCACTATAACCCCTGCTTGTTTCAAAATCTTACCCAAGCACGATAAATGGAATCCAATGCTACAGATCAAACCTCCTTGGCCTGCTGAGCATCATGGTGCCCTTCTTATGGACCAATTTTGCATGTACAGGAAAAACCTAAAACACAACACGAAACCCTAACAATGGTGGATTCCTATACAGTTAGTGAAAATGCAATTAACGGTTACCATGAGCTTGCAAACGCTTCAAAGATTCAGAATATGTAAATGGTTTATGCCACAAATACCAAAATAACAAGATTGGATTTCAAAAAGGGAGGGAGGTCGTGAAGCGCTTACCTCGCGTTTTTGGGCACGAAGATGCTTGTTCTTGATTGGTACAGCTTCTTTGTATGTCCAGGATGCGAATGGGATGGCTTAGGAATCTTGAAAACACTTGGAAGTACAAAATCAGATCAGCACTTTCTTTGAATTTTTCAAGTTTGGTTCTGCCTCTCCACGCCTCAAAACCTTGCATTTTTTATCTGCCTTTGTCCACTATATACACTGATGGAATTAGGTTTACAAATATGCCTTCAATCTTTGTCAATTATGGCTTTTGATCTTGATTTGATTTCCATGAAAAATATTTCCAAAAATAGGCCAAAATCAATCTTTTTATGCATACCTATGCCTTGCACAATTTTATTCACTTGCTTGATGTATATGGGACCTGAAACATGCACCAAATCTCAAGACTTAAATGGTTTGGATATTTTCATGATTTATTTTGATTTAAATTGATTTAATTGAAATAAAAAAATCAAAATAAATGGTAAAAATAAAATAAAGGAAAGTGTAAAGAGATAGGGCTCGTGGACGATGCTACCAACTCAAAACAAGTGCAAAAAGTTAGGCCCATTTAACAAAAATTGCAATTTGAGGCACTTTTGACTTTTAACTTTTGGCAATTTTGCAAAAAAGGTCTACTTCGCCAATGCATAACTTCTTCAATTTTGACTCTATGAAGGTGTTCTTGGACTTTTTAGAAAGCTTGAGATGTCCTATAAGCAAACCTTTTGGTCTCATCTCAATTGAGTCTTCCATGTTCATGTATGAAGCTTTGACAAAAAGGGTGTTTTTGTTGACTTTTCAAAATGGCCTATAATGTCCAAATTCATAACTTCTTGTGAGTGAATATTTTGAACTTGGAAGATGAATATGAATTGTAGGGAATTGAATCATCTTCAAAATGAGCTTTGGGTGGGTCATTTATCATAAAGTATGAGAAAGTTATGCTTGGTCAAAGTTGAGTTGACTTTTCCTATAAAACCCTATTTTAGCAACTTTTGGGTTTTGATGAATTGTGAGCAATCCTTGGGGAATCATGATCAAACCTTTATCGAATGATGAATAATACTTCAAAATGAGGATGTTGACCAAAAATCTTGAAGTTTGACTGTATGTGGGCCACAATTGACTTTTGCCGTAGCACAATCGATTTCTAGGCCTTTGAGCAATTGACTGAGCAAACTTTCTCTGCAAGGCTTGAAACTTGACATGGATGATCTTGAGAACATATTAGGACAATAGTGAGCATTTGGTATCCCTTGGACTCAAGTTTCTTGATGCAACATGAAACCCTAATTTGAGGTAGACTGCCTTAGGAGAGAGTTTGTCTGGTCAACCCTTGGACTTCCTTGAGCAATTTGAGGACCTCACTTGAAATGTATTGAGAAATATGGGAGGGAAAATTTTGGGGTACAACAATTTCCCCTGTTCAATCTTCTTAAACCTGAGGATGTAGATTGGCTTGCTTGCCTTTCGTGATCCGAAGGTGGAAGATGATTGAACACTAGAGTGCCCAGAAATTTGCACTCGCATGAAGTGGTATTTGTCTTGTGATGTCGGGAATGGGCTTACAGATGCCATTTTGAAATTGATGATGGAAGATGGGCTTAAAGATGCCATCTGAAGGAGTTTCGATCGCATAAGATATTCCTTAGCGAGAGTTTGTATACCCGTTATTGAGGAAGACTACGTTGCGGAGTGCTGGTCTCAGTCTTAGGAGAAATAGAATTTTAGGAGCTTCGGTCGTCCGTTATTCTATTGGGAAATCGTCTCTTAGTCGAAGAGGTGAAAATAAACTACTATCTTCTCGAATCCAACTTCATAGTGATAAGACCGACTGCTATCTGGTCGTAATCCAAGCTTTATAGTGACTTACTGGGGAGATTAGATTAAACTTGCTATCTGGTCATGATCCAGGATTCGCAATTTCTCGATTCTTATCTGGTCATGATCCATGCTTCAGAAGGAATTAAGTTGTTATCCGATTGCATCCGGGCTTCAACTTGAATTTAGGGCACACTAATATCTGGTCGTCTCCGGGCTTCTTAGTAACTGTCCAAGTAGACTGCTATTTGGTCGAAATCCAAGCTTCGCAGTGTCTTGTACTGTTATCTGGTTGTAATCCAGGCTTTAGTCCTTTTATCATTATCTGGTCGTAATCCAGGCTTCACGATGCTTTATACCTTTATCTGGTCGAATCCAGGCTTCATGGTGTCCTGTACTATTATCTGGTCGTAATCCAGGCTGCACAATACCTTACTTCTTATCTGGTCGTAATCCAGGCTTCATAAGAAACCAAGTGGTTATCTGGTCGCCTCCGGGATTCCATTTGATTTTTGGGCCTACTAATATCCGGTCGAATCCGGGTTTCATAGTAATTGGTCGGGTAAACTACGATTTGGTCGTAATCCAAGCTTCATAGTGTCCCTCACTGTTATCTGGTCGTAATCCAGGCTTCAGTGTCTCTTACCGTTATCTGGTCGTAATCCAGGCTTCACGATGTCTCATACCATTATCTGGTCGAATCCAGGCTTCATGGTGTTTGGAGAATTCAAGATACTATCCGATCGAATCCGGGCTTCATAACTTGTATTAAAGATATACCACTATCTGGTCGTAATCCAGGCTTCGCGGTGTCTTTGGCTGCTATCTGGTCGTAACCCAGGCTTCACAGAAACTTGTATTGCTATCTGATCGTAATCCAGGCTTCACAATAACTTGCTGAGCTGTTATCCGGTCGTAATCCGGGCTTCACGGCTTGTGTTTATGATATACCACTATCTGGTCGAATCTAGGCTTCATGGTGTCTTGCACTGCTATCTGGTCGTAATCTAGTCTTCACAGTAACTTGCTGAGCTATTATTCGGTCGTAATCCGGGCTTCACAGCTTACTGGGGATTAAACTATTATCCGGTCGAATCGGGGCTTCATAGGTTGAAGATAAACCACTATCTGGTCGATTCCAGGCTTCACGGTGTTTGATACTGTTATCCGGTCGTTCTCCGGGCTTCATAATATGATGTAAAAATCAAGATACTATCCGTTCGGATCCGGGCTTCATAGCTTGAACTTGGTGAGAATTTGATTGTATCTTTTTCCTGAAAGGTAAAGAGTCAGTCATAGGTAATGCATGCTATGCATCGAGCGATGATGTTCTCAAAATAAATGAGATTGTGCTATATGATGCGTATGCACACGTCATGATGTATGGATATGCAATGTTTTTATGATATTCTAGCTGGGGAAAATAAATCCAGGATTGCTGCTGGAGCCAAAGAGTTGAATTCTTCGTTCTCGCTGGGAATAATGACTGAAGATGATTGCGAGAATAATCCTGCTGGAGAATAAACTGACGAGAAAATGACTCTGTGGGGAAGGGATGCTCTACTAGAGGATCTATTGATTTGGAGGAATAACCTCGGCTGGGGATGAATTATCGCTGCTGGCGATAATGAACCCTATTGGGGATTCAGTTTCTTCTTGTGGAAGAAATAAACTCCACTGGGGATAATCCTCTAGTGCTGGTGATAGATAAACTTTGCTTGGGGAGAATCACTGTTTTTAGATACCTTTTGCTCTGCGGGGAGTAAATGTACCTTTAGTCGTATTCTCCAGTTAGGTCTATCCCCATACCTGGTGGACAGAGCAACTGTAAGGTTTGGACACTTTCGTTTGCCCCTGTTTCTGATATTACGAGTAATCATCTTTTGTTTCCTATGCAAATATTTATGAGCAGCAATTATTGTCAAATGCATATATCAAAAATGAACCATTGGACGTTCTTGCAAAACAAAACAGAAAAAGAAAACAATTTGAAATTTCTTTGTGAAAATGAATTATATTGATCTTGAAGTTGTCCTATAAATAGGCGTTTTTGTACAAGAGGCTGGCGTCCTAGTAAGAGAACACCACCGAAAGATAGAATTTATACAATTCGTGAAAAACAAAGAAAAACAACTATGTGAACAATCCCACTGGGTTCCAACTCTGCTATTGCCTTTATATCTTCGAGAGTCTCATCATTTTGCTACTTGGTTGAAGGTAGATCAGATTGATTAGTGCCGTCCGAGCTTGATAGTTGATACTGAAGTCTGGTTGCAAGATGATCCAATGAGACATAGTGTTACGCTTTAGTCCCTAATTTTTGCATGGACCGCCCATTAGGGTTTTCAGTCCACCGGGATACCCTTTTTTCCCCAAGTCACCTTTTCAGGTTTTCGACTTGCCGGGTGTACAGTTTTTTTCATTTTCATCCCTTACTTTTGCCCGAACCCTTTTGGTTCGCCGGGAAGCCCTTATTTTTTCCTAGTCCAGTCAACATAGCGGGTCTTTGATTATGCATAGTATTTTTTCACCATGTCTGCATTGACGGGGTGAGGAAGGTCGTCACCATCCATGGTGGTTAGAATCATAGCTCCTCCTGAGAAAATGTTCTTAACCACAAATGGCCCTTCATACGTAGGGGTCCATTTGCCCCTGGGATCACCTTGCAGTAGTATGATGCGCTTGATCACCAGATCCCCGACTTGATACTCTTGTCGTCTAACTTTCTTGTTAAATGCCTTGATCATCCGCTTTTGATACGTCTGACCATGACAAATAGCGGTGAGTCTCTTTTCATCGATTAAGTTCAGTTGATCAAGCCGGGTCTGGATCCAATCGTCCTCGCTCAAACCTGCATCCTTCATAATTCGAAGAGAGAGTATCTAGACCTCAATGGGTAAGACTGCCTCCATGCCATACACCAAAGAGTAGGGTGTTGCCCCTGTTGAAGTCCGTGCTGAGGTTCGGTACCCATGAAGTGTAAATGGTAACATCTCGTGCCAATCTTTGTATGTCACGTCATCTTCTACACAATCTTCTTAATGTTCTTATTAGCCGCTTCAACAACCCCATTCATCTTCGGCCGGTAAGGAGAAGAGTTGTGATATTGTATCTTGAACTGCTTGCAGAGCTCGGTGATCATCGTATTGTTGAGATTTGTACCGTTGTCCGTAATGATCCTCTCTGGTACACCATATCGACAAATCAAATTATGCCGAATAAACCGTGCCACGACGTTCTTGGTCACTGTAGCAAAGGAAGCTGCCTCAACCCACTTTGTAAAGTAATCAATTGCTACCAGGATGAAACGATGCCCGTTGGATGCAGTAGGTCTGATCTCACCAATCATATCGATGCCCCACATTGCAAAAGGCCAAGGAGCTGTCAAGATGTTCAGAGGAACCGGAGGTACATGCACCTTATCAGCATAGACTTCGCACTTATGACAAGTCCGAGAATGCTGATAACAATCGGCTTCCATAGTAAACCAATAGTATCCCTCCCATAGGATTTTCTTTGACATGGTATGTCCACTGGAATGAGTTCCGAAGGTACCTTCATGTAACTCTGTCATGATCCTTTCTTCCTGGCTCTTGACCACACATCATAGTAAGGTTGAATCATGGTTACGCTTGTAAAGGACATCATTGCTGATGAAGAACTTTGCAGTGAATCTCCTCAGAAACTTCTTATCATTAACAGATGAACCCTCGGGGTATTCCTGAGCCTCAAGATACCTCTTTACCTCGTGAGACCATGGTTTATCTGCTACCTCTTCAGTCTCGATGTCATAGCAATGTGAGGGTTCGTCCAACCTCTCAATGGTAATATGGGGAGCTTCATTGTCCCACCTGACCTTGAACATAGAAGACATGGTAGCTAGCGCGTCCGCTAACTGATTCTCCTCTCTTGGGAAGTGTTCAAAGGTTATCTCCTCAAAGTGCGGAAGCAACGTCAATACATAATCTTTGTAAGGAATAAGATTTGGGTGCTTCGTATCCCACTCGCCTTTGATATGACTGATCACTAGAGCGGAATCTCCGAACACACTCAAGAACTTAATCCTCGGGTCAATAGCTGCTCGTAGGCCCATGATGCACGCTTCATACTCCGCCATATTGTTGGTGCAGTTAAAACATAATCGGGCGGTGAACGGAGTATGACAATCCTCAGGAGATATGATCACAGCGCCAATGCCATTTCCCAAAGCGTTTGAAGCTCCATCAAAATACATAGACCATCGGGATCCCTCCTCAGGTCCTTCATCCGGTCCAGGTTTTTCGCAGTCGGTCACCAACATGATGTTCTCATCCAGAAACTCGAAATTCATAGACTGGTAATCATCCAGGGCCTGATGCGCCAAATGATCTGCTAACACACTCCCCTTGATTGCTTTTTGGGTTGTGTATTGGATGTCATACTCAGTTAAGATCATCTGCCATCTTGCTATTCTTCCGGATAAGGCAAGCTTTTCGAAGATATACTTGATTGGATCCATCTTTGATATCAACAGGGTAGTGTGAGTCAACATATACTGTCTCATCCGGCGAGCAGCCCATACCAAAGTGCATCAAGTTTTCTCGAGCAGTGAGTATCGGGTCTCACAGTCGGTAAACTTTTTGCTAAGGTAGTAAATAGCATGCTCTTTTCGGACAGACTCGTCATGCTGCCCCAGCATGCACCCCATTGAATTGTCGAGTACTGTCAATTATAAGATCAAAGATCTTCCTTCAACTAGAGGCATCAGAATAGGGGGCTCTTAGAGATATTCTTTGATCCTTTCGAAAGCGGCCTGACATTCATCATTCTTTCTTACCACTTGATCTTTCTTCAACAGCTTGAAGATTGGTCCATAAGTAGCAGTCAGGTGCGAAATGAATCGGGGAATGTAGTTCAGACGTCCCAAAAAGCCTCTGACTTCTTTTTCCGTTCGGGTAGCTGGCATTTCCTGTATAGCCTTCACCTTTGCAGGATCCACCTGAATACCTTTATCTCTAACAACGAAACCCAACAACTTACTAGACCTCACCCCGAAGGTGCACTTGTTTGGGTTTAACCTCAACTTGTACATCTTCAACCTGTCAAATAGCTTCTGGAGATGGTCAAGGTGTTCTTCCTCAGTCTGGGACCTCGCAATCATGTTGTCAACGTACACCTCAATCTCATGGTGAATCATGTCATGGAACAAAGTGACCATGGTGCGCTGATACGTTGCCCCAACATTCTTCAATCCGAATGGCATAACTTTGTAGAAAAAGGTACCCCACTGCGTAACAAACATTGTCTTCTACATGTCCTCGGGAGCCATCTTAATCTAATTGTAACCAGAAAAACCATCCATAAAGGAGAAGATCTTATGTTGTGCGGTGTTATCGACCAGAACATCGATGTGAGGCAGAGGGAAATCATCTTTGGGGCTCACCTTGTTCAAATCTCTATAGTCCACACACATCCGTACCTTACCATCTTTCTTCGGCACCGGAACCACGTTGGCAACCCACTGTGGGTAAGAAGTGACAGCTACAAAACCGACATTAAACTGTTTCATGACCTCAACTTTGATTTTCTCAGACATCTCGGGGCGCATCTGGTGAACCTTCTGCTTTACCAGAGGATAGTCTTCTTTAGTTGGCAAGGGATGAACCACAATGTCAGTATCCAACCCAGGAATATCTTCATAAGACCAAGAAAAGATCTCAACATAGTCGCGTAGCATCTGTATCAACCGTTGTTTGACGCTAGGCTCCATATTTTCACCTATCTTGACCTCTTTCCTGTCTTCCTCTGTGCCTAAATTTACTGATTCCACTGGCTCTTCATGGGGCTGTATGACCCTCTCTTCCTGTAGCAACAGTCTGGAAAGTTCCCCAGGCACTTCACAATCATCCTCACCTTCGTCCTCGGCTTGGTTGATCGGACTTTTGAAGTCAGAACTGGCAGTAGTAGAGTCGTTATCAATGGGATCCAGAGTGGATGTGGATCTGCATTATGATATGTGAGTGTGTGTAAGACAATAGCTGTTTTGATAAAGTGCAAGATAGAAAAGAAAAACAAGGAGCGAAACATTTGTAATGCAAGAAAACGTCCAATGCTTTATTGATGATATATGAAAGTGACAAATATTAAGCCCTCACAAACAAAGCCGAGGTGCCTCGGGCAAGGCACCGGGCTATAAAGTTTCAAATAGTCTGTTATAAATCTTAAAACAAAAGTCTATTACTGTGTAATAAAAGAAACGGGCACGAAATCCTTTACCGTCCAATTGTTCAATCCATCGTCGGTAGTCGGGTAAATCTAGCTGTCAAGATCTGACTCCTCTTCATCATCCTCAATTGCATTCACTCCCTGATTACTGAGGTGCAGGGGAGGTCTTCCAATCCGTGCACGCCGAACATCCCTTTGAGCCTCTGCAGTAAAACCCAAACCAAACTTGTCAGTTTTGTGTGCGAAGTCAGGGATTTGACCCAAATTTGCACACCCACCTTTTTCTATTACATCCCTGGCATCCTTGAGGGAAGCCATCTTCATCGGAGGTTCTTCAATAGCAACTTCAGTCGATGCCAGAGTCTGGGGGACCTCTTCAAAGTTTTGACACAGGGTTTCGATGAACTCTTCATCCATCTCCACATAGCGAAAGGAGTTAAGATGACTTACCATATACTCCTCCTCACCTTGCACCGTAACAATCTTCCCCTTTACTGGATATTTCAACATCTGATGGAGCGTAGAAGTCACTGCCCCAGCCTTATGAATCCACGGGCGACCCAGCAAACAAGAATAAGATGGTCGGATGTCCATCACATAGAACGTAGATGCAAAAGTCTGAGAGCCAACTTTAATAGGGACATCCACCTCCCCGTGCACCATCCTTTTGGACCCGTCAAAGGCCCTAACCACAATATTACTCGGCTTCAGAACCAACCTTTCACAGTCCAGCCGATCTAATGCTTTCTTGGGTAAAACATTTAATGAGGACCCAGTATCCACCAGTACGTGGGCCAGAGTAGTGCCCCTGCACTCGATCGAGACATGCAGAGCATCATTGTGATTCCTTCCTTTGGCAGTCAGATCTGCATCAGAGAAACCCAACCCGTTGTCAGTGGTCAAACTAGCCACACAGTCTTTGAATTGATCAACAGAAGTTTCCTGTGGCACATGCACAGTTTTAAGGAAAGCAATTAAAGCCTTTGCATGGGCTTCCGAGCACAACAATAAGGATAACATGGAGATCTTCGACGGGGTCTGTCCCAGCTGCTCGACTATGTTGTAGTCGCTCTTCTTGATAATCTTCAGAATTTCCTCTATCTCCTGCCTAGAGGTTTCTACAATGACCTTCTTAGGTGCCTCTGTCCGAGCAGGCTCACTTATGACTTCTTTGCCCCGAGTGTCAGATGGCTCGGCGATAGGGGTGATAATTGGAATATGAACCGGGGCAGTAGCTGATGTACTGGAAGATGGAATGACAACAGGTTTTTGAACAGTCGGAGGGGAAATCTCAGGAGAGAAGAGTCTTCAGCTTCGGGTGACCTTGCTAGCCCAGACAATATTTCTGACATCAGTATCAGCTTATTCAACCTTCAAATCTTGTTTTATCCCATGATAATACACATCGGCCCCATAGTGCCACGGGACAGCCTTATCCGAAGTGTATGAGATATGACCAGGAATAGTAATGATTAATGGAGCCACTCTTGGAACGGATGTAATCCTAACAGGATTTCTCGAGGAAGCCTTGGGAGGATTGGCGAAAATGGTTTTGATGTAAACTTCTTCAACAGGAATCAATGGAATCAAAGTTTTCTCGAACAGGATCTCTTTGTTATCCATCAGGCGTTGAACACCTGATTTCAATAAATGGCAACCAACAGGAAGGATTGAACATAGGTGGCAACCTTCGCCACAACCCGAAAATAAACCGGCCAATAATAGGTTCTTCTTAACTGTCATCAACGGAGTAAAAATGTCTTCCACAGAGGTCACAAATGAATCATCGTCCATAGCATTTACTCCATGACCATGTTTGGGCATAGGAGCAGTCATGACGTTGAGCTTTTCCGGTGCGTCAAACTCAATTTCTTTAGCTTCAATCAAATCTTGCACCTTATTCCTCAAGGCCCATCAGTTGTTTGTATCATGCCCTGGGCTATCAGAGTGATAAGCGCAGTGGGCGTTCAGATTATACAACAGAGATGTGGTGTTGGGATTCTTCGGGGCCTCCCTCAGAGTTACTAGGTTAGTTTTTAACAGTTGTGGTAAAATTTAAGATAAGGTCATACTGAGCCGAGTGTACTGTCTTTGCGGTCTCTCTACTCTTTGCTGATTGTTGCATTGTGGGGCAACAATGGGTCTTGATATTACTATCACATTTACTGCTTGTCGGCGCTCAGGTCGGTTTTGGCTCCTCGAGCTGTAAACTGCACTAGCTTCTTTCCTAAAAGGCTTCTTTTCTGTACTTGATGAAGCACCTTTCTGTATCTTGCCACTTATGATACCAGCTTCTACCCTCTCCCCAGTCAAAATCAATTCAGTAAACCCTGATGAGGAACTACCAATCAAATGATTGAAAAATAGACCAGACAAAGTCCTAAGAAACATATCCACCAACTCCCAATCAAACAGAGTGGGTTGGACTCTTCTAGCCAGATCTCTCCACTTCTGTGCATAGTCCTTAAAACCTTCGCCTGCACCCATAGAGATACCTTGGAGCTGAGTACGCGTGGGAGCAAGGTTGGCGTTATACTGGTATTGTTTGTAAAAAGAAGCAACAAGGTCCTCCCAGTTGCGGACGTTAGCTCCTTCCAATTGATAAAACCATTCAAGCTGACTCCCTGACAGACTATCTTGAAAGAAATGAGCCCACATATTTCTATCAGCAGTGTAGGGTTGGATTTTTTTGACATACGAGCGGAGATGGAGCTTTGGATAGGATACTCCGTCGTACTTAGAAAAAACAGGAGCTTTAAACTTGTGAGGGATCACCACCCCAGATGCTAGTCCCAGATCTCTGAAGTCCAAACCAGGTATCTTCTGAATCTCCATTGCACTCAGACGGTCTTCGAGTTGCTTGTACCTATCCTCAGCAGGAGGATACTGTTCTTCATCAAAATCAATGTCATTATCAGAGACTACAGAACTAGGACCCTTTTCTTCCTCTTGATTCTCTCCTCCTTTAGATGAATGAGACAGATCAGCTTCCTGTCGCACCCTATTCCCAAATCTGTGACCCATATTTAGAAGAACCACTTTCTTCAACTTCTTTTTCTCCTCCTTCAGGATGAGAGTCTTCAAATCCTCTTGTCCTTTGGCCAAGTTTAAAAACATCTCTTTGAATTGAGCATTTTGTACTTGAAGAGCTTTGATGGCTTGATCGGTAGGTATTTTAGAAGACATTCTGTGATGAAATAAACAACGAAGAAGATGAGAACCCTGTAATGATACCTGTAATGAGGTGCATGATAATGGAATGCGTATGAAACGATTTCAAATACTTTGGGAGATTTAAATTTGCAAACCAAGAAATAAACGAACTTTATTAGATTAAACTTGTAAGAATGTTTAACAATGCCTTCAAGGCGTTACAAAAGAAATAAACTAAAAACAAATCTAAACTAGAAAAAAGCAAAAATCAGAAATCCCATGGTCTCTTTCCCTTCGTGCTGACGTAGTCATTGATCATCCTTTCGTTCTCAAGTTTCCTTGTGAGCTTCAAGATCTTCCTCTCTTGTTCATGATACTTCTCCCTGTAAGTATCCCTCTCCTCTTTTAGCTGAATCCAGGATCTCTTCAATGCCCCCAGATCAGTAGGCATGTAGGAATAAAAGACTGTATAAGGAACACCTTCTTCATTAGTATGCTCCACAATCACTGAAAACACAGCTTCATAAGGTATCCCAAGCTTCTAAGCCCGAGCTCGGACTCACTTGAGGTAAGGTTGCATAGGGAGAGAAGTCTTTGGTCCTAGCTGTTGAGGGTCAGACCTATTCCCCATGCCCCAGGCTCGTATAAACCTTCGGCGATGCTCTTTAACGTCCTCCTTATAGTCAAAGACAATATCTGTAAGAAGTAGCTCATGAGGACCGCCTCTCCGAGCGCGACCAAATTTTCGTAAAGCCAAACAAGGACTGTAGGTTATTCCCCCTCTAATTCCAAGCAACGGGACATTAGGGTATTTCCCATATCGATCAATGATAGCAACACCTTCCATATCCTTAGAACTCCAAAGAATATCCGTATGGGAAAGGGACATTATCCTGTAAGACCATCCTAAACCTTCCTCATTCTTCAACACAGACTTGGGGAGGTGCAAAATAAACCACCTCGCCAACAGCGGAATGCAACACATGAGGGTCCCTCTTCTACGCGCCGTACGAGTATAAAGAGCATGCAAAATATCACCCAGAAGAGTAGGTACAGGATTGCGAGATAGGAAGATCTTAACTGCATTCACATCTAAAAAGGAATCTGGATTCGGGAAAAGAACCACACCATAGATAAGGAGAGCTAAGATGTCTTCAAAAGCCTGAAAGTACAAACTGTCCCAGAATAGTTGAGCTTGATCCATTAGAAACTTGGCTAAGAAACCTTTAACCCCGCTTCGTGTCTTCCAATTATATACCACGTCAGTCTTCTTCAAGTGTAAAGATGGAGCAATATCCCCTGGCCTAGGAGTCTCTTCTAAACCTGTGAAAGGCATCTTCTCAAGAATGGATATACCCAATAAGTGATAAAACTCTTCCATAGTGGGAACTAGATGATAATCCGGGAAGGTGAAACAATGATGCACTGGATCGAAGAACTGGAATAGCACACTCATCATTTGCTCATCAAACCTGGAGGTAACCAAACTAAGAAGCTGACCATGTCTTCTAATGAATGAAGAAGTATCAGAGACTCTCGAGGCTAAATCCTTGAGTTGAGCAGGTATTTGCACAAATTTAACTCGGATGGTGTTTCTGCGCATGAAAGCCATAATCTGCAAAACAGAACAAAGATAAATCCCCTCGGTCTTTGAAATGGGTAGTCTAATGAAGTATGCATGCTATGTTATGATGCATGATGTCATGGTAAAACACACAAACAGGTATAGCAGATAGTAGACATGGTAAAGGAAAACAAGTCACATAAAAGCCATTGAGTTTAAGGCTTGCATGGGGTCTAGGTATTACCCTCTTGAAGTTCACTTGGTTTAAACCTGTCCTAATAATAGTAATCGGGTTCTAGAGGTTCTCAATATCACTGACCATCCTCCATCAGTCATGGTTTCAGCTCACGCAATCTTTTCTTGCAGCCGAAACTATCTCGAGAGTATGGTCTCAATGAGTGTAGCATCGAGTATCAACCAGTTCCCAGCTTTACACTGAGACCGGCTATCTCACTACTTCCTATGGCCAAGTTGGTCAATTATAGGTTCTAAGGTCAGTTGATGCTTAACGACCCATATAGCAGCCCCGTATTCTCCTCATTTCTCCACAAGGGATACCGGTACCAACCAATGTGCCACATCAACGTAGCTACTGCTTCAACCGTATCGGTCTATGCTGTATAGTTCCCTCACAGTTTATTGCTACTTACCTAAAAGGTGTCCCCCGGATCCGGGTTAGGATCTATAGTAACTCCCAATACAAAGCCGTCAAAGATAAAGCAATCAAATCAAACAATAGAAGCAAATATGATGAACTAATCCTAAGGTATACCTCACTTATTAAGTCCCCAGCAGAGTCGCCAGTTCTGTGATACGGTGGCCAGAACCGGACTGTTTGAAATGCTAGTTTGCGTTTTGCGTTTGTGTTTGCAAAATGTCGCGGTAAGCAAGAGTCGCCACCGAATTTTATTTCATCCAACTGGAAAGGAAAAAAGCACAGAAAAAGTCCTTTTTCGAGATTTTGAGTACGGGGGGTAGATTATAGAAAGGGAAGGTATTAGCACCCTTTCTATCCGTAGTTTTCTACGGGCTCTTAGGTACTTGCTCATCATTTTAAAAATTGCTCATCTCTGTTTGATTTGAAAAAGTTTTTGTTTTACTTCGGTTTAACCCTTGCTTCTGTCTTCAAGAGTGTTACGAAGTCGTTTTGAAAACTTTGTTTGAAAAGAGTGTAAGTGTGGAAAAAGTTTGTTTGTAGCAAGTACCTACTAGCATCTACCTACTCGAAAAAAGAGAATATTTCTATTCTTGTTTCCTTTAAACAGTGCTATCCTACTATTAGTGAGTAGGTAGCACCATCGTTGGAGTTTTAAGGGTCAATTCGAAAGGGACGTACGATCACTAAAGCAATGTTAGGACGTCTTAGTAATAACTCTAATGTCTTAAGATCAATATTTGAGGCAACATTTTCGAGGCAACTTTTCCGAGGCAACATTTCCGAACGGGACATTTGATCTTTGTTTAGACAAGAGAGCGACCACTAAAATACCCTATACTTAATGATCGTTTACCGAAGGCAACCGAAGTGAGAGTATACCCTAGGAGTGCGCATGTGCGAGTGATTCAGTATCAAGTTATTATCTTTGCACATTCAGGGTTTGCTAACTGTTTTAAAATTAACATAGATTCTTGTCATGCAACCCTAATATCATACATCTAACAGTTTATTTTTGCGGGAATTAAAGTGCGGAAAGTAAAGCTACGCTATTACAAGGCTTCGGGTATTAATTACATAGCCAACAAAACTGCTAAAACGATAAATGAAAGGAAAAAGTCCTAATTAATCTATTACATCCTGTGAGCAGTTACATCAATATTGTAAAATAAAATAAACGCGCGACGATTAGAGGACGAAAGGAAATTAGGGTTTTGACCCCGTCTAACCTAATTAAAAGAAAAGTTTATTTTTGGTTTTTTTTAAAATTATTTTAATAAAAAAGAATAAGGTTTTAAATTAAATACAAACCTAATTACTTAATTAAATTAGATTAAGAAAATTAATTAATTTTGACCTATTTTTGCATTTTGTGATTTTTTTAAGAAAAGAGAAATAAAAATTAAATTAGACAAAAACCCTAGTTTCTAATTTATTTTAATTTATTTACAAAGGAAATTAAAGTTACCTAATAAATTAAGTTAACTAGTTAAATTAATTTTTATAAAAAATAAGACCTAAATCTACTCCTGATGAAAAAATTGATTTTATGATTTTATTAAAAAAAAGAATTAATTTTTGTTAGTAAAAATAATTAAATAAATTAAATAAAGTAATATAAAAGAAAAGAAAAAGAAAATGGGCATGTTTGCAAGCAATTTGGAGGGGTGTGAACAGCAAGCCTTTGGGCCCAAACCAACTGATCCACGTTGACTTCCAAAATCCCATGCTGTGCATTAACCAGGGTGCATCATGGTCCTTCATGTGATGGCCTTCAGATATGGCCTTCTGGAGATCCAAAGGTTGAATCCTGAGGGTACATGGTGGTCTCTACGCCTTGTGTGCACGCCTGATCATGTAATGAAAAATATCATGAAATACATGGGGGACTTGGGATTCGAACCCAGGCCCCATGGCCTTTTCACCTGCTTCCCCACCAACTGAGCTGGACACGTTTATTGTATATGAAATAATAATAATGGATAATATGTAATAATGTGAGTTAGTGGGGGACAAACAAAAACATGCGCGCCAGAATTCAAATGGTCAAATGGGAGGGTGCCACGCAGGTCGTCTTCCTCCTCTCTTCGTTGGTAAAAGTCAGAGAATTTTACCTACGGATAAACGTCTGTAACTATAACCCCTGCTTGTTTCAAAATCTTACCCAGGAACGATAAATGGAATCCAATGCTACAGATCAAATCGCCTTGGCCTGCTGAGCATCATGGTTCCCTTCTTGTAGACCAATTTTTCCTGTACAGGAAAAACCCAAAACACAATACGAAACCCTAACAATGGTGGATTCCTATACAGTTAGTGAAAATGCAATTAACGGTTACCATGAGCTTGCAAACGCTTCAAAGATTCAGAATATGTAAATGGTTTATGCCACAAATGCCAAAATAACGAGATTGGATTTCAAAAAGGGAGGGAGGTCGTGAAGCGCTTACCTCACGTTTCTGGGCACGAAGATGTTTGTTCTTGATTGGTACAGCTTCCTTGTATGTCCAGGATGCGAATGGGATTGCTTAGGAATCTTGAAAACGCCTGGAAGTACAAAATCAGATCAACACTTTCTTTGAATTTTTTCAAGTTTGGTTCTACCTCTCCACGCCTCAAAACCTTGCATTTTTTATCTGCCTTTGTCCACTATATACCACTGATGGAATTAGGTTTACAAATATGCCTTCAATCTTTGTCAATTATGGCTTTTGATCTTGATTTGATTTCCATGAAAAATATTTCCAAAAATAGGCCAAAATCAATATTTTTATGCACACCTATGCCTTGCACGATTTGATTCACTTTCTAGCTATATATGGGACCTGAAACATGCACCAAATCTCAAGACTTAAATGGTTTGGATATTTGCATGATTTATTTTGATTTAAATTGATTTAATTGAAATAAAAAATCAAAATAAATGGTAAAAATAAAATAAAGGCAAGTGGAAAGATCTAGGGCTCGTGGTCAATGCTAATAACTCAAAACAATTGTAAAAAGTTAGGCCCATTTAACAAAAATTTCAATTTGAGGCACTTTTGGCTTTTGGCAATTTTGCAAAAAAGGTCAACTTCACCAATGCATAACTTCTTCAATTTTGACTCTATGAAGGTGTTCTTGGACTTTTTCGAAAGCTTGAGATGTCCTCTAAGCAACGCTTTTGGTCTCATCTCAATTGAGTCTTCCATGTTCATGTATGAAGCTTTGAGAAAAGGGTGTTTTTGTTGACTTTTCAAAATGACCTATAATGTCCAAATTCATAACTTCTTGTGAGTGAATATTTTGAACTTGGGAGATGAATATGAATTGTAGGGAATTGCAACCTCTTCAAAATGAGATTTGGGTGGTTCATTTATAATAAAGTATGAGAAAGTTATGCTTGGTCAA
This sequence comes from Vicia faba, assembly GCA_948472305.1. Classification (NCBI taxonomy): domain Eukaryota; kingdom Viridiplantae; phylum Streptophyta; class Magnoliopsida; order Fabales; family Fabaceae; genus Vicia; species Vicia faba. The sequence goes on along the minus strand of OX451736.1, from coordinate 1,210,702,781 downwards.
AGTTGAGTTGACTTTTCCTGCGAAACCCTAATTTAGCAACTTTTGGGTTTTGATGAATTGTGAGCAATCCTTGGGGAATCATGATCAAACCTTGATCGAATGATGAATAATACTTCAAAATGAGGATGTTGACCAAAAATCTTGACGTTTGACTGTATGTGGGCCACAATTGACTTTTGCCCTAGCACAGTCGATTTATATGCCTTTGAGCAATTGACTAAGCAAACTTTCTCTGCAAGGCTTGAAACTTGACATGGATGATCTTGAGAACATATTAGGACAATGGTGAGCATTTGGGATCCATTGGACTCAAGTCTCTTGATGCAACATGAAACCCTAATTTGAGGTAGACTGCCTTAGGAGAGAGTTTGTCTGGTCAACCCTTGGACTTCGTTGAGCAATTTGAGGATCTCACTTGAAATGTATTGAGAAATATGGGATGGAAAATTTTGGGGTACAACACACAATTTCAAGAAACTCCTCTGAATCTGGCCAAAGGGCAACAAGAGATGATGGCGCTCCTCAGCAAGGAAAAGAAGACTAAGAAGCGAGTTGTTATCCTCAATATGGGGAGAGGATTCAAAGGACGTGCTCAACCAGTTCGAGTGGACGATGTTTCCTATGAAGAGGACGAAAACAAAGAGGAGGATGGTAGAAGTGTTAGGGGTGAAGGTAAAAACAATCAGGGTTCTGAAGATGAAGACTACTCCGACGAACAGTATCCTCCTGCAGATGACAAGTACAAGCAATTAGAAGAACGTCTCAAAGATATGGAAACCAAAAAAGTGCCTGGATAGGATTTTGGAGAGCTAGGTCTGATCCTAAGGGTGGTCATCCCTCACAAATTCAAGGTCCCTATCTTTTCTAAATATGATGGGGTCTCTTGTCCCAAACTCCATTTGAGGTCATATGTTCGAAAGATCCAACCTCATACTGCTGAATGAAATTTGTGGGTCCATTTATTTCAAGAGTTTGGCCGGCACTCAACTTGAATGGTTCTATCAGCTCAAAGGAACCAACATTCACACATGGGAAGACTTGGCTGCTGCTTTCTACAAGTAGTATCAATATAATGCTGACCTGGCACCGACTCGTGTGCAGTTGCAAAACATGTCCATGGGGTCAAATGAAGGGTTCAAGGAGTATGCACAAAAATGGAGAGACATAGTTGGAAGGGTCCAACCTCCCTTTCCTGACCGAGAAATAGTTTATATGTTCATGGTTACTGTGACAGGCCCATTCTTTAATCATCTGATTGGGAGTTCTTCATCTGGCTTTACTGAGCTAATTTTGACAGGAGAAAGAGTTGAAAGTGGTATTAAGAGTGGGAAGATTCCAATGGCGGCCACTTATAATGTTGTGAAGAAGCCGTTCGGTGATAAAAAAGAAGCCAATGCTATCTAAGGCCAGAAAGGTCGTAGTAAGAATGATCACCATCAGTCTGTGGGAGCGGTGTTGATCTCTAATCTAGCGCCTCTTCAACAACAATAACAAGGTAACCAACATAGGTCAGACGCTCTGAGGAGGCAGTTTACCAGGATTAGTATGCCATTGTCTCAGGCATTACAACATCTGTTAAAAGCAGAATTTATAACACTACAGAATCCTCCTCCTAATCCCAACACATCCTCTCCAAAGTACAATCCAAATGCGAGGTGTGCCTGTCATTCGAACAATCCTGGGCACGACACCAACAACTGTTGGGCCTTGAAAAACAAGATTCATGATATGATTAATAACAATGAAATTGAGTTCGACCCTCCAGAGACTCTGAACGTGATTACTACTCCTATGCCGAAGCATGACAAAGGCATAAGTGCTATTAAATATGTTTTGTATGTTACCTTCGTAAGTGATATGGTTACTCCTCTCTCAACAGTCAAGAAGAATTTGCTACAAGCCGGTTTATTTTCGGGTTATGTTAAAGAATGTTATTGTTGTGCAGTTCAACCCAATGGTTGCGGGTTACTGAAGGAAGGCATTCAGTGCCTGATGGATGAACGTGTAATTTTGATTGAGAAAGTTCTGTATACTGAGAATTTAATTTCAAGACTTGTTTGTCATATCTGGTACTCCTTTCAGGGTCACTTCCAAGGGTCCTGTAAGGATTACTTCCAATATAAAAATTGCTCCCTTGATCATTACAACACCTGGGCCCATCCCATATTCCTCAGAGAAGTCTATTCCATGGAATTATGGGTCTGACATTGTAATATGGTGGGAAAACTGACTTGGGTGTTTTGCGTTTTATCGCAATTGTTGCGGATAACAAGAGTCTCCACCGAATTTTATTTTATCCAATAAATGAAAGGGTGAAAAGAACAGGAAAGACCTTTTGAGAATTTTCTTGAGTTCGGGGGGTAGGTTATGAAAAGGGAAGGTGTTAGCACCCTTTTCACCTGTAGTTATTTATGGGATCTTAGTTGCTAGCTCACTTTGAAATGCTTTGTTTTGAAATATGTTTGTGATTGTTTGAAAATATTTTTGAAAAGTTCTTTTGTTTAGGAGAAATTTGTAATGATTATCGTCTCTATAAGAATGTGTACAAAGTGTTAACTTTTAAAAACATTTCATTGAAAAGTGTTGGTGTGTTTGAAAGATGTTTTGAAATGTTGTGAGCAACCAACTAAAAATGTTCTACCTACTCATAAAGTCTTTGTTCTTTTCCTCCTCCTTTAGATGATTCTATTTTACCATTGGTTGGTAAGGAGCCATATCATTGGATGTGAAGGGACAGAAGTGTGTCATTGTACAGTCATAGAAAGCAACTTTATAGGATACATTAGAAATTTATCTTAAGGGTCTAAGATTTTTTACTGAAGGCAACATCGAAGGGTCATTGAGGGACTACGATCTTGTATTCGAGGGTCATTGCTAAAGTATCCCATGTTCGAGGGACATGATTATTTTTATCCGAGGAAACAAGTGTGGGTTAGACCTAGAGGTGCAAGTGTGCAAAGTGTTTTTGTTTTCATGCATTTTTTCTTGTATTAGGGTTGTCTAGTATTGATTTTAAGTCTTTCCATACAAACCCTGATTACTAGCAATAATATCGAAAGCGATAAGTTGCGGAAATTTAACGTTCTACGCTATTACATCATTTGGGAATGGGGATACAAATTACAAATGGGGAATATAAAGCAATTGAAACCTAATTACTATTACAACCATATCGAATAATGAATAACAATAAAAATATACAAGAACATAAAGATAATGTGCAAGAAAAGAAAATTGTTTTTTTATGGTTTTTTGTTAAAGGTTTTAACCTAATTGGTTAAAATAAAATGAATGGAAAGAAATTAATTAATTAAACTCCTAAATTCTAAGTTAATTCAATTAAAAAGAAAATTAAAATAAAACTAAGTCTAAATTAATTTAATTAAGAAAATAAATTAAATGTGTTAAGAAAACATTTTTTAGGGTTTTAAGTTTAAGGAAAATCAAGTAAAATGAAAAATTAGTCTAAGTATTTAATAAAATATTTTTTGTTATTTTTTTTAAATTATGTAATAATAATAATAAGAATAAAATAAAATAAAATAAAATAAAATATGGAATAAAAGTTAGGGGGAGGTTTAAAAATGAAATGGGTGGTTTAAAAGTAAAGTAGTTTTTGTTTCTAGGCCCAAGTCCTTTTCTGTTTACATCAGAAAATAAATAGAAAAAAAAAGAAAAAAGAATGGGTATGCGCATCATAAAGTAATCAGGGGTGTGAGGGAAAGTAAAAATAGTCAGGCCCAAAAGAGGGAGGCCCAAACGTGCCCGTTGTTCAAAAATGAAACAAAGAAATGTTAGAAAATAAAACAAAAGGTCCTTGGAGTTCGAACCCAGGACCTTATGGGGTAATACCTTACGCGCGTTTCTCCTGCCACTGGGGTGGCTGTTTCATCAGTGTATAGAACAACAATCATTAAATTTAAAATCAACAAAGTCCTGAATGTGACTTCATCTTCAACCTTGCCCAGCCTCTTCATCACCATTTTTGAATTTGTAACTTCCTCATTTCTCAACCAAATCAGAAAATGTAAACATGAAACTTGCTCCATTTTTCAATACGAATTCAACCATATAAATTTCATGAGCTATAAATCAAATATGAATGAGAATTTTACTGGTACCAAATAAAAATCTAATTTTTTCAAAAAGTTCATCTTCAAAATTCTCACTACTCAAGCAATATAAATCAATTCTAAGAACATGGTCAGTTTCAGGCTATGATGTCTACATTTTATCTTTGAAAATGAAACCAAATGATGCCTATATGAAGAGTTCAAAAGTCAGAAAACTCACCTTGAAAATGGAATTCGTGTTTTGAGTTTGATCTTGCTTCAAGGTGCTGCAATGATCTGGTTAGCTTCCTTGGACCTCTAGGAAGCTAACGCAATGCTTAGCTTGAGTTGAGAGTGGCTGAAACTCCTTGTAGAAGTCAATGTGAAGGCTTCTGGTTTTGAGTTTGGAAGAAGATGAAAATGGAGTTATAGAACTGTAACGGGTGTTGGGATGGATTATATTTGATGTATAGAAGCTTTGAGAATGATTTAGAGGGAAAACACATGAGTGGATTATGAGATTGAAGTTTTTTGCCAGAAATGACAAGTTATGGAGGCTTGGATGCAACTTTGAGTTCTAGGGAGTTTGAGTGAGTTTAGGGCTCTTGAATTCATGTCTTAAGTTGCAAATTACCTATCTAATTATAGGCAAGAGGTTTGACATCTTGAAGTAACCAGAATTTTAAGATAACATGTTATGGTTTGGTTGAAAATGAGAAATCAAGTTGAATGGATTTTCATAGTTCCAAGGTTCAAGTACAAGCATGGTATGAGTTTGTTGAGTGCAGGGAGATTGCTTTTTCACTTTACAATAGAGTGTGGTAAGAAGAAACAAGTGAGAGGCTCAATGCATTGACTTATGCATAAAGCTTGCTTTACAAGAATGGAAATGGTAACTTTGTGCCAAAAATGGAAAATTGTCTTGGACAAAGGCTCAAACACTTGGATAATAGCTAAATTAATTGTGTAACCATTTAATTATGGAGTTATTTGCAAGTTATAATACCTGCAAAGCAATATTATGCAGCATAGCTATGGGATTAGGTTATGTGTTCTTGATGAAAATGCCTTGTAATTCTAGTTTATCATGCCAACTTCTTCTCTTCGATTCTCCTAGATTAAAAATGATCTCTTCAAGTTATTAGACATTTTAGAAAGCTTGAAACATCCTATATAACTTTTATGTTTTCCACTTTTGCAAAATCCAATTGGAACTATGTGAAAAATGGCCAAGAAGTTGGGACAAAAATCTGCCTAAACTAGGTCAAAATTTCACTAAGTGTTTAAGAAAAAGTGCATGACTTCATGGGCTTATAACTCAAAATCTAAGAATTTTTTTGGATATGAGCCCTCTAATACAAAGTTGTAGATATCATCAAGATCTACAACTCTCATGTTGAAAATTTCCTTTGAATCATCTTGCATCTTGGTGAAAAGTTTGCATGAAGTAATGAAATTATCAAGTATATAAAACACTTAGAAAATTTCTAAGTATTGAAAACTTTGACTTTTCATGGACTTTTCTTGACTTTTTGATTCGTGATGATCAATATTCATATTTTTTCATATCTTGATGGATTTTGATCTTTGAAATTCGATGTTGATCAAAAAGTCAAAGTTTGACTTTTGGTGTATAAGTTGACTTTTCATCAGATGACCAAAATTCAACTATCAAGTGTTTGATCTTTGAGAAATGAATTGAGTCATGAAATTAGGTCAAAATGATGTATTTGAGTCCTTAAGATTATTCTTCAAGTCATTAGATCATGTATTATGGCAAAAGTCAAAAATGAATCATTCTCAATCAAAACCCTATTTTTGACAATTTTGCCCCTTTTAATGATTTGAGTGCTTTTATTGAGACATTGTGATCCAAACTTGTTAAATTGATGAATATGACTTCAAAATTTTGATATTTACAAAAAATATTGAAGTTTGACTCTGGGTTGACCATAATTGACTTTTTACCCAATACAGTTGATTTATCGGTCATCTGGTCAATTGATTGAGCAAATTTGTGATTCAAGACTTGAAACTTGGAATGAATATTCTTGGAGGTCTATAATGAACTATGAAATTCAATTTAGGCATCAGAAGTCCAATTGTACTTATGAAGATCAAAACCCTAATTTGAGGCATCAACGTTTAGGAGATGGTTTGACCTAGTCAACACTTGTGCAAACTTGAACCATTGGAAATTTTTGTGAGGAATGTCTTGAGAAAAGAGAGGGAAAATTTTGGGGTATAACAGCTTCCCCTATTCAATCTTCTTAAACCTGAATAGTTATATTGGCGCGTCCGCTATTCGTAACTTGAATGTGGAAGATGATTGATGTAACACCCAAATTCCACCCGACAATATAAATGTAAATCAGAGTTATAAAAATTATACAACTGAATCAGGATGCCACAAATTCAACTTAAAAACCATTGCATTCAACATGGATACATAACACTTTAAAACTTTGGAAGAACCAACATCAAAATAAATTAATCTTTTAAATCAACAACTTGCACAACTACGCAGCGGAATCATAATAACATCTTTGTCTAACGCTAAAGCAACTTCAAAATAACAAGTACTTGACAACAATCAACTTAAAGTTCAACAACTGAAATAACAAATACTAAAGAAACTAGCGTTCATCCCCCCGAGTGTTACGTATCAGAGCAATGACACCGACTCGAACTATTGAAGGTCGACCGCCTTCACTCTGGATTACCTACACGTTACAAACATAAGGGTAACATTCAAACAATAAAGGGTGAGATTCCTAAATCGTATAAGTGAGCGCATGATAAATCATATGTTAGAATTCAGGAATTTAAAATCATTACATTTCAAATATCAACATTGTCATGCCCTTCACAATACATCTTTTCATAAACCTCACTTGTTTTAATCACAACTTAAATCATCACAATTCACATCATTATTACTTATGCAAGACCCGATGAGACAAAATTGTGCAAATGCATGTGGTTCCATTGGAGAAGAACTCTCATCTTAAAAATATGCCAATAAATAGAGGCATCAACAAGGAATAAGCCTTCTTCGCAGTTTGCTAATCCATGCCATCATAGAGTATGCAAATGTATGCGACTCAATGAATGCACTATCACATACTCACAAGAATCATCATACATCACAATGCATAAGCCTATATCGTCACTTTACCAATAATTAGAGGTACTAATTGTCGCTCCAACACTGGCCATAGGCCTACAACTTCTCAATCACAACATATAAACAACAACATATTCAACAACAACAATGTATTCGACAACGACTTATTCACAACAATAACCAATAACACAATTCCATAAACCAGAACCATTCAACTTAAATTCGACTTCACCTGCAAATCAACTTTATTCTACATAATTCTAACAAAAAAAAACAACTAAAAATACCTATATGTATATACGACTTACTCCGACAATTTCAACTAATTCCAGTTAACTACTTTTACCGCCTAAATCTACAAATTCGGCTAATCGATACTGTTTTATATACTGTTATTACTACTATTTATTATTACTTCTACTAATTAATTTGTTCTACTAAATTACGCTACCTCTGTTACTTAGCTTACTTCTATTATTGGTCTCTACCAAAACTACTTGTTTGCTATCTACAACTTCTATTACTACAACTTCCTGTCAGTGGAAATTATTAGTTATAAACCAAAACCAATTTCAACTTATCCTTCCTATTGCTGAAATTCTCCATTATACTTTCTGCATGATAGTATATTTCTAAGCTATAGAAAAATAAGTGCCTGCCCCTACAACAAGTGTCGAACGACACTCTCCTTCAAAAACAACATCTAGTGCCAAACGAAACTCTCCTCTCTTCCTCACTGGTGCCGACCGGCAGCACCCACCAACAACAATCTACCGTTCGGCAGCATCACCATAGCCTGCCGATTGTCAATTCCCATCGTATAAGTTTTTGCAAATTCCTGTTACTTCTCCAATTTCATTCGATTCACAGGTTAACCAACATATAATATAGGGACATGCAATTTCACCAATAATCAACACTAATTAATTCCTAACATCAATTTCCACAAACAAACACAATCAATAATGAATTTACACCCTAAATTCCTATATACAATTTCTCATAAGCCCCGTCATAGGATAAGAAACCCCACCCTTACCTGGTTTGGTTTAAAGGCAACTCTATGGGTATCCGATTGAATCTCCTCTTGGCCTCTTGGTTCAACTTCACGTAACCCTCTTCTTCTCCAAAAACCCTATCTTCCACCTATTACGGATAACTAACTTCTCTTCCTCTCTTATTTTCTAATAATAATATAATATTATTCTATTTAGTCAAACTAAATCCAATTGGGCCTAAATGCTACACCCCACTTTTACTTCTCGACGCCATAACATAAGCCCATTACTAATTCTATTCTTATTTCTAATAAATTAATTCAATGATATTTCTACCACTTAATCAATCCATCACTTAAATAATATTTCATTAATCCAAACATAAGAGCAACAAGAAGCCTTCGACAAAATCAAAGGGTACCTCACTAAGCCACCTATTTTGGTGCCTCCTTGTAGCAATAGGAGTATGAGATTGTACATTGCTGCATCCGACAAAACTTTGGGAAGCATGTTAGCCCAAGAAGATGAGAATGGAGTCGAAAGACCCATTTACTATCTTAGTAGAGTTTTGAATGATGCAGAAACTAGATATAGTGAAGTTGAAAAATTGTGTCTATGTCTGTATTTCTCTTGTACAAAACTCAAGCAATATATAAAACCAGTTGATGTGTATGTTTCGTCTCATTTTGATGTTTTCAAGTACATGTTGTCGAAACCTATCTTGCACAGTCGAATTGGCAAGTGGGCATTAGCATTAACTGAATACTCCTTAACCTTTATGCCTCTTAAGGCAGTGAAAGGACAAGTGGTTGCAGACTTTATAGTCGACCACTCAATTCAAGTTGAGGATATTAATTATGTGGAGATAGAACCTTGGAAATTCTACTTCGATGGTTCCAGCCATAAAGATGGAACAGGAGTAGGAGTCTTGATTATTTCTCTAGAAAAAATTCCAACAACATTCAAGTACAAGATATCAGGTTCTTGTTCGAACAATGAGGCTGAGTATGAAGCTCTAATTACTGGCCTTGAAATATTGTTGGAATTGGGGGCAACTCGAGTCGAAATAATGGGAGACTCAGAGTTAGTCATTAAGCAGGTCACAAAGGAATATAAATGCATAAGAGAAAGTCTCATTATGTACTTTGTGATAGCAAATCGTTTATTGAAAAAATTTGAAATGGTCAATATTCGACACATACCCAGAGTGGAAAATCAAATAGCCAACGACTTGGCACAAATTGCATCTGGGTATAAGATTTCAGAAACGAGATTACAAAGAGCAATCGAAGTTCGAGAAAAGATAAAAGCAACTTGTTTATCACCAACAGACTTGGAATCGACAAGACTAGGATATGCTGATCAAAGTAACTTCGAAATTTCGTTCATAGATAATTTGTCAGAACAAGACTGGAGGAAACCCATTGTGGATTACCTTCAAAATCCAGGAGCTTCGACAGAACGAAAAACAAAGTACGGGGCGTTGAGTTATGTACTCATGGGTAATGAGTTATTCAAGAAAACGCCTGAAGGGGTATTGCTAAAATGCTTAAGTGAAACTGATGCATACATAGCCCTTTCGACTATGCACGCTGGAGCATGTGGGGCTCACCAAGCAGGCCATAAGATGAAATGGTTGTTGTTTCGACAAGGACTATACTGGCCCACCATGCTGAAAGATTGTGTTGAGTTCGCCAAAGGTTGCCAAAGCTGTCAAGTACATACAGACATCCAACATGTACCAGCAAGCGAACTTCACTCGATAGTGAAACCTTGGCCCTTTAGAGGATGGGCGTTGGACCTCATTGGAGAGATTCGACCAGCATCATCAAAGAGTCAGAAGTATATACTGGTAGGCATTGATTATTTTACTAAGTGGATCGAAGATATCCCTTTAGTCAATGTAGACCAAGAAAATGTCATTGAATTTATTCAAAAGAACATTATCTTTAGGTATGGAATCCCTGAGACTATAACTACTGATCAAGGGTCAGTTTTCACTGGTCGGAAGATGCAGGAATTTGCTCAGGAAACAGGTTTCAAACTCCTAACATCAACGCCTTATTATGCACAGGCAAATGGTCAAGTCGAAGCAGCGAACAAAGTAGTGATTGGCTTGATAAAAAAGCATGTCGAGAAGAAACCAAAAAATTGGCATAAGACGTTAGACCAGATTTTGTGGGCTTGTCGAACATCCCCAAAAGAAGCCATAGGTACAACACCATATAGGCTAACTTTTGGCCATGATGCAGTGTTGCCAGCAGAAATTTGTCTTCAATCTGCAAGGGTTCAGAGACATTATGACATTCCCTCTGAAATTTATTGGAATATGATGTTAGACGAACTAGTGGATTTAGACGAAGAGAGATTGCGCGCTCTTGACCTACTCAGGCTTCAGAAGAAAAGAGTAGAAGACTCTTATAATAAAAAGGTGAAACCTAAGGTATTTTCGCCTGAAGAACTAGTTTGGAAGGTGATTCTTCCCATGGATCGAAGGGATCGAAGCATGGGAAAATGGTCACCCAAATGGGAAGGACCATTCAGAGTTATCCAGACTTTTTCTGGTGGAGCCTATGAAGTCGAAGAGCTAGGTGAAGATAAAAGGCTCTTGAGAGTAAATGGTAAATATTTGAAAAAATACAAACCTACACTCCAAGAGATAAAAATAAAATAACAAAGTAATGACTAAATTAACCATAAAAAAGCCAAAATGGAAAATTTTTATAATTTAGCCAAGATGGCAATGTTGTCGAATACATATTACAAAATATGGTTAAAAAGCTGAATCAATCAGAAGGGAATGGAGTCCTTGAGTCAAAGGTATTTGATTTGCTGCAGCTCCAATCTTTTGTTGCACCAGGCATTCGCCTGCACAAGCTTGGCAATCTTATCGTCGAAGCCTTGAGCTTTCTCAGCAAATTCTAGGCCTTGTGTGATTTCAGTTTGACTTTCGGTGTCTGGGACGGTCGAGAGAAGTTCCTCCTTGCGCTTAGTATTGGCATTTATCTTAGCCTCTATTTCTTCGATTTGTGCCCTGAAGGAAGCATTCTCTCGATCGATGGCATCAACTTCTTCTTGTTTAGATGCTTTTTGCTTCGACAACTCCGCAATTCAAGAAGTTGTCTCCGATACAGCAGTCCATGCAGAAGAGCTTTTGCCATATAACACTTCAAGCTGGCTATTAAAGCCCCTTTGTCACCGATAATCTGCTGAGACTTGATCTATAATGGAGTGTAACTCCATGATAAAGCCTGAGACTTCTGGAGGCACAGCTAACAAGTCTACGGCATTCAAAACAGCCCCCAAATATGATGGAGCAGTAGGGTCCCCCTCCAAAGCTTTCATCAAGTCCTTCTTGAAAAACTGAGCTTTAACCTTCGTCAAAGCCTCATCGAGAGGAGAAGTTTCAGTGGACTTCCCCGATAGAGTAGGAACCTCCTGGCTAGCGTCAGACGAACTTTTGCTCTCGATGATGGCGTTCAGATAGCTAACAGGATCAGTTTGCTTCAAGAGTTCTAAGTCCTCTTTCGACCTATGCTTTGTTGAGGTAACAACCCTTGCAACAGTATTGTCTTGGGTTTGAGGCTGTTGAGTAACATTTGCCTCGACTTGATTCCCTTCGACTCGGACTGCGGCAGTACCAGCGTCATCATGGTGCCCTTCGCCAGCGTCACCTTGGTTCTCTTCGCCAGCAGCACCTTGATCCTTTTCGCCAGCGTTGTCGTGGTCCCCTTCGTCACGATTCTCTTCCGACAGATCCACCACCTGAATCTCTGTTGGCTGTTGCTCTTCTGTTTGTGGATCTTCTGCTGGTTTTTCTGCTGTCTCAGCATTGGCCTCATTTATTTCAGTATGGGCCTCATCGTTCGCCAAATCTTTTTCTTGTGGCCTGCTGAGTTCAGCAGACTCCAATGTTTCAGAAGTCCTTGGCGCTGAGCTTTCAGTGGTGTCCTGAAAAAGAAGAAGAAGAATCTTCTGAATTCGAAAGAGACATAGTCGAATGTAGGTATCGACACCTGAGTTACAAAGGGATCAAAGAGATTACCTGTAAAGTAGTTTCAGCCCCAGGGCTGGAATTGTCGCTTTCGACAGGCTTATTGAGAAGAACGTTTAATTCCTCCTCCGTTGGCTCCTCAATGATTACTGGAGGTGGCCTGGGCTTTCTCCCAGCGACCTTTATTCTAATTGTTCGACCAGCAGCCTCAGGAAGAGGAACGTCCTTCTTCAGCTTTCGCCTTTTTAGAGGAGCAGGGGGAGAATCATCTTCTTCGTCGCTCCCGGATTCGACCGTCAGCGCTGGCGTGTTTCTTGGGCGAAGGTGCCTAAAAAACCAATGGGAATTCGATTTAGCAGTTGCATCGAAAGTAAAAAATTAAAGCCAGAAGAAAATAATGAAAGTCTGGTTACCGATGCAGAAGCCTTTTTCGAAGGGCCTTCCCCCTGTTGGTTTGTTGTGGTCTTCGCCGGCGCTATAGTCTTCGCCGGCGGTGGAGGTTTTGTTATGGGGCCTCCTCCATGTTGGCCTTCTGCAGCCTTCTTGGTTGCAGGCTTTCGAACAACTGAAAGTAGACAAAATGATTAAACAGGCTAGCAGTCGAAAGAGAAAGAAAAAGTAATTTGAAAGGATGAACTTACATTTCTTTATTTTGTCCAAGACAAGGACAAAAGATTTCTGAAGCTCATCCACGAAGTCTTTCTCGTCGAAAAACTCCTCAGCGTAGTAACTTTTCCACCACTCCTCGAAGGATGGTGAGCAAAGAAAGTTAAGCTGGTAGTCAAACAACGAAAGAATTGTTTGACCAGCATATCTGCCGATATGCTTAGTGGCAGCTTCTTCGGTGTAGTCGTTGCAGAAGTATAACATAGACTTCTCCCTTGGAAAAATTGGAGAAGGTAGTGTTTGAATAATACCAAACTGGCGAGACACCAGGTTTGGTTGATATGCAATCAGACTCAAGTGAGTCTTAGAGCTCCTGAATCGAAGAGGCATGATTCTTGGTGTGAGGAACGCCTCCCACATTGTTGTATGTTCGTCAACCTGAGGACCACTCAACGTCCTAGGATGTGGCCTTGTGAACCACTCTGGGCCAACCTTCCGTCGAGCAAACGGAGCCATAGTCGAAACAAACTCTTTCCTTTTAGCAAACATCAAGACGAAGTTTGTAAAAGTTTGTTGAAGCTCCAGCCCATCTTCCATTGGAGTCAACAGAGCCAATCTAGTGCCTTCGACGCGTCTGTTTGCTATTTCTGGAGCCTGTTCATTTATTTGAATCTTCTTAGGCAAGAAAGATTCGAAGGTGGCATTGAGCCACAGTTGAAGTAGCCAAAAAGGTCCAGCAAGCAGCAGACTGGCCCTGTTCTCGATAATCTTCAGAAGAGTCGCTCCGTTGCTAATCGACTCATACAGGCTAGCCAAAATCAATTCTGCCAAACAAATATTTTGGCCATGATGGAGTTGAGTGGCGAGAGTGACCATCTTCTTGGTCACCTGTAAGGACTTGGAACAAAACACGAAGCGTGTCAGTCATAAGGCTAGAAACGCAATGTGTTCGACATCCGACACAGCATCTGTCGACTTGTCGTGATAATGATTGATGAAGGTGGTGTAAGTTGGTTTTGTGGCAGAGAATCCAATCTGATCCTCCGACATTTCCTCCGGGTCGAAGTAGTCCCCGGTGGGTCGAAGGCCAGTGATGGCGGCCACATCGAAGAGTGTGGGAGTCAGCATTCCACAGGGAAGATGGAAGGTGAAATGGGTGTAGTCCCAGAAGAGTAGAGAAGCTATCAACATCTCTGGGGAATAGTTAAGACCTGTCTTCGACAGCATGACCAGGTCGAATATCCCCATGTCTTTCCAGATCGAAGCTTGGCGTTTCTCCATTTTTTCCAGCCAAGCACTATAATCAGGAGTAAGGCTAGGGCCAGACCTGAAAGCCCTAACACCTTTGTTGAAGAAACGGAGGTCGATTTTCTCTTTAGCAGGATCTTCATTATCCTCTGCATCTTTCTTGGAGCATGCAACCGGTTTGAGTCTCTCAACTACCGGAAAATAACTTTTGATCTTCATGGCCTCAGCAATGCTTGGGTACAGTGGGCCAGACATAGCAAAGATCTGGTTGGAATATCCAACCGGAATCATAAGGTGGCGTGAGTAAGCATCACGTACATCAATGTCCAAAGGTTCAGGGACCCTTCGTTGGCCCGTGGGAGTCACTACTGGAGCGGTCGAGAAAACCCTAGGCTTGACATTTCCAGAGGGAGCGTTGGCGCTAGGAGCGTTGGAAGAACCAGATGCCATTGTTGGTAGTGAGGTTGAAGACAAAGTGAAGAAAAAGAGGTTTGCAAAGTTGACAAGTTTGAATGCAAATGGGGAATTCTGAAAGCAAGGTTGCGTAAAAAGTCCCACAATGGGTACTTACTGCTATTTATAGTAGTGGGGGAAATCCCCAAATTCGAGGACATTAAATGCCATTTAATGTTGCAGAAGGTAGTGGGACACGTGGCGTCTCCCTGTTGTTTTAGCCGTTCTGCAGAAATGGAAGGGTGCAGCGTGCGCCCTCGTTTTTTGGAATTGTCATGATGACAATTGGTGAAATGACGTTTGGCACACTGCACGCCGTACTGAGGTGATGTCTTAGGTACGGATAAATGATGGTTTTTCTTGGGATTGTCAGTGGTTGGTAGAAGACAACAAAAAGTGCACAATTTAATTTGTAACTAAAAAATGAAAAGACAGGTGTCGAATGGCATTTCAAAGAATGCCTTTTTCTTTCATAGTCGAAATAAGGCATTCTTGGGGGGCAATTTGTTGGCTCTTAAATTCGACACCCTTGTTTCATTAAGGTCAGCCATTAAAGCTGAAGGTTGTTTTCGACCAGCTAGGTCCATCGAAAGACCCATCGAAAGATGGCACTGTACTTAGAAGATTTCTTCCAAAGGAGAAGTTGGTTGCCTTCGACGTCGAAGGTGTTTCTCGTCGAAGATGCTTCTCGATGAAGGTGTTCGATGGTTCAGAGTGGAACGGTTTGAAATTCAAGCATTTGGAGGGAAAACGGTTTCCAGCGGTTACCAAGTGCAACGTGCAAAGATATGGAGCGTCGAACGTTGAGAACGTGCCAAGTGGGATCATCTCGAAGCAGTGTAACTGCCCGACGGTTACTTGGGATGTTTTAGTATAAATAGTAGTAGTTCACGCAGTTTCTCGCGTGTGTTCACAATTATATACAAAGTCACTCATATAGATTCGAGTACCCAGCGTGTGAGAAAGAATTGTTGAGAAATGTATGTGTGAAACACCAACTTTATTAATCAAAGTCATTTACTTTTCCAGAAATTTACTTGTTTTCTTCTTTACATTCCTGTCGAAATATTTTACTTTAAGCCTTCATTTATTTTACCAAGCCTACTTCTTAATGCAATTTACTTAAAGCCTCTTTATTTTATTGCCATTTAACCATTATCCAATTTAATCAAAACCTCAAAATCAACCTATGTCCTAGGATCAATCTGATTGATCCTGCGAGTAACCAAATAAGTAACCATTTGGACGATCAGCGGTTGTTTACCAATAACCACGGTAAACAAATTGGCACACCTGATGGAACTGTGTGTTGATTGTTGAAAATAATCTCATCTTTTCGAGGAGTGTTGCATGTTACTGAGAAGTGGTAGAATATACACTAACGATAACAATACTGCTAGAAGAAGGGAAGAGATGGCGAATCCGCCAAACAATAACGAAATCCCACAAACGAATGTGGGAGCAACGGTTATCCCGACCGTAAGTGAAGCGATAACCACTGGTTCGACACCAGCAGTAACGGTCACAGCAACGGGGCCATTACCTCCGTTCACAGGCCCCAGAGTGCCTTTGGGAACTCCCCCACCAAGGGGAAATTTAGGCACAAGGCCTTTTGTTCCCCCAGGATTTATGACAGGAGGTCATAATCGAGAACCACTCTATGGCATGCCAACTTCTGATTTGGCTAGCCTGACGAATGTTGCGTCCACTTTTTCAGACCCTTTAGTGAGTGCCTCTTCGCCACTCCAAGGTTCTGGAGTAGGTATGGCGAATAGAAAAAGGACCCAACTCTTAGGAGGAACTTCCCAAGTAGCCCATGGCCTTACAAATGCCTCGACAGCAGTCTTGAGGCAACAAATGGACGAAAGCAACCATGATATGGTGCAAATGTTGGCACAAACTTTAAGTACAGTGCTGAACCCTCTAATACAAAACACTATTCAATCGAATCAGCAGATGACAGCGCAAATGACGCGTTTGGCTGATTTCTTTGGAGTACCCCAACCTGTTCGACAGCCCCAAAGGGCACAAATAAGGGGAAACCAGGGTATATTCTTAGAGGAAGAAACCACCATCAACCAAGTCCAACAGCCCGTCGAAGAAAACCTTAGGGCACGATTGGAGCAACTTGTCGAGGAACCTAGGGTAATAACCCCAGAGGTAAGGTTAGTTAACAGAAACCAAAATGCTGACGAAGTAGTTCAGCATATCCAATACCAAAACATGGGTTTGGAAAATAATCTGGCAACCATGATCGAAAGGATCATGACTCAAAATGGGATGAACATGGGCTTTTGATGGCCCAACTTTACATCCCCATTGTCAGAATACGTGTTACAAACAGACTTACCTCCTAGATGTAAAGTCCCCAAATTCACTAAGTTCTTTGGGGACACGACAGAATCTACTGTCGAGCATGTGGCAAGATACTTGATCGAAGCAGGAGATATTTCGAATAACGAAAACCTGAGGATTAAGTACTTCCCAAGTTCTTTAACAAAGAACGCTTTTACTTGGTTTACAACTCTCCCCCCAATTCGATCCATCATTGGACCCAGTTGGAAAGATTGTTCCATGAACAATTCTACATGGGGCAAACCAAGATAAGCCTGAAAGAATTGGCCAGTGTAAAGAGACGTTTCACTGAACCTATAGACGAATATCTAAATAGGTTTAGGCTGCTCAAGGCGAGATGTTTTACACAAGTGCCAGAACATGAGTTGGTCGAAATAGCCGCAGGCGGTTTAGATTATTCCATTAGGAAGAAGCTAGACACCCAATACCTGAGAGACATGGCCCAACTGGCCGATAGAGTTCGACAGGTAGAACGCCTCAAAGCTGAAAAAGCAAAGGCAACGAAAACTCACAAGAGAGAGAGAGGATAGCGTATGTTGATATGGATAACGAAGATCCAGAATCCTTCGACGATACTGTAACTGTCGAAGAAGGAGAAGTCGATTTAGCGGAACTAAAACAAGGGCCACCATACTCTTGCAAACTGTTAGTCCCCTCAAGTGGGAAAAATCCCATTGGTCCAGAAAGGACCAACGATAGGTTCCCCAAAAAGACTTATAGTTTTGACATCACAAAATGTGATGAAATATTTGACTTGCTTGTAAAAGATGGCCAAATGATAGTACCCCCAGGGGTAAAAGTGCCTCCTCTTGATCAAAGAAAGAAGAGAGGTTTTTGCAAATATCATAATTTTTTGGGCCATAAAACTTCTCAATGTTTTCTTTTCAGGAATCTTGTGCAAGACGCTATCGAAGAAGGGAGGTTGAAGTTTGCTGACAAGACCCTCATGGCTGTCGACTCAAATCCATTGCAGGCTGAAGCCCACTACGCTGAGCCTTCTGAGGTGAACGTGATCGAGGCAACTAGGATCCAGTCGAAGAGGCCAGGAATCACAATGGTCGAAGTCTCAAAGGACCATATCAACATGCCAATCTTTAGCAGTTTTTCTGGAAATTTATCCAGAAAGACAATAGAAGCAGTTCAGAAAGCGGTCGAAAGCCCAAAGCTGGAAACCGTTGAAGCACAAAAAACTGGACCAAAACCCAGTTCTCACTTGGCCACAGTTCAAGGCTAGACGGAGAATTTGGAGATACAAATGAAGCAGTTAACTCTTGCCAACAAAGATACAATGAACATCAACATGGTCGAACTCTCTGACCCAAAAGCATCAGAAGAGGCCATGAGGCAAGAACAAGCTAATAAGACTGCTTTCCCTCAGGAAAATGAAAATCTGGCAGATTTCCTGCAAAGATGCCAGAAAAAGAAGTCAGAGGTGATGCTGTGTCCAAGATGCAGTTCGATCTTTGACAAAAAAGCTGCTGAGCATATTCAAGGCGTAAGAGCAGCAAATAAGAGAAGGGAAAATGTTGATCTTCGACATGACCCCAGAAGAGCCTCCCAAAGAGGTTCAAACCAAGAAAAGAGGCCATTGACCTTCAGGCCTCCAACAAATGTGCCAATAGATACCTGGTACAAAACCTCTGGTCGAAAGAGGCCAAGTGAGGAGAGATGGCACTCTTTCGATGTGCCAAGGGGTTCATCTTTAACACAAAAGAAAGAGCCTCAAGTTGCTGCACCTAAAGTTGCACAAGTGTCAAGCAACTACAAAGGGAAAAATCCCATGTCTCGATCTCAATGGAGGAGATATCAAAGGAGACGAAAAGCTGAGAGGGAGGCTGCCAGTGAACTAAAGGCAGAAACCAGTTCGAATGTTCCTCTAAGGAAGCAAAGGAAACCTCTAGAAAGAGAGCCAGTAACCAGCAGGCTAGTTTGGCCTAACCAAGGTGAAGTCGAGGACGAAGACGATTCTGAGTCTGATGATACTTTGGACATAATGGTGAATATAGTCTCAGTGCTGCCCAGAGAATTTAACCGACAGGTGGAGGTCGAAACAAGTGACTGGGAAGTGGAGCAAGAAATGGCCAAACATAGGCCATTGTGCTATTTCGTCATGGACAATGGCACTACTGAGGAACAAAACGGGTTCTTCGAACCACCTACAGAGGCGATGAAAAATCACCTCAAGCCTTTATTTATAAGGGCTAAACTCGAAGAAACTACAGTGAATAAAATCTTTGTGGATTATGGGGCAACCATCAACATTATTCCTCACTCTATGCTAAGGAAAATTGGCAAAAGGGATGAGGACATTAAGCCTCACAACATGGTCCTGTCGAACTATGAGGGCGGCATAGGAACCACTATGGGGGTGATCCAACTAGATATCAAGGTGGGATCTATCCTTCGACCAACAATGTTTATGGTCATATCGGCCAAACCTAACTACAATCTTTTGTTGGGCCGTGAATGGATTCATGGTGTTGGTACTGTGCCATCATCGATGCACCAGAGACTGCTGCTATGGCGTCCAGATGGGATGGTCGAAAACATAGAGGCAGATAAAAGCTATTACTTAGGCGAAGTGAATCACCTGGGGCTGGAAGATTTCGACAAGAACTTGGCTCACATAGGGCCATGTCCAACACCTGACTTCGACATGGCGCCAGTGCCAAATACTTTTTGTTCCCTATACCTGCATCCTGAGCATGGTTTCCAATGGGACAGAGAAGACTTGTCCCACATAGACTTCAGTGGGTTAACTGATATCCAACCAACTGGTTGGGGAAGTGAATTCAGTGATAATGACTGAGTCACAATCATTGAAGCGAATTTCGGCTTATGTAGCCGAAACTAAGATGATAACGGCTCTCGAAGCCGAAGTGAAGTACATGGCCACACAGGCCAATGATCAACAGTTATCTGCTGCAGGTCCAGGAAAGGATTTCGATCCAGAACCCCCTGATATCATGCCTGAAGAAATGCAGGAACAGAGGCTCGACGCCATCTATGACGATGAGCCTTTGGGCTTCAAAAAGGACCCCTTGGCGAACAACATTAAAATGTTAGCGCAAGATCCTTTAGAAGAAATCAACTTAGGCGAAGGGTCAGAGAAAAGGCCAACTTACATCAGCGCCAAAATTGACCCAGAACTTAGGTTGGAAGTAATCCAATTGTTGAAAGAGTTCAAGGACTATTTTGCATGGGATTACGACGAAATGCCTGGTCTCGACAGAGGATTGGTAGAACTTCAGTTGCCAATCAAACCTGGGAAGAAGCCAATCAAGCAAAGTCCAAGACGCTTCGCTCCAGAAATACTGTCGAAGATCAAAACGGAAGTCGAAAGACTGCTGAAATGCAAATTCATACGCGTTACAAGGTATGTCGAATGGATTGCAAACATTGTGCCAGTGATTAAGAAAAACGGCACATTAAGGGTGTGCATAGATTTCAGAGATTTGAATGCTGCTACGCCCAAAGATGAATATCCTATGCCTGTGGCGGAAATGCTAGTCGATTCTGCCGCTGGCTATGAATACCTGAGTATGCTCGATGGTTATTCAGGATATAATCAAATATTCATTGCTGAAGAGGATGTGTCGAAAACAGCTTTTCGATGCCCTGGGGCCCTAGGCACTTACGAATGGGTAGTGATGCCTTTTGGCCTAAAGAACGCTGGGGCAACATACCAGCGAGCAATGAATACTATCTTCCATGATTTTATTAACACTTTTATGCAAGTATATATTGATGACATTGTTATAAAATCTATTTCCAGGAAGAATCATATTGACCACCTTCGACAATCATTCGAAAGAATGAGAGAACATGGTCTGAAGATGAACCCTTTGAAGTGTGCATTCTGTGTGAAAGCTGGAGATTTCTTGGGCTTCGTTGTCCACAAGAAAGGAATCGAAATCAACCAGAACAAGACGAAGGCAATTCTGGAAGCGAAAGCGCCATCGAATAAGAAGGAACTGCAATCTCTGTTAGGCAAGATAAATTTCTTAAGGAGATTTATATCTAACCTAAGTGGGAAAGCTCAGGCCTTTTCACCCTTACTTCGACTGAATAAAGAGGGGTTCGAATGGGGGCAAGAGCAACAAGAAGCCTTCGACAAAATCAAAGGGTACCTCACTAAGCCACCTATTTTGGTGCCTCCTTGTAGCAATAGGAGTATGAGATTGTACATTGCTGCATCCGACAAAACTTTGGGAAGCATGTTAGCCCAAGAAGATGAGAATGGAGTCGAAAGACCCATTTACTATCTTAGTAGAGTTTTGAACGATGCAGAAACTAGATATAGTGAAGTTGAAAAATTGTGTCTATGTTTGTATTTCTCTTGTACAAAACTCAAGCAATATATAAAACCAGCTGATGTGTATGTTTCGTCTCATTTTGATGTTTTCAAGTACATGTTGTCGAAACCTATCTTGCACAGTCGAATTGGCAAGTGGGCATTAGCATTAACTGAATACTCCTTAACCTTTATGCCTCTTAAGGCAGTGAAAGGACAAGTGGTTGCAGACTTTATAGTCGACCACTCAATTCAAGTTGAGGATATTAATTATGTGGAGATAGAACCTTGGAAATTCTACTTCGATGGTTCCAGCCATAAAGATGGAACAGGAGTAGGAGTCTTGATTATTTCTCTAGAAAAAATTCCAACAACATTCAAGTACAAGATATCAGGTTCTTGTTCGAACAATGAGGCTGAGTATGAAGCTCTAATTACTGGCCTTGAAATATTGTTGGAATTGGGGGCAACTCGAGTTGAAATAATGGGAGACTCAGAGTTAGTCATTAAGCAGGTCACAAAGGAATATAAATGCATAAGAGAAAGTCTCATTATGTACTTTGTGATAGCAAATCGTTTATTGAAAAAATTTGAAATGGTCAATATTCGACACATACCCAGAGTGGAAAATCAAATAGCCAACGACTTGGCACAAATTGCATCTGGGTATAAGATTTCAGAAACAAGATTACAAAGAGCAATCGAAGTTCGAGAAAAGATAAAAGCAACTTGTTTATCACCAACAGACTTGGAATCGACAAGACTAGGATATGCTGATCAAAGTAACTTCGAAATTTCGTTCATAGATAATTTGTCAGAACAAGACTGGAGGAAACCCATTGTGGATTACCTTCAAAATCCAGGAGCTTCGACAGAACGAAAAACAAAGTACGGGGTGTTGAGTTATGTACTCATGGGTAATGAGTTATTCAAGAAAACGCCTGAAGGGGTATTGCTAAAATGCTTAAGTGAAACTGATGCATACATAGCCCTTTCGACTATGCACGCTGGAGCATGTGGGGCTCACCAAGAAGGCCATAAGATGAAATGGTTGTTGTTTCGACAAGGACTATACTGGCCCACCATGCTGAAAGATTGTGTTGAGTTCGCCAAAGGTTGCCAAAGCTGTCAAGTACATACAGGCATCCAACATGTACCAGCAAGCGAACTTCACTCGATAGTGAAACCTTGGCCCTTTAGAGGATGGGCGTTGGACCTCATTGGAGAGATTCGACCAGCATCATCAAAGAGTCAGAAGTATATACTGGTAGGCATTGATTATTTTACTAAGTGGATCGAAGCTATCCCTTTAGTCAATGTAGACCAAGAAAATGTCATTGAATTTATTCAAAAGAACATTATCTTTAGGTATGGAATCCCTGAGACTATAACTACTGATCAAGGGTCAGTTTTCACTGGTCGGAAGATGCAGGAATTTGCTCAGGAAACAGGTTTCAAACTCCTAACATCAACGCCTTATTATGCACAGGCAAATGGTCAAGTCGAAGCAGCGAACAAAGTAGTGATTGGCTTGATAAAAAAGCATGTCGAGAAGAAACCAAAAAATTGGCATAAGACGTTAGACCAGATTTTGTGGGCTTGTCGAACATCCCCAAAAGAAGCCATAGGTACAACACCATATAGGCTAACTTTTGGCCATGATGCAGTGTTGCCAGCAGAAATTTGTCTTCAATCTGCAAGGGTTCAGAGACATTATGACATTCCCTCTGAAATTTATTGGAATATGATGTTAGACGAACTAGTGGATTTAGACGAAGAGAGATTGCGCGCTCTTGACCTACTCAGGCTTCAGAAGAAAAGAGTAGAAGACTCTTATAATAAAAAGGTGAAACCTAAGGTATTTTCGCCTGAAGAACTAGTTTGGAAGGTGATTCTTCCCATGGATCGAAGGGATCGAAGCATGGGAAAATTGTCACCCAAATGGGAAGGACCATTCAGAGTTATCCAGACTTTTTCTGGTGGAGCCTATGAAGTCGAAGAGCTAGGTGAAGATAAAAGGCTCTTGAGAGTAAATGGTAAATATTTGAAAAAATACAAACCTACACTCCAAGAGATAAAAATAAAATAACAAAGTAATGACTAAATTAACCATAAAAAAGCCAAAATGGAAAATTTTTATAATTTAGCCAAGATGGCAATGTTGTCGAATACATATTACAAAATATGGTTAAAAAGCTGAATCAATCAGAAGGGAATGGAGTCCTTGAGTCGAAGGTATTTGATTTGCTGCAGCTCCAATCTTTTGTTGCACCAGGCATTCGCCTGCACAAGCTTGGCAATCTGATCGTCGAAGCCTTGAGCTTTCTCAGCAAATTCTAGGCCTTGTGTGATTTCAGTTTGACTTTCGGTGTCTGGGACGGTCGAGAGAAGTTCCTCCTTGCGCTTAGTATTGGCATTTATCTTAGCCTCTATTTCTTCGATTTGTGCCCTGAAGGAAGCATTCTCTCGATCGATGGCATCAACTTCTTCTTGTTTAGATGCTTTTTGCTTCGACAACTCCGCAATTCGAGAAGTTGTCTCCGATACAGCAGTCCATGCAGAAGAGCTTTTGCCATATAACACTTCAAGCTGGCTATTAAAGCCCCTTTGTCGCCGATAATCTGCTGAGACTTGATCAATAATGGAGTGTAACTCCATGATAAAGCCTGAGACTTCTGGAGGCACAGCTAACAAGTCTACGGCATTCAAAACAGCCCCCAAATATGATGGAGCAGTAGGGTCCCCCTCCAAAGCTTTCATCAAGTCCTTCTTGAAAAACTGAGCTTTAACCTTCGTCAAAGCCTCATCGAGAGGAGAAGTTTCAGTGGACTTCCCCGACAGAGTAGGAACCTCCTGGCTAGCGTCAGACGAACTTTTGCTCTCGATGATGGCGTTCAGATAGCTAACAGGATCAGTTTGCTTCAAGAGTTCTAAGTCCTCTTTCGACCTATGCTTTGTTGAGGTAACAGCCCTTGCAACAGTATTGTCTTGGGTTTGAGGCTGTTGAGTAACATTTGCCTCGACTTGATTCCCTTCGACTCGGACTGCGGCAGTACCAGCGTCATCATGGTGCCCTTCGCCAGCGTCACCTTGGTTCTCTTCGCCAGCAGCACCTTGATCCTTTTCGCCAGCGTTGCCGTGGTCCCCTTCGTCACGATTCTCTTCTGACAGATCCACCACCTGAATCTCTGTTGGCTGTTGCTCTTCTGTTTGTGGATCTTCTGCTGGTTTTTCGACTGTCTCAGCATTGGCCTCATTTATTTCAGTATGGGCCTCATCGTTCGCCAAATCTTTTTCTTGTGGCCTGCTGAGTTCAGCAGACTCCAATGTTTCAGAAGTCCTTGGCGCTGAGCTTTCAGTGGTGTCCTGAAAAAGAAGAAGAAGAATCTTCTGAATTCGAAAGAGACATAGTCGAATGTAGGTATCGACACCTGAGTTACAAAGGGATCAAAGAGATTACCTGTAAAGTAGTTTCAGCCCCAGGGCTGGAATTGTCGCTTTCGACAGGCTTATTGAGAAGAACGTTTAATTCCTCCTCCGTTGGCTCCTCAATGATTACTGGAGGTGGCCTGGGCTTTCTCCCAGCGACCTTTATTCTAATTGTTCGACCAGCAGCCTCAGGAAGAGGAACGTCCTTCTTCAGCTTTCGCCTTTTTAGAGGAGCAGGGGGAGAATCATCTTCTTCATCTCTCCCGGATTCGACCGTCAGTGCTGGCCGTTTCTTGGGCGAAGGTGCCTAAAAAACCAATGGGAATTCGATTTAGCAGTTGCATCGAAAGTAAAAAATTAAAGCCAGAAGAAAATAATGAAAGTCTGGTTACCGATGCAGAAGCCTTTTTCGAAGGGCCTTCCCCCTGTTGGTTTGTTGTGGTCTTCGCCGGCGCTATAGTCTTCACCGGAGGTGGAGGTTTTGTTATGGGGCCTCCTCCATGTTGGCCTTCTGCAGCCTTCTTGGCTGCAGGCTTTCGAACAACTGAAAGTAGACAAAATGATTAAACAGGCTAGCAGTCGAAAGAGAAAGACAAAGTAATTTGAAAGGATGAACTTACATTTCTTTATTTTGTC
Source organism: Vicia faba (assembly GCA_948472305.1). Taxonomy (NCBI): domain Eukaryota; kingdom Viridiplantae; phylum Streptophyta; class Magnoliopsida; order Fabales; family Fabaceae; genus Vicia; species Vicia faba. The sequence goes on along the minus strand of OX451736.1, from coordinate 1,210,677,589 downwards.
CAAGACAAGGACAAAAGATTTCTGAAGCTCATCCACGAAGTCTTTCTCGTCAAAAAACTCCTCAGCGTAGTAACTTTTCCACCACTCCTCGAAGGATGGTGAGCAAAGAAAGTTAAGCTGGTAGTCAAACAACGAAAGAACTGTTCGACCAGCATATCTGCCGATATGCTTAGTGGCAGCTTCTTCGGTGTAGTCGTTGCAGAAGTATAACATAGACTTCTCCCTTGGAAAAATTGGAGAAGGTAGTGTTTGAATAATACCAAACTGGCGAGACACCAGGTTTGGTTGATATGCAATCAGACTCAAGTGAGTCTTAGAGCTCCTGAATCGAAGAGGCATGATTCTTGGTGTGAGGAACGCCTCCCACATTGTTGTATGTTCGTCAACCTGAGGACCACTCGACGTCCTAGGATGTGGCCTTGTGAACCACTCTGGGCCAACCTTCCGTCGAGCAAACAGAGCCATAGTCGAAACAAACTCTTTCCTTTTAGCAAACATCAAGACGAAGTTTGTAAAAGTTTGTTGAAGCTCCAGCCCATCTTCCATTGGAGTCAACAGAGCCAATCTAGTGCCTTCGACGCGTCTGTTTGCTATTTCTGGAGCCTGTTCATTTATTTGAATCTTCTTAGGCAAGAAAGATTCGAAGGTGGCATTGAGCCACAGTTGAAGTAGCCAAAAAGGTCCAGCAAGCAGCAGACTGGCCCTGTTCTCGATAATCTTCAGAAGAGTCGCTCCGTTGCTAATCGACTCATACAGGCTAGCCAAAATCAATTCTGCCAAACAGATATTTTGGCCATGATGGAGTTGAGTGGCGAGAGTGACCATCTTCTTGGTCACCTGTAAGGACTTGGAACAAAACACGAAGCGTGTCAGCCATAAGGCTAGAAACGCAATGTGTTCGACATCCGACACAGCATCTGTCGACTTGTCGTGATAGTGATTGATGAAGGTGGTGTAAGTTGGTTTTGTGGCAGAGAATCCAATCTGATCCTCCGACATTTCCTCCGGGTCGAAGTAGTCCCCGGTGGGTCGAAGGCCAGTGATGGCGGCCACATCGAAGAGTGTGGGAGTCAGCATTCCACAGGGAAGATGGAAGGTGAAATGGGTGTAGTCCCAGAAGAGTAGAGAAGCTATCAACATCTCTGGGGAATAGTTAAGACCTGTCTTCGACAGCATGACCAGGTCGAATATCCCCATGTCTTTCCAGATCGAAGCTTGGCGTTTCTCCATTTTTTCCAGCCAAGCACTATAATCAGGAGTAAGGCTAGGGCCAGACCTGAAAGCCCTAACACCTTTGTTGAAGAAACGGAGGTCGATTTTCTCTTTAGCAGGATCTTCATTATCCTCTGCATCTTTCTTGGAGCATGCAACCGGTTTGAGTCTCTCAACTACCGGAAAATAACTTTTGATCTTCATGGCCTCAGCAATGCTTGGGTACAGTGGGCCAGACATAGCAAAGATCTGGTTGGAATATCCAACCGGAATCATAAGGTGGCGTGAGTAAGCATCACGTACAGCAATGTCCAAAGGTTCAGGGACCCTTCGTTGGCCCGTGGGAGTCACTACTGGAGCGGTCGAGAAAACCCTAGGCTTGACATTTCCAGAGGGAGCGTTGGCGCTAGGAGCGTTGGAAGAACCAGATGCCATTGTTGGTAGTGAGGTTGAAGACAAAGTGAAGAAAAAGAGGTTTGCAAAGTTGACAAGTTTGAATGCAAATGGGGAATTCTGAAAGCAAGGTTGCGTAAAAAGTCCCATAATGGGTACTTACTGCTATTTATAGTAGTGGGGGAAATCCCCAAATTCGAGGACATTAAATTCCATTTAATGTTGCAGAAGGTAGTGGGACACGTGGCGTCTCCCTGTTGTTTTAGCCGTTCTGCAGAAATGGAAGGGTGCAGCGTGCGCCCTCGTTTTTGGGAATTGTCATGATGACAATTGGTGAAATGACGTTTGGCACACTGCACGCCGTACTGAGGTGACGTCTTAGGTACGGATAAATGATGGTTTTTCTTGGGATTGTCAGTGGTTGGTAGAAGACAACAAAAAGTGCACAATTTAATTTGTAACTAAAAAATGAAAAGACAGGTGTCGAATGGCATTTCAAAGAATGCCTTTTTCTTTCAGAGTCGAAATAAGGCATTCTTGGGGGGCAATTTGTTGGCTCTTAAATTCGACACCCTTGTTTCATTAAAGTCAGCCATTAAAGCTGAAGGTTGTTTTCGACCAGCTAGGTCCGTCGAAAGACCCATCGAAAGATGGCACTGTACTTAGAAGATTTCTTCCAAAGGAGAAGTTGGTTGCCTTCGACGTCGAAGGTGTTTCTCGTCGAAGATGCTTCTCGACGAAGGTGTTCGATGGTTCAGAGTGGAACGGTTTGAAATTCAAGCATTGGGAGGGAAAACGGTTTCCAGCGGTTACCAAGTGCAACGTGCAAAGATCTGGAGCGTCGAACGTTGAGAACATGCCAAGTGGGATCATCTCGAAGCAGTGTAACTGCCCGACGGTTACTTGGGATGTTTTAGTATAAATAGTAGTAGTTCACGCAGTTTCTCGCGTGTGTTCACAATTATATACAAAGTCACTCATATAGATTCGAGTACCCAGCGTGTGAGAAAGAATTGTTGAGAAATGTATGTGTGAAACACCAACTTTATTAATCAAAGTCATTTACTTTTCCAGAAATTTACTTGCTTTCTTCTTTACATTCCTGTCGAAATCTTTTACTTTAAGCCTTCATTTATTTTACCAATCCTACTTCTTCATGCAATTTACTTAAAGCCTCTTTATTTTATTGCCAGTTAACCATTATCCAATTTAATCAAAACCTCAAAATCAACCTATGTCCTAGGATCAATCTGATCGATCCTGCGAGTAACCAAATAAGTAACCATTTGGAGGATCAGCGGTTGTTTACCAATAACCACGGTAAACAGATACGTACAAGCATCATCTCAACTATAAAATTATCCCGTACTTGCACATCATCCATATGAATCACATGAGATGGATCAAAAATGTACTTCCGGAGTTGTGACACATGAAACACATCATACAAATTCAAAAGATTAGGCGGTAAAGCCATTCCATAAGCAACATTTCCAACCCTTTCCAAAATTTGATACGGACCAATAAAACGAGAAGTGAGCTTCTTAGACTTCAATGCTCGCCCAACACCAGTTACAGGCGTAACTCTCAAAAACACATGATCACCTGCTTGAAATTCTAAGTCCTTCCTTATCTTGTCGTGATAACTATTCTGTCTACTTTGGGAGGATTTCATCTTTTTTCGAATTAACTTCACCTTCTCAGTAGTCTCACGAAAAAGTTCAGGTCCAAGTACTACACTTTCTCCAGATTCATGCCAACATATAGAAGTCCTACATCTCCGACCATACAACGCTTTAAAAGGTGTCATTTCGATACTAGAATGGTAACTGTTATTATAAGTGAACTCTATCAATGAAAGATAAGTATCCCACAAACCTCCCTACTCAAGAACACATACTATCAATAAATCTTCCAACGATTGAATAGTACTTTCCGTCTGACCATCCGTCTGAGGATGATACACCAAAATCAACCTCAAATTAGAACCCAATGCCTCTTGCAAACTCTTCCAAAAATCAGAACTAAACCTCGTATCTCTATCTGAAGCAATGCACAAATGAACTCCATGCAACTTCGCAATTACACTAGTGTAAATCTATGCCAACTACAACACTGGAAAGCTGATGTTAATAGGAATAAAATGAGCCGACTTCGTAATCCTATTAACAATCACCCAAATCAAATCATGTCCTCTTAGAGTATTAGGTAATCCCATCACAAAGTCCATTGAAATGCTATCCTATTTCCATTTTGGAACTTCTAACAGTTGCATCAACCCTGCAGGCTTCTGATGTTCAACTTTCAACTTCTGACAAGTTAAACATGCATACACAAACCGAACCACATCACTCTTCATACCAAGCCACCAAAACAAATTCTTGAAATCCTGATACATATTTGTAGCTCCTGGATGAATACTCAACTTACTTCTATGACTCTCTTCAAGAATCACTTTCTTCATCTCTGCATCATCAGGAATACAAATCCGATTACGGAATCTTAACACACCTTGCACTCTAACTTGAAATCACTATTCCCAGACTGATCGATTCCAACTATTAAATCTACCAGTTTCACATCCAACTTTTGAGCCTCTTTGATACTCTCCAGAAATTCATTGTTAATCTTCAACATCCCCAAAATAACACTCTGCGGTGTCACCTCACAAACTAAGCTCGCATCTCTAAATTGTTCAATCAATTCCAACTCTTTAACCATCATTGCCGACATATGAAAAGTCTTTCGACTTAACGCGTCAACTACCACATTCTCTTTTTCTGGATGATAATTCAAGCCTAAATCATAATCCTTTAACAATTTTAACCACCTTCGTTGCCTTATATTCAAATCATTCTGATTGAATAAATACTTTAAGCTCTTGTGGTCACTAAACACTTCAAATCTAGAACCACAAAGATAATGCCTCCAAATCTTCAACACAAAAACAACTGCAGCAAGCTCTAAATCATGCGTAGGATAGTTTTTCTCATGAGTCCTCAACTACCTTGACGCATAAGCAACTACCTTCTCATTCTGCATAAGCACACCTCCTAAACCCATCTTAGAAGCATCAAAATATACGACAAAAGGTTCTCCTGGATTTGGTAATGTCAAAATAGGATCCGACGTCAATCTCTTCTTTAATTCCGTAAAACTCTCTTCACACTGAACATCCCACACAAAAGCTCTACCTTTACAAGTTAACTTAGTCAATGGAAGTGCCAACTTAGAGAAACCTTTGATAAACCTTCTATAATAACCAGCTAATCCCAAAAAGATTCTAATCTCGGTAGCCGACTTCAGAGCTTCCCATTGTAACATAGCATCTACTTTTGATGGGTCAACAACAATGCCACTACCTGAGATCACATGACCAAGAAAACTAACCTCCCTTAACCAAAATTCACACTTAGACAACTTTGCATACAACTTCTTCTCTTTCAAGACTTGCAATACTATTCTTAAGTGTTCTTCATGCTTTTCTTCTGACTTAGAGTAAATCAAAATGTCATCAATTAACACCACTACAAATCGATACAAATAAGTATGAAAGATACAGTTCATGTATTCCATGAATACTCCCGACACATTGGTAACACCGAAAGGCATCACCGAATAATCATAGTGTCCATAACGCGTTCTAAAGGCCATCTTCTGGATATCTTCTCCCCTCACTTTAATCTGATGATATCCCGACCTCAAATCAATCATACTGAACACATGAGCATCCACCAATTGATCCATCAAGTCATCTATTCTTAGAAGCGGATACTTATTCTTAACCGTCACCTTATTCAATTTCCTATAATCAACACAAAGCCTCATACTTCCATCTTTCTTCTTCACTAACAACACTAGAGCTCTCCACGGTGATACACTTGGTCTTACAAACTTCTTTTCAAGCAACTCTTCCAGTTGCTTCTTTAATTCAGACAATTCAGGTGCAGACATCCTGTGCGGTTCCATAGATACAGGTCTGGTACCAGGTACAAGATCAATAGAAATTTCAACTTCTCTCTTTGGCGGTACATCAGGAATTTCATCAGGAAAAACTTCAGGATATTCATGCACCACTTGCAATTCCTCAATTATAGCTTGATTCTCGACAAATAGCGACGCCATCAAACAGAACATATGTGCTTCTTCTTGCATCAACTGTTGCAATTGTCTAGCAGACAACAAACTATCATCCTCTTCTTCAAGAGTAGAAAACCTCACCGTCTTGTTATAGCAGTTAATATAAACATAGTTATGCTCTAACCAGTTCATACCTAAAATCACATCCAATCCTCTTAAAGGCAAAAAAAACCAAATCAACCACAAAGTCTCTATCAAAGATCGACAATGGACATTTTAAACACACAAAAGAAGTAGTCACCGACCCCTTAGCTGGAGTATCGACGACCATCTCTCCATTCATAGACGATAACATAAGACCCAAACTTTCAACACAATCCGTAGCAATAAAGCAATGAGTAGCACCCGTATTAATAATAGTAATTAAAGGAATACTATTAATGAAACATGTACCTCTGATGAGTCTGCCCTCAGTAGCCGTCTGATTTTCAACCAAAGCGAACACTTTACCACTGGTTTGCGCCTTCTTTGGTTTCTGACACCGACCACCAACGTGCCCTTCTTCTCCATAATTAAAACATATCACATCCTTATGCTTGCATTCAGATACAACATGTCCGTTATTACCACAACGGAAGCACCTCTTTACGTCAACAATACACACATTACTCTTATGCCCAGGTTTTCCATATTTAAACAAACCACACCAGCATGAGCATCTCCCCCACTAGGCCTATGACCCTGAGCATATTTCTGTTTACCTTTACTAGCTCGGGCATCATAAGGCTTACCATGATTCTGTTGGTGATTACCCCTCTTCTCACTAATAATCTTGTAATGAGCATTATTATCCTCTTCATAAATCCTGCAACTATCGACCAAATCAGCAAAGACATGGATCTTCTGATATCCAATTTCCTTCTTGATCTCTGGGTGAAACATGTTCTCAAACTTGATACACTTTGAAAACTCAGCATTAGCCTCATTATAGTGCGGATAAAACTTAGCCAATTCAGTAAACTTTGCAGCATACTCAACAACCGACATACTTCCTTGCTTCAGCTCAAGGAATTCAATTTCCTTCTTACCACGAACGTCTTCAGGGAAATACTTCCTCAGAAATTCTCTACGGATCACAGCCCAAGTGAAATTTTCACCTGAAACTTCCAACCTCTGACACGTCTCTAGCCACCAGTCACCAGCCTCGACTGCTAGCATATGAGTACATACCGAACCATCTGCGCTGGAGTGTAGTCCATCACAGAAGATTCTCTCAATCTCTTTTAACCAATACAACGCTCCATCATGATCATAATTTCCCTTGAACATAGGTGGATTCTCCCTCTGGAAAGTCGCCAAACTATGGGATCTAGCATTCCCGTCAGTGTTCGGCTGATTCTCCATAGCATGCGCCATTGCTTCTAAAGCAGCAGCAAGTGCAACATCATTCCTTCCAGTCATCTCAACTTATCACTACAACATAAACAACAGTTAGAACTCGAATTAACAATACTCAATTGTTAAACAAAACTAGGACTCGATAACTTGGTCGGACGGACCTACTTGCTCTGATACCAACTTTGTAACACCCCAATTCCACCCGACAATATAAATGTAAATCAGAGTTATAAAAATTATACAATTGAATCAGGATGCCACAAATTCAACTTAAAAACCATTGCATTCAACATGGATACATAACACTTTAAAACTTTGGACGAACCAACATCAAAATAAATTAATCTTTTAAATCAACAACTTGCACGACTACGCAACATAATCATAATAACATCTTTGTCCAACGCTAAAGCAACTTCAAAATAACAAGTACTTGACAACAATCAACTTAAAGTTCATCAACTGAAATAACAAATACTAAAGTAACTAGCATTCATCCCCCCGAGTGTTACGTATCAGAGCAATGACACCGACTCGAACTACTGAAGGTCGACTGCATTTACTCTAGATTACCTGCATGTTACCAACATCAGGGTAACATTCAAACAGTAAGGGGTGAGATTCTCAAATTGTATAAGTGAGCGCATGATAAATCATGTGTTAGAATTCAGGAATATAAAATCATTACATTTCAAATATCAACATTGTCATGCGCTTCACAATACATCTTTTCATAAACCTCACTTGTTTTAATCACAACTTAAATCATCACAATTCACATCATTATTACTTATGCAAGACCCGATGAGACAAAACTATGCAAATGGATGTGGTATTATTGGAGCAGAACTCCCATCTTAAAAATCTGCCAATAAATAGAGGCATCAACAAGGAATAAGCCTTCTTCGCAGTTTTCCAATCCAGACCATCACAGAGTATGCAAATGTATGTGACATAATGAATGTACTATCACATACTCACAACAATCATCATCCATCGCAAGGCATAAGCCTATATCATCACTTTACCAATAAATAGAGGTACTCATCGTCGCTCCAACACTGGCCATAGGCCTACAACTTAATTAACTTATCAAACACAACATATAAACAACAACATATTCAACAACAATAATGTATTCGACAACGACTTATTCACAACAATAACCAACAACACAATTCCATAAACCGGAACCATTCAACTTAAATTCGACTTCACCTACAAATCAACTTTATTCTACATAATTCTAACAACACAAACCAACTATAAATACCTATATGTATATACGACTTACTCCGACATTTTCAAATAATTCCGGTTAACTACTTTTACCGCCTAAATCTACAAACTCGGCTAATCGGTATTGTTTTATATACTGTTATTACTAATATTTATTAATACTGCTACTAATCAATTTATTATACTAAATTATGCTACCTCTGTTACTTAGCTTACGGCTATTATTGGTCTCTTCCAAAACTACTTGTTTTCTATCTACAACTTCTATTACTACAACTTCCTACCACCGGCAATTATTAGTTATAAACCAAAACCAATTTCAACTTATCCTTCCTGTTACTGAAATTCTCTATTATACTTTCTGCATGATAGTATATTACTAAGCTACAGAAAAATAAATGCCTGCCCCTGCAACCAATGCCGAACGACACTCTCCTTCAACAACAACATCCAGTTCCGTACGACACTCTCCTCTCTTCCTCACTGGTGCCAATCGGCATCATCCACCAACAACAATCTGCCCTTCGACAGTAAAGCCGTAGCCTTCCGATCGTCAATGCCCATCGTATAATTTTCTGCAAATTCCTGTTACTTCTCCAATTTCATTCGATTCACAGACTAACCAACATATAATACATGGACATGAAATTTCACCAATAATCAACACTAATTAATTCCTAACATCAATTGTCACAAACAAACACAATCAATAATGAATTTACACCCTAAATTCCCACATACAATTTCTCATAAGCCCCATCGTAGGATAAGAAACCCTACCCTTACCTGGTTTGGTTTGAAGGAAACGCTATGGGTTTCCGATTGAATCTCCTCTTGGCCTCTTGGTTCAACTGCACATAACCCTCTTCTTCTCCAAAATTCCTATCTTCCTCCTCTTACTGATAACTAACTTCTCTTCCTCTCTTATTTTCTAATAATAATATAATAGTATTCTATTTAGTCAAACTAAATCCAATTGGGCCTAAATGCTACACCCCACTTTTACTTCTCGACGCTATAACATAAGCCCATTACTAATTCTATTCTTATTTCTAATAAATTAATTCAATGATATTTCTACCACTTAATCAATCCATCACTTAAATAATATTTCATTAATCCGAACATAAAAATTATTATTAATCAACTAATTAATTAATTAATAATAATCCAATAATTCTTAACATCTCGCAACATCACAAATAATCCAAAAATGTAATTTAATTAAATAATTAATTAAATTAACGGGCGTTACAATTTAACACTAGAGTGTCCAAAAAGTTGCACTCGATGATGCACGAGGTAATGTGTTTGTTGATTGTATCGTGAATGGGCTTGAAGATGCCGTTTGGAGAGGTGATAAAGACTTCTCAAAGATGAGCGTATAGATGCCATCCATAGTTGGCAAAAAATTGTCGGAGATGGGCTTATAGATTCCATCTAGAGCGACTGTTGGTAGATATTGGAAGAAGTACCGGAATAATTCTTTGGTCGATTTATACTGAAACCGTAGATGTCCTTCGCCTGTTTTTAACTGGAAGAAATAAATCTAACATAGAAGAGGTATTTTGTTTTCCTGTTTTTAACTGGTAGAAATAAATCTAACCCAGAAGAGGTCTTTTGTTTGGCTGTCTTTAACTGGAAGAAATAAATCTAAACCAGAAGAGGTCTTTTGTCCGCCTGTCTTTAACTATAAGAAATAAATCTAAACCAGAAGAGGTCTTTTGTCCGTCTGTCTTTAATTGGAAGAAATAAATCTAAACCAGAAGAGGTCTTTTGTCCGCCAGTCTTTAACTAGAATAAATAAATCTAAACTAGAAGAGGTCTTTTGTCCTTCTGTCTTTAACTGGAAGAAATAAATCTAAATCAGAAGAGGTCTTTTGTCCGCCTGTCTTTAACTGGAAGAAATAAATCTAAACCAGAAGAAGTCTTTTTCCCGCTTGTATTTAACTAGAAGAAATAAATCTAAATAAGAAGAGGTCTTTTGTCCTCCTGTCTTTAACTGGAAGAAATAAATCTAAACCAGAATAGGTCTTTTGTACGACTGTCTTTAATTAGAAGAAATAAATCTAAACCAGAAGAGTTCTTTTGTCCGCCTGTCTTTAACTGGAAGAAATAAATCTAAACCAGAAGAGGTATTTTTTTTGTTGATTTATTCTTTCCTGAAAAGGTAAAGAATTAGTTGTATGCAATGTCATGATGCATGCATTGCTTAATGATGTCCTCAAAATAAATGAGATTATGCCATATGTTGTGTATGCATATGTCATGGTACATGAATGTTGTTGAAATGTATCTTAGTCTGGGAAAATAAATCCCTGACTACTGCTGGGGAGTTTTGGGAAGCAAAATCTCGGACTACCGCTGGAGATGAAGAGTATGTATATCTTCAATCTTGTTTTGAGGAAACTCTGTAGGGAATGTTGGCTTCTGCTTGGGGAGTAGAATTCAGGAGCTCTAGTTGACCATTACTCTACTGGGAAATTTGATTAGGGATAAAAGAGACGATTAAACCTCCAATTTGTCTAGGAAGGATAAAGTTAAATGGTATCTGGTCAAATTCCAGGCTTCACAGCAACTTTTTGGGGATAATATCAACTCTACTGGGGAAAAGGGGTTTTGTCCGTTGATTTGTAGTAGTCCGAGAAGTAAACTTAAGCATGGGGATATTGTAGTCCATTAGGTAAATAAGCTCTATCGAGGAAGGTATTCTGAAGACCTTACTGGGGAAGTGAGTTCTTTCAGAGAATAACTCTTGCAAAGTTTCTTTTCTGGTTTTGGAAAACTTGGCTGGGAAAGAGAATTTTCAGAAATATAATGATTGGAACTCCGGATGGAAAACTGTATGAATTCACTATGTGGGGATAATCTTATCAAAGTAATTCTGTGGGGATATCCCAAATGCTTATTATCGTTCTTATGCGTACATTTGTCTACGGTTAATCATGTTCATATGCATTTGTTCATTCAATTTTAGTCATTGGACGTTTTTTCACTCAAAACAGAAAAACAAAAAGTTTTCACTTCAAAGTATATTTGTATTGATGATTTGCCTAAAAACAGGAGCTTTTGTACAGGGAGGCAGAAATCCTAGTAAGACAAAGTCGTCGAAAAATGAAAAGAATACAAAGTGAAAACAAAAAGTGTATAGCCATGTGGAAGTGATTTCATTGGGTTCCGACTCCGCTATTGCCCCTATGTCTTTGAACATCATCATTTGTCGAAAGAAGTTGATTGAATTAATCTTGTGTCTTTTGAACTCTGACCTTGGTAATAAAGCTGGTTGTAGTGATTCAATGGGACATAGTCATACGGTTTAATCCTTAACTTTTGCCTGGACTGCCCTTTCGGGTTTTTAGTCCACCAGGATACCCATTTTTGCCCAAGCCGCCCCTTCAGGTTTTCCACTTGGCGGGTGTATAATCTTTCGTATATATCCCTAATTTTTGCCCAAACCTTTACAGTTTGTCGGGATTCCCTTATTTTTGCCTAGGTATGTGAACCTAGCAGGTCATTCTTATGCGTAGTATTTTGTGACTATATATATGTGTTTACAAGATGTGGGAAATCTTCACCGTCCATAGTGGTTAGCATCATGGCACCGCCAGAGAATACTTTCTAAACAACAAATGGCCCTTCGTAAGTGTTAGTCCATTTTCCCCTGGGATCGCCTTGTGGTAAAATGATGCGCTTTATAACCAAGTCGCCAGTCTGATATACTCAAGGCTTTATCTTGTTGTTAAATGCCTTCATCATATGCTTTTGATATATTTGACCATGACAAACAGCATCCAGTCTCTTCTCGTCAATCAAATTCAACTGATTCGATCTTGTTTGAATCCATTCATCTTCACCTAAGTCTTCTTCTTTCATAATCCTTAGGGAAGGAATATGAACTTCAACAGTCAGGACGACTTCCATGTCATATGTTGTACCCCAAAATTTGCCCTCCCATATTCTTCAAGATTTATCAAGAATCATCTTCAAATGGTTCAAGATTCCTCAAGGGTTGCACAGTCCAAATGCCTCATAAGCCAATCAAAATTAGGGTTTTGGTTCCTTCAATGAATTTGAGGTTTTCAATGGCTCAATCAAGTCCCATAGGCCTCTATACATTGTCAAGCATCTACATGTCAAGTCTCAAGACTCACAGGGTCAAATTGCACAGTCAAAAGTCCCATCTGCTTCACAATCAACTGCAGGGGCAAAATGGTCACTTTACAGTCAAAAGTCAGAATTTTTGGTCAACATCTTATTTTGAGCACACAATCATCATTTTATCAAGTCTTGATCATGATTCCACAAGAATGGCTCAAAAATCATCAAGATGCCAAAAGTTGTTATTTTTGGACAGCTGAAAAGTCAACTGTATCTTGACCAAGGCAAAAGTTTTGCATGGTTCATCAGAAAAATCCCATCCAATGCTCATTTTGAAGGGGATGACATTTCCTACAACTCATATTCACATTCCAAGTCCAAGAAATGCTCTCACAAAAAGTTATCAATTTCTACATTATAGGTCAATTTCAAAAGTCAACAAAAATGCATTTTAAGTCAAAGACCATAACTTGAGATTGGTAAATCCAAATGACATGGGACCAAAGGCATTGGTTAGAGGACTTCAAGACCTTTCCAAAATGTCCAATAACATGTTCATAGGATCAAAATTGAGCAAGATATGCATTGGAGAAGTTGGGAAATATTTGTGAACTTACAAAAGTCAACTTTGCTCAAAACACATCATTTTTGCTAATGGGCCTCAAATTCCTTCTTGAAACTTTATCCAAGGCCTATGAACGACCCGTTGATATTAAATTGAATTATTTTCTTATTTTTAATTTATTATTAATTCATTTAATTAATTTAATTGTAGGAAAATACCAAGATATGATTTCTAAATCTTTTTGTGAAGCAAAAGTGGTCAACATGTGCTAGAGATTTCGTGTACACATCAAGGAGACAAGAATCTCTCAATTTGGCAAGATTTTTCAATCAAAAAGATTGAAAATTATTTGATTTCCAATCAAATATTGAAACCATAATGCAATGGATTTCTTGGCCAGAATTTAACCTAATTCCATTCTATTATAAGTGCACAAGCTAAACCTAAAGCCTTACACGTGAAAAGCTGTTGCAAAAAGCCATAACCAATTCCAAAAAACTCAAGAAAATTTGAAAACAGTTTTCCACATTCCAAGCCAATTCAAAGCATTATAGTGTTTCCAATACATTGTTGGAGGTGTAAGGAACATATTGCAATCAAAACTAAGCCTTAAAGCCATCAAAATCATCAATAACAGTTTAAGGGTTTGCGTTTTTTTCTTCTGGAATCGAGTTGCTTATTTCATGCATCATTAACACGATTTATTGTTTGTTTTGCATTGTTTGAGTCCATATGAAGCTAATGATGCAGGTTAATTAGATTATGATGCACAGAATCAAGAATCACCATTGAAGAAATCTAGGGTTCCTAAGCTTGAAATTTGGGGATCCAGTAACCAGGAAAAATTAAGATTCCTAAGACCCATGGTTGAATTCGTTGGGACAGGACGAATCTAAAACCACCCTCGCGAACAATTTATATAGAGCATAGCTCTATTCGCTATTTTTTCTGATTGCAGGTTGTGGGGGTTAAAAACCCCCGCTATCTAACATGTTTTACAGGTGCAAACGGAGAAGACGAAGGACGTGTAAGCCCCTGAGTGGATAGTTCAAAATAACGCGCGTAATTTTGTGTTTCCAGCATAATTGCTATTTTCTATATATTATATTTGTCTCTCATAATACTAACAAAGGAAAGCAAACGGTGCAGTGGTGGATGCGCTGTCTATTGATCATTGGGACCTGGGTTCGATTCCCAGGTCCCCCAGAATAATTGTTTGTTCTTTTTCATCATGTATTCCTATGTAGGCACTTAAAGCAAGTCTCACCATACGCCTCATCCAGATGCATGCCAAGTGGCCACTAACACCAATTTGATGGCCATGAGATGATGACCATGGTGCTCCTGGTCAACCCTGCGCGTGGACAATTCCCCAAGGTCAAACAGGCTTATGCGTTAATGGGCTACAAAATTACTTCTTCACCTTCTGGGCCCAGAACCCCCCCCCCCCCCCCACCCTGGTTCATTCCTTTTTTTCTTTTTTATTTTATATTTTATTTATTTAACTATTTTTCTAATTACTGTTATTATTATTTAACTAACAAATAATTATTTTTATAATTAATTCAGAAAACCATATTTTTTTATTATTATTAATTATTAATTTCGTCTTAATTCATTATTTTGTAAATAAACTCTAACATGAATTAATTTAGTCTAATTAGGTTTAATTTTAATTTTCTTTTACAATAAATAAAATAAATTAGACTTAGGGTTTGTTTTACTAATTGTTGACCTTTTCTTTTATTTTCATTAAAACATAAAAAACTAAAAAATACTTTTTCTTTAATTAATTAATTAATTAGTTTTAGGTCTAATAATTAACTAATTGCAAAAAGGGACCAAATTCAATTCTTTTCTCAAAAAAAGGGTCAAAACCCTGAGGACGTCCCGATTCAATTTCTTTTTGCGCATTATTATTTTTGATTATATTTTATGTATCTGCTCCGAGTATGTAATAGATAATTAGGACCTCTTTTATCGCTTTATTTATTTTCTCGCATTTATTTCCAAACGGGTTATGTTTTTGGCGATGTATATACCCGCGCCTTGTAATAGCGTAGATTTACTTTCCGCACTTTATTTTCCGCACAACTATTAACTGTTAAATATGCATGACAAGATTTGCCTGAAAAATAAAATCAACCCGTAGCTCACAATGATGCATGTTCAAAGATAATCTTAACATGAAACCTGACACACTCGCACATGCCACTCCTAGGGTACGCCTCACTCGGTTGCCTCGAGGTGGTCATCAAGTATAGGGTGTTTTAGAGGTCGCCCTCCTGTCTAAAGATCCAGTTGCCTCGAAACGGTTGCCTCGGATAAAAAGGATCTAGGATATTAGGGTTACCGCTAAGGCGTCCTACTATTGCTTTGGTGACCACACATGTCCCTATAATCGAATTGACCCGAATAACTCCAACGACGGTGCTACCTACTTCTCAATAGTGGGATAGTACTGTCTAAAGGACTCTTACACAACTTAATTCCTTAGAGTAGGTAGATTTCTCCTGGGTACTTTCTCTTTCAAAAACAAAAACAATCTTTTCGCACCTACACTTTCAAAATTTTTTCAAACAAACACTTCATACACTCTTGAGGACTGATACAAGAGTTACCTAGAAGTTTTCAAACAAACTTTTTCAAAACCCACAAACACAAGAAAAGCAAACAATTTTTGAAAACATAGTGAGCAAGTACCTAAGAGCCCGTGGATAACCACAGATAGAAAGGGTGTTAACACCTTCCCTTTCTATAAATCTACCTCCCGAACCGAGAAACATCTCGAAAAGGAATTTTGCTGTGCTTTTGTCCTTTCCTTGTTGGAGAACATAAAAGACGGTGGCGACTCTTGCTTACCGCGACATTTCGCGAACCAGCATTCCAAAACAACCAGTTCTATTTCCACCGATCACAGAATTGGGGACTCTGCTGGGGAGACTTAATAAGTGAGGTGTACCTTAGGATTAGACCACTCTTGCTTTCAATTGCTTGCTTTGTTTGCTTTAATATTATGGGCTTGCATCGGAGTTTCATAGATCCTAACCCGAATCTGGGGAATACCCTTTAGGTAGCATAAGCTGTGAGGGACCGGTCCGGCGTAGACCGACATGGGTGAAGCAGTGGCTACGTTGGTGTGACACCTTGGTCTGTACCGATATCCCTTGTGTTGGAACAAGGAGAATATGGGTCTTCTGAGGAGTCATTAAGCACCAACCGACCTTAGAACCCTAAATTGACGCAACCTTGGCCATAGAACAGTAGCAGTATGCTACACTCATTGAGGCTAAACTCTCGCGATGGTTCTGGCCGCAAGAAAAGATTGCGACGCTGGAGTTATGACCGATTGTGGGTAGTCAGTGATATTGAGATCCTCTGGAACCCAGTTACTATTTTCTAGGACAGGTCTTAACCAACAAAACTGAAAGAGGGTAGTACCTAAACTTCATGCTGGCCTAAACTCTAAGGGCTGTCTTGTGTGACTTGTGTGCCTTATCATGTTTGCCTTCGTGAATACTTGTGGTGTGCTTTATCATAACATCATACCATCATAACATCGCATGTATCCTGCATAAGGACTGACCCATTTCAAAGACAAGAGGGTTTCATATTTGCTCTGTTTTGTAGGACATCATGATGCCTGTGCGAAGGAATACTATCCGGCTCAACTTTGTTCACCCACCTGATTTGCTTAAAGAATTGGTAGACAGAATTCCAAATACTACTTCCTTCATCCAGAGGCATGGTTCTCTTCTCGGTTTAGTCACTTCAAAGTAGGACCAACAGCTGATGAGTGTCCTGACCCAGTTTTATGATCCACTATATCATTGCTTCACCTTTCAAGACTTCCAGCTGGTCCCTACCCTGGAAGAATTCTCTGATTTGCTTGGTATCCCTGTTTTGGAGCAGACTCCATTCACTGGTTGGGAAAAGACTCTTAGGCTTGAGGAGATTGCTGCAGCCCTTCCATTGACCACCAAAGAGGTAATGGATAACTGGGTGACTAGAAGCGGAGTTAAGGGCTTTTTGGCTAAGTTTCTGATCGGTAAAGCTAACAGTTTCTAGAATGACTTAGACTTCAGGGCGTACGAAGACATTCTGGCTCTCCTAATCTATGGTCTGGTGTTGTTTCCAAATCCTGATAACTTTGTTAATGTCAGTGCCATAAGGATCTTCATGTCTCGGAATCCGGTACCCACTCTCTTGGGTGATATCCTACAACAACTTTATGCTCGTACTGCTCGAAGACGGGGAACTCTGTGGTGTTGTGCTCCTTTGTTAGTGAGGTGGTTTATTTCGCACCTCCCTAAGTTCGTGCTGAAGAACAAAGAAGGAAGAGGCTGGGCTCATAGGTTAATGTCTCTCACTGATAATGACATCATTTGGACTCTCAGAGGTTTGGATGAGGTAGCTGTTATTGATCGTTGCGGAGAATATCCTAATGTTCCATTGATCGGTACTCGGGGAGGAATCTCTTATAACCCATGTTTAGCTCTCCGTCAGTTTGGAAGGGCCAGAAGAGCAGGACCTCATGAGATGTTGGTACCTCACATCAGTTTTGAGTTTCAGGTAGATAGTGACGAGCTGCACCGTAGATTCATCAAGGCTTGGGACAGAATTCACAAGGCTGAGCCACATGAGTTGGGACCGAAGACTTCTCTGCCTATGGAACCCTACTACAAATGGGTCCGCATCCGTGCTCAGAAGTTAGGTATGCCATATGAAGCTGTCAGGCCTATCATTCTTGAATTTCCTGATAGAGACGGGGTTCCTCCAACTGTACTTCCTCCTTAGATACCCAATGATGTTGATACACTAAAGAGGTCTTGGGCGCAACTACATGAAGAACGGGATTCTTATCGGGAAAGGTTCAATGAACAGGAACAGAAGATCCAGAAGTTGACCAAGCAATTGGAGAACGAGCGGATCTTGAATGACTATATCTGTACTGAGAAGAAGAGGCCATGGGAGCACTGATGGGCTTTGGATATTCTTTTACAGCTTTTATTTCCTTTTCAGTATTTTCATTATCGTAACGCCTAAGGGCAATTTCTTGAACAATTTAAAGTTTGAATCTAATAAAGTGTGTTTCCTTTTTGTCTACAAAGTTGAATCCCGATTGTCTTTGAAAACATAAATCATACGCATTCTGTTGTACCCCAAAATTTGCCCTCCCATATTCTCCAAGATTTGCTAAAAGCATGCTTCAAATCTCCCAAGGGTTGCACAGTCCAATGGCCTCCTAACAGTCAAAAATTAGGGTTTTGGTTCTAGCAAAGAAATTGAAGTTTCCAAGGGTCCAAACAAGTCCCACATGCCCATAAACATTGTCAAGCATCCTCATGCCAAGTTTCAAGACTTACAGCACAAAATTGCACAGTCAAAAACCCTAATTGCCCAATAGTCAACTGCAGGGGCAAAATGGTCATTTGACAGTCAAAAGTCAAAATTTTTGGTCAACATCTTATTTTGAAGCCACAAACATCATTTGATCAATTCTTGATCATGATTCTCAAGGCATGGCTCAAAAAGTCTCAAGATGCAAAAGTTTCCATATTTGGACAGTTGAAAAAGTCAACTGCAAATTGACCAAGGCATAACTTCCACATGGTTTATCAGAAAAATTCCATCCAAAGCTCATTTTGAAGATAATGACATTTCCTACAACTCATCTTCACACTTCAAGTCCAAGAAATGCCCTCACAAAAAGTTATTAATCTCAACATTATAGGTCATTTTCAAAAGTCAACAAAAAGGCACTTTAAGTCAAGGACCATAACTTGAGATTGGTAAATCATAATGACATGGGACCAAAGACATTGGTTAGAGGACTTCAAGACCTTTCCAAAATGTCCAAGAACATGATCAAAGCTTAAAAATTGAGCAAGATATGACTTGTGGAAGTTGGGAAATTTTTGGGAATTTTGAAAAGTCAACTTTGCTTCAAATGCCTCAAAATTGCTAATGGGTCACAATTTCTTCCAAGAATCATCACCCAAAAGCTATGCACGACCCATTGACCAAAAGGGGAGTTATTTTATTATTTTTAATTAATTAATTGAGTTTATTATCCTATTAATTTATTTAATTAAAATTAAATATAAGAAAAATGCTAAAACATATTTTCCAAATCCTTTTGTGCAGCATATTTTCTCATTAAGGCCTCAATATTTCGTGCATACTCAAAAAGGCAAGAATCTCCCATGATTGACAATGTTTTGATGGAAAAAAGATTGAAAAGATCATGGAAAATCACAAATTTGAAAAGCATTAAAACATGGATTTTGGACTTGTTTTGTTAACCTAAATCATTCCTCATACATATACAAACACAACCCTAATCAAAAGAACGGGCATGCTGCGCTGAAACCTTAAAACAAACTTTGCATTTTTTTCAAAAAAAACTTGAAACTGTTTTGATAGCTAGAGCATAATTCAAGGCCTCAAAACTATTTCACAAGCTTGCCAAGACGACCAGGAATCTTTTCCAATCGAAATCAAGCCTCCATACATCCAGAACTGGTTGAACCACGTTGCCCTGTTCCCAAATATTTTCATATTCGTGTTTTGATTTGCATACCTTTTCCATATGTTTTAAGCACTGATTTATACTAACATGAGAATTCTAAAGCCGTTGGCATTCTTTGATTGAACTTTTAAGCCTTGTACACGAATCCACCATGGAAGCTGCCTAGGGTTTCAGAGGTTTGAAATTGGGGTTTCTTTCCTGTGAAAAAATTGGACCATAAGACCAGCACCATTGGAATCGTGACAACAAGACGGACTGAACCCACACCTCGCGCCCAATTTATCTTTGCCCAGTGCTTAATCGCTATTTTTCCTGGTCCTGTTTAGTGGGGGTTTAAAACCCCCGCTATTTGCTTTTATTTGCAGGTACAAAACGAGGAAGAAGCCTGCGTGTCATGGCATGATTGGGACATTCAAATTTCCAGCGCGTTTTTTTGTGTTGAATATCATTAACCTTTATTTCTTGTTATAATATTTGATGTCCAGAATTATTACAAACGCGTTGGATGGCATAGTGGTTGGGAAAAGGACTAGCAAGCCTTGGGACCTGGGTTCGATTCCCAGGTCCCCTTGTATATTTCATATTTTTTCCTCTAATCTGTTCCAATGCAGCATGCTCTCCAGTGGTCTATCAAACACCCAACGCCTAGGCCTTCCACATGTCCCAGGAGATGAATCCAAAGATCAGGATGTGAGGTCTATCATGCACATTAGTTGACCATGCCATACGCAAGCGCTGAAAGTCAACATGGGCTTGGGATCAGTGGGCCAAAATTGCTTGCAAAACACCTCCAAAAGGGCCTGAGAACCCCCCAATGTTTGTATACTTTTTTAATTTCTTCTCTTCTCTTTTCTTTTTTTTTTCTTTTATTCTTTTGATCACTTTTATTTAATTTATTCCAAATAATTTTTATCATACAAAAAAATCAGAAAAGTCAAAAAATAAAAATATGTTTTATTAATATTAATTTCTATTAATTTTGTAAATAAATTCTAAATAACCAAATTAGTTTAATTTTAGGTTTAATTTTAATGTTATTTTCTTAAATAAATAAAATACATAAAAATTAGGTTTAGCATTTTCATTCTTTTTTTCCTCAATAAATAAGTTTTATTCTTATTATTATTAACCATTAATTATTTTGTAAATAAACTTGTCATTAAATAATTAGGTTAAATTAGGTCAAACTTAAACATTTTTCTTTAATAAATTAAAAACAAACTAGAATTAGGGTTTTTATTTTTATAATTTCAATTAATCTTCCTTTTTTTTTCATAAATAC
Source organism: Vicia faba (assembly GCA_948472305.1). Classification (NCBI taxonomy): domain Eukaryota; kingdom Viridiplantae; phylum Streptophyta; class Magnoliopsida; order Fabales; family Fabaceae; genus Vicia; species Vicia faba. The sequence continues at coordinate 1,210,656,790 of OX451736.1, read as the reverse complement.
AAAAACTCCAAAAATAACTTCTTTTTCTCATTAAATCATTAATTAACCTTTAATTTTAATTTAATTTCTTCAAAGGGTCCAACGCCCTCGCACTCGATTCTAATTTATTTTCGCATTTATTTTTATTTTGTGGACATAATGTATTTGCCCCGAAGCCTTGTAATAGATAATTAGGATATTTACTTTCCGCACTTTTATTTAAATCGGGTCTTGGTTTAATTTGGCGATGTAGACCCGCGCCTTGTAATAGCGTAGGACTTTTATTTTTCCGCATTTTAATTCCTGCACCTTTAAACTGTTGAAGAACATGAAAGAATGTATGCCCAAATAAAAATCAAAGCGTAGATCACCAAATGCATGACAAGAATAAAATATGACTGAAAATGACACACAATTCACACACCACTCCTAGGGTACGCCTCACTGTTGCCTTGCCCCTCGAAACGTGGTCGTCGAGTAGAGGACGTTTTAGTAAGTCCTCATGTCCATGAACATGGCATGGGGGTAGCTTCTAAGGTGTCCTACTATTGCTCTGGTGACCACACTGTCCCTAAACTCGAATTGACCCGAACACCTCCAATGGTGGTGCTACCTACCTCTCAATGGTGGGATGGCACTACCTTAAGGACATTTACACAGACTAATTCCTTAGGGTAGGTAGATGACTCGTAGATACTTGCTCTAATTCAAAACAAATCAAAAACTTCTTTTCACACCGACACTTTGCAAAAAGCTTTCAAAAACAACTTTTCAAACACTCTTGAGGACTGATACAAGAGTCGAACTGAAATTTTAAACGGAACTTTTTCAAACCCACTCACCTTGAAAAGCAAACAAAAATTTTGAAAACACAAATGAGCAAGTATCTAAGAGCCCATGGATAACCATGGATAGAAAGGGTGCTAACACCTTCCCTTTCTATAAATCTACCTCCCGAACCGAGAACTAATCTCAATAAGGAATTTTTCTGTGCTTTTGTCCTTTCCATGTTGGAGAAAATAAAAGACGGTGGTGACTCCTGCTTACCGCGACATTTCGCGAACCAGCGTTAAACAGTCAGTTCCAGATCCACCGATCACAGAACTGGCGACTCTGCTGGGGACTAACTTAAAGTGAGGTGTACCTTAGGATAGTTCATAACTGTGTTTTCAATTGTTTTGACTTGCTTGCTTTAAATTGTGGGTTGCATCGGAGTTACATAGATCCTAACCCGGATCTGGGGATACCCTGTTTAGGTAGCATAAGTTGTGAGGGACCTGTCCGGCGTAGACCGACATGGGTGAAGCAGTGGCTACGTTGGTGTGGCGCCTTGGTCTGTACCGATATCCCTTGTGTTGCAACGAGGAGAATATGGGTTTTCTGAGGAGTCATTAAGCACCAACAGACCTTAGAACCTTAAACGACACAACTTGGCCAATAGAACAGTAGCAGTATGCTACGCCCATTGAGGCTAAACTCTCGTGATGGTTCTGGCCGCAAGAAAAGATTGCGATGCTGGAGTTATGACCGATTGGGGGTAGTCAGTGATATTGGGATCCTCTAGAACCCGGATACTTCTGATAGGACAGGTTTTGAGCCCACCAACTTCAAGAGGGTAATACCTGAACTTCATGCTGGCCTAAAATCTAAGGGCTCTTTTGTGTGACTTGTGTGCTTTCATACTTGAACTACTTGCATACTTGTTATCTGACACTTGAGTTTCTTGCAGGTTTTGTTTACAGTCCTTAATCTGGACTCATAACAGGGTTTACCTACATTACCCCAGGCATAGCATAACATCATACCATTGCATACATCCTGCAAAAGGACTAACCCGTTTCAAGGATCTCAAGGGTCTGTGATGTAGGTCATGATGAACAAAATGTCTAGCAAGGGGCAAAGGGGATTTATTTTCCTCTAGCCAAGGTTATCAGGGGCTATGACCCACTGGATATGGTGAGCCTTTGACCCTTGAAGAAGGACTCTCTACAACATGAAGTTCCTTCAATCAAGCTACCGGTTTCCAGTTCTGACAATCTTCTTGTTTACCCCGCGAGGTCCTTGAAAACATTGCATGCATATCATGCATATTAGTGCATTACAGGTACCCTTGTTGCAGGTCACTTACCTTTCTCACTGTTTATTTCAGCAATGGCTTCCCAACAAGATAACCAGGGACCTCATGCTCAAGAGACTCAGTTCAGGGAGATCTTTTTAAGCCTATCCAAGGGGAAGGAAGAGCTGAGAACACTCCTCACGGGGACTTTGGTCAGGAACAGTGCTGAGGACGACAAGGACGAACGGATGAAACGTCTAAAAGCTGAGGTAGACATATTGAAAACCCAGATGCTGGGGCAAAGGGCTCTCATCCAAAGTTTAGCCCGGGAGCAAGGAGAGCTGAGGGCCATGATCAGTCAGCTTCATCAAGACATGAAGCAACCAACCCAAGTCAGGGATCAAGTCATTAATCAGCCTCCAAGAAGTCAATGGTTTGGGCCTCTCCAAGCTGCTACTACTTCACAGGTCCAACAACGACCTCGCCAAGAACAACGGACTGATCAAAGCAAGCCAGACAAGCCTAAAAGGCAGTTCACCAAGCTCAACGTGTCACCGTCTCAAGCTTTACAACAATTGTTGAGGTTGAATCTGGTGACGTTAAGGGACCCTCCTAAGAATCCCAACACAGCCTCCCCAAAGTACAATCCTGAGGAAAGATGTGCATACCACTCTGACAGTCCAGGACATGACACCGACGACTGCTGGGCTCTGAAGAATAAGATCCAAGATCTTATTAATGAAAGAGCTGTGGATTTCACCCAGATGGGCCAGGCTGAATGCTCCTGTCATCCCTACAACATGCACCAGTTGAAGTAACAAGCCCTGAGACTAGAAGACTTTTGCTCATTAGAATTTTTCAAATTGTAATTTTCTTTTGTTCAAACATTTACTCATGTTAAACGTTGTTATTTCATTAATGCATCGCACATGTCTGCTTTGAAGTAATTATTTCGTATTCACTATATTGCAAGTTGCTTTCATTTTGATGTCAACTCTCAATTAATAATTCTAAGCCTCTTGAGGGAGGATGACAAAAACGATACCACGATCTACAGTATGCTTTTGAACAGACCCCACTGATGAGGTACAGGCATTGTTTCAATCCCTAAACACTGGAGTTATAAGGAAGATAATCCCTCGTCAACCCCTCTGAGCCAAAGAAGTAGGAGTTTCTCTTTTCGAGAATTAAAACCCTTTATCATAACCTGGGGCAGGGTAGTTCTCTCAGTTGATCCACGTGCGTAACAAATGGCACCAAAGAGGTCCTTACAAAAAGAAAATAAGACAGTGATGATTCTGAATAGTCAAAAGGATAGGCAGTCACTATATCTCAAAAAATAAAAACCCAATAAGTCAAAACCTATGAAGGAGACTTACAAAACTGGGGCATCCCGCTGACTGTAATCACAAAAGAAACAGTTCAGGCAAAATTTAGGGATAGCAAAATCAAAAAGAAAGAGGTCATACAAACCCTCAACAAAAACAAAAATGACTGCCTATTCAAATAAGCGTTCAACATCTGAATCATCACTGGAATATCAGGACAAAGACCCAAACAAGGTCAAACGCACGATCGGCTGAGTTTAGGATTGAAGAACATCACGAAGAGCGGGTGGGTACAAATAATTTGAGCCTTTATCCCTTGCTTCTTAAACCATGAACCAGGCCACGTTATAACCCTTAAAAAGTCCTAGCTGAAGCATGGTTTAGTTCGAAGGCATACTGTTACGAAAGGTATCCTGACTCCTTAAGGCTTGCGGTAAAATAATGAGTTGACATCACAATTTACAAAACTTGGTTGTTTTACTAAAACTTCATTTTCAAAAATTTCAAGACAGACATAAGCGTTGCATTTTAACATAACCTTGTTTGCATATGACTTTTTGCTTGAACAGTAGAGAAATCCGCACGACGAATATCCAGTGAACAAAATCTTCTCAACAAAAGCTCAAACGGAAGAAGCACTTCCAATCAAGGGGCATACATAACCATGGTCTATTATCTGGGGCAGTCCAATCAAGATTCGGAGAATCTCTCAAAGGCCAAACAGCCTGGGGCAAATCTCCGCCTGAGTCACTTGGGGCATTCCAGCAACAAATCTTGCATGACCAAACATCTTCTGATAGCATGGCAACACAACAACAGGGGCACCTCCCTACATTCTGAGAACGTGGACATAGTCGAAAAAAATACTACGCACGATAAAAGACCCGCTAGGTTGACATACCTAGGCAAAAATTAGGGCTTCCCGGCGAACCAAAAGGGTTCGGGCAAAAATAAGGGATGAAAAGAAAAATCTGGACACCCGGCAAGTCGAAAACCTGAAAAGGCGGCTTGGGCAAAAATGGGTATCCCGGTGGACTGAAAACCCGAAAGGGTGGTCCTGGCAAAAGTTAGGGATCAAAGCGTACGACTATGTCCCGACATCTCGTCACTTGCCTACGAGAAGAAGATTTGTCAATCGGCAGTCATCAAACACCTTCACAGGTCTTCCTCTCCCACCTCAGAAACAGAGGCAATGATGAGTTGTCCAAACGATCTAATTGCTCTATCCGCCAAGGTATCAAGGTGAATTCAGCTGAAGGACGTAACCAGTATATCTTAACTTCCCAGAGAGTGAGCCAGCAAGTCAATGTTTTCTCCCCAAGCAAAGCTATTAGCCTCAAGGAAGTTGGGTATTCCCAGCAGATCTCAACATTCCTCAGCAATATACGGACATTCTTAACAAGCATCCCCGGCAGTATTGGTCTAAGATTGTTCCCCGGCGGTATACCAGATATTCAGCGGAGCCACTTCCCCAATATATCTCAAAGATTTCCCCAGGAGAGTCCAGTATAGTTCAAGATTTCCCCAGGAAAGTTTGAATCCATCTCCCCAGCAGGAAGCTCATCCCCAGTAGATTCTGGAAGCTTTCCCCCTACAGAGCACGAACGCGTCCCCCGGCTTTATTCAAAGGTTATTTCCCTACCAGGATATAACTAGGTTATCCTTAACCAAAAGCCACGAAAAGATCGTCCTCGGCAAAGTCTTCTTACTCCCCAGTGAAGTCTATTAACACTTCCAACATAACAAACGGTATCCCCAGCGGAGTTATCATCAACATCCCAGCAAAGTACCTCTCTTCCCACAGAGTACTATTCCTCAGCAAGGTAGCTAGAGTAATTTTCTCCCCGCAGAGTAATCCATTCGCCAAGTTTATTCCCCAATGGAGTTATCTTCTCCTACCGGTATTCTTGAAACTATCATCCCCAGCGGAAACAACAAAGCACTATTCTCCAACATCATCCCAGGATGTGACTTCCCGGCACCCGTCAAGGATTTACCTTCCTAGACAAAAACATACATTCATAAACATCACATACATCCTGATACATACATGAACGCATCGCACAATCTCATTTACGTTGAGAACATCATTGCTTGATCCATATCATACATTGCATATGACTGACCTTTACCTTTCAGGAAAGATCCAGTTAAGTTCTCAGCTATATTCCAAGACTTTAGTCCGGTTCAGTTAAATCGATTCCTAAAGATTTTCCTGATGAAGACTTAGTTGAAGATTCCAAGACCTTGTCTGATTCAGTTAAATCGACTCCTAAAGATTTTTCTGATTCTTATCCAGTTAAAGGCCTTCTCTGGTCCAGTTAAATCGATTCCTAAAGATTTTTCTGATGAAGACTCAGTTGAAGATTCCAAGACCTTGTCTGGTTCAGTTAAATCGACTCTTAAAGATTTTTCTGATTCTTATCCAGTTAAAGGCCTTCTCTGGTCCAGTTAAATCGATTCCTAAAGAATTTTCTGATGAAGACTCAGTTGAAGATTCCAAGACCTTGTCTGGTTCAGTTAAATCGACTCCTAAATATTTTTCTGATTCTTATCCAGTTAAAGGCCTTCTCTGGTCCAGTTAAATCGATTCCTAAAGATTTTTCTGATGAAGACTCAGTTGAAGATTCCAAGACCTTGCCTGGTTCAGTTAAATCGACTCCTAAAGATTTTTCTGATTCTTATCCAGTTAAAGGCCTTCTCTGGTCCAGTTAAATCGATTCCTAAAGATTTTTCTGATGAAGACTCAGTTGAAGATTCCAAGACCTTGTCTGGTTCAGTTAAATCGACTCCTAAAGATTTTTCTGATTCTTATCCAGTTAAAGGCCTTCTCTGGTCCAGTTAAATCGATTCCTAAAGATTTTTCTGATGAAGACTCAGTTGAAGATTCCAAGGCCTTGCCTGGTTCAGTTAAATCGACTCCTAAAGATTTTTCTGATTCTTATCCAGTCAAAGGCCTTCTCTGGTCCAGTTAAATCGATTCCTAAAGATTTTCCTGATGAAGACTCAGTAGAAGACATCCAAGATTCTCTCATCGTAACTGTTGAGGTAGTAATCGCCCCAGGTTCTCTCATCGTTACTGTTGAGGTAGTAATCGCCCCAGATTCTCTCACCGTTACTGTTGAGGTAGTAATCGCCCCAGGTTCTCTCATCGTTACTGCTGAAGTAGTAATCGCCCCAGATTCTCTCATCGTTACTGTTGAGGTAGTAATTGCCCCAGATTCTCTCATCGTTACTGTTGAGGTAGTAATCGCCCAAGGTTCTCTCATCATTCCGTTGAGGTAGTAACCATCCCTGATTCATTCATCACCTTTTGAAGCTCTAGACTCGATTCCTGTATCTCGCCGGGGAACATCTGAAGAGGTTCTAAGATTCAATTCCTGTAACCAGTTAGGGCACATCTACACAAAGAGTTTAAAGACCAGCTCCTGTAACAGGCCAGGTAATCATTTTCTTTTTCAGGTACGCAAGTTCTCGCTAAGGAAACTCTTACGCGATCGACACCCAGATGGCATCTATAAGCCCATCCACCTATTCACCACCTCTCAACATGGCGTCTGTAAGCCCATCTTCCTGTCCATCAATCTCCAAATGGCATCTATAAGCCCATTCCCACCATCACACTGCCAACATGTGAGCGCAAATTTCTGGGCACTCTAGTGTTCAATCATCTTCCACCTTCGGATTACGAAAGGCCCGTCAGCCAATCTACATCCTCAGGTCTAAGAAGATTGAACAGGGGCAACTGTTGTACCCCAAAATTTTCCCTCCCATATTCTCCAAGATTTGCTAAAAGCATGCTTCAAAGTCTCCCAAGGGTTGCACAGTCCAATGGCCTCCTAACAGTCAAAAATTAGGGTTTTGGTTCTAGCAAAGAAATTGAAGTTTCCAAGGATCCAAACAAGTCCCACATTCCCATAAACATTGTCAAGCATCCTCATGCCAAGTTTCAAGACTTACAGCACAAAATTGCACAGTCAAAAACCCTAATTGCCCAACAGTCAACTATAGGGGCAAAATGGTCATTTGACAGTCAAAAGTCAAAAATTTTGGTCAACATCTTATTTTGAAGCCACAAACATCATTTGATCAATTCTTGATCATGATTCTCAAGGCATGGCTCAAAAAGTCTCAAGATGCAAAAGTTTCCATATTTGGACAGTTGAAAAAGTCAACTGCAAATTGACCAAGGCATAACTTCCACATGGTTTATCAGAAAAATTCCATCCAAAGCTCATTTTGAAGAGAATGAAATTTCCTACAACTCATCTTCATACTTCAAGTCCAATAAATGCTCTCACAAAAAGTTATCAATCTCAACATTATAGGTCATTTTCAAAAGTCAACAAAAAGGCACTTTAAGTCAAGGACCATAACTTGAGATTGGTAAATCAAAATGACATGGGACCAAAGACATTGGTTATAGTACTTCAAGACCTTTCCAAAATGTCCAGGAACATGATCAAAGCTTAAAAATTGAGCAAGATATGCCTTGTGGAAGTTGGGAAATTTTTGGGAAATTTGAAAAGTCAACTTTGCTTCAAATGCCTCAAAATTGCTAATGGGTCACAATTTCTTCCAAGAATCATCACCCAAAAGCTATGCACGACCCATTGACCCAAAGGGGAGTTATTTTCTTATATTTAATTAATTAATTGAGTTTATTATCCTATTAATTTATTTAATTAAAATTAAATATAAGAAAAATGCTAAAACATATTTTCCAAATCCTTTTGTGCAACATATTCTCTCATTAAGGCCTCAATATTTCGTGCATACTCAAAAAGGCAAGAATCTCCCATGATTGGCAATGTTTTGATGGAAAAAAGATTGAAAAGATCATGGAAAATCACAAATTTGAAAAGCATTAAAACATGGATTTTGGACTTGTTTTGTTAACCTAAATCATTCCTCATACATATACAAACACAACCCTAATCAAAAGAACGCGCATGCTGCGCTGAAACCTTAAAACAAACTTTGCATTTTTTTCAAAAAAAACATGAAATTGTTTTGATAGCTAGAGCATAATTCAAGGCCTCAAAACTATTTCACAAGCTTGCCAAGACGACCAGGAATCTTTTCTAATCGAAATCAAGTCTCCATACATCCAGAACTGGTAGAACCACGTTGCCCTGTTCCCAAATATTTTCATATTCGTGTTTTGATTTGCATACCTTTTCCATATGTTTTAAGCACTGATTTATACTAACATGAGCATTCTAAAGCTGTTGGCATTCTTTGATTGAACTTTTAAGCCTTGTACACGAATCCACCATGGAAGCTGCCTAGGGTTTCAAAGGTTTGAAATTGGGGTTTCTTTCCTGTGAAAAAATTGGACCATAAGACCAGCACCATTGGAATCGTGACAACAAGACGGACTGAACCCACACCTCGCGCCCAATTTATCTTTGCCCAGTGCTTAATCGCTATTTTTCCTGGTCCTGTTTAGTGGGGGTTTAAAACCCCCGTTATTTGCTTTTATTTGCAGGTACAAAACGAGGAAGACGCCTGCGTGTCATGGCATGATTGGGACATTCAAATTTCCAGTGCGTTTTTTTGTGTTGAATATCATTAACCTTTATTTCTTGTTATAATATTTAATGTCCAGAATTATTACAAACGCGTTGAATGGCATAGTGGTTGGGAAAAGGACTAGCAAGCCTTGGGACCTGGGTTCGATTCCCAGGTCCCCTTGTATATTTCATATTTTTTCCTCTAATCTGTTCCAATGCAGCATGCTCTCCAGTGGTCTATCAAACACCCAACGCCTAGGCCTGCCACATGTCCCAGGAGATGAATCCAAAGATCAGGATGTGAGGTCTATCATGCATATTAGTTGACCATGCCATACGCAAGCGCTGAAAGTCAACATGGGCTTGGGATCAGTGGGCCAAAATTGCTTGCAAAACACCTCCAAAAGGGCCTGAGAACCCCCCAATATTTGTATACTTTTTTAATTTCTTCTCTTCTCTTTTCTTTTTTTTTTCTTTTATTCTTTTGATCACTTTTATTTAATTTATTCCAAATAATTTTTATCATACAAAAAAATCAGAAAAGTCAAAAAATAAAAATATGTTTTATTAATATTAATTTCTATTAATTTTGTAAATAAATTCTAAATAACCAAATTAGTTTAATTTTAGGTTTAATTTTAATGTTATTTTCTTAAATAAATAAAATACATAAAAATTAGGTTTAGCATTTTCAGTCTTTTTTTCCTCAATAAATAATTTTTATTCTTATTATTATTAACCATTAATTATTTTGTAAATAAACTTGTCATTAAATAATTAGGTTAAATTAGGTCAAACTTAAACATTTTTCTTTAATAAATTAAAAACAAACTAGAATTAGGGTTTTTATTTTTCTAATTTCAATTAATCTTCCTTTTTTTTTCATAAATACAAAAACTCCAAAAATAACTTCTTTTTCTCATTAAATCATTAATTAACCTTTAATTTTAATTTAATTTCTTCAAAGGGTCCAACGCCCTCGCACTCGATTCTAATTTCTTTTCGCATTTATTTTTATTTTGTGGACATAATGTATTTGCCCAGAAGCCTTGTAATAGATAATTAGGATATTTACTTTCCGCACTTTTATTTAAATCGGGTCTTGGTTTAATTTGGCGATGTAGACCCGCGCCTTGTAATAGCGTAGGACTTTTATTTTTCCGCATTTTAATTCCTGCACCTTTAAACTATTGAAGCACATGAAAGAATGTATGCCCAAATAAAAATCAAAGCGTAGATCACCAAATGCATGACAAGAATAAAATATGACTGAAAATGACACACAATTCACACACCACTCCTAGGGTACGCCTCACTGTTGCCTTGCCCCTCGAAACGTGGTCGTCGAGTAGAGGACGTTTTAGTAAGTCCTCATGTCCATGAACATGGCATGGGGGTAGCTTCTAAGGTGTCTTACTATTGCTCTGGTGACCACACTGTCCCTAAACTCGAATTGACCCGAACACCTCCAATGGTGGTGCTACCTACCTCTCAATGGTGGGATGGCACTACCTTAAGGACATTTACACAGACTAATTCCTTAGGGTAGGTAGATGACTCGTAGATACTTGCTCTAATTCAAAACAAATCAAAAACTTCTTTTCACACCGACACTTTGCAAAAAGCTTTCAAAAACAACTTTTCAAACACTCTTGAGGACTGATACAAGAGTCGAACTGAAATTTTAAACGGAACTTTTTCAAACCCACTCACCTTGAAAAGCAAACAAAAATTTTGAAAACACAAATGAGCAAGTATCTAAGAGCCCATGGATAACCATGGATAGAAAGGGTGCTAACACCTTCCCTTTCTATAAATCTACCTCCTGAACCGAGAACTAATCTCAATAAGGAATTTTTCTGTGCTTTTGTCCTTTCCATGTTGGAGAAAATAAAAGACGGTGGCGACTCTTGCTTCCGCGACATTTCGCGAACCAGCGTTAAACAGTCAGTTCCAGATCCACCGATCACACATTCCATGCATCATATGCATAACAGGTACTCTTTTTCTACATGTTGCTTAATCTTCTTCGCTGTTTATTTCAGCAGTCATCATGAATTCTGAGCCTACTACTGAACAAGCTATCAAGGCCCTCCAGGCCCAGAACGCCCAGTTTCAAGAGTTGGTCATGAGCTTAGCCCAGGGTCAACAGGAATTGAAGACTCTTCTTTTGAAGAAGAAGAAGAAGAGGATTGTGTTGTTTAACACCGGACGCAGATATGGGAATACACTGCAGAATGAGGCTGATCTGGCTACTTCCTCTGTAGGGAAAGATAGTCCCCAAGGGGGAAGGGTTCCTAGTCCCGTGGTCTCCGACAACGAGACAGATTACAATGATGAACAGTACCCTCCTGCTGAGGACAGGTACAAACAGCTAGAGGATCGCCTAAGTGCTATGGAGATTCAACATGTGCATGGGTTGGATTTTAGAGATCTAGGTTTATCTTCTGGGGTGGTGATCCCACACAAGTTCAAGGCACCTGCCTTTGCGAAGTACGACGGGGTTTCCTGTCCTAAGCTGCATCTCAGATCATATGTAAGGAAGATCCAACCTTACACTGCAGACAAGAATATATGGATCCATTTCTTCCAGGATAGTCTTTCAGGTACTCAACTCGAATGGTTCTATCAGCTGGATGGAGCCAGTATTCGTAACTGGGAGGACTTGGCTAATGCATTTTATAAGCAGTATCAGTATAATTCCGACCTTGCTCCCACGCGTACCCAACTCCATGGTATGTCACTTGGGTCGGGTGAAGGTTTTAAGGAGTATGCGCAAAAGTGGAGAGACCTGGCTGGAAGGGTGCAGCCACCTTTGACTGACCGTGAGCTTGTGGACATGTTCTTGGGGACCCTGTCTGGTCCGTTCTTCAACCATCTGATTGGGAATTCTTCTGCTGGGTTTACAGATCTGATCTTAACAGGTGAAAGGATAGAAGCTGGTATCAAGTTGGGGAAGATACAGAAAGGTGCCTCCTCGAGTACTGAAAAGAAACCCTTCAAGAAGGAATCTAGTGTTGTTTATGGTTCGAGGAAATAGAATAAACCGGAACACCGCCAAGCTTTCAACGCAATGGTAATCTCAAAGCCTGCTACTGCTCCTCAACAATACAACCAACCAAGGGGTGAGAGACCCAAAAGGCAGTACACTCGGCTCAGTATGACCCTGTCTCAGATATTGCCACAACTACTGTCCACCAATCTGGTAACGGTCAAAGAAGCTCCGAAGGTGGTGAACACAACATCTCCAAAGTACAATCCCAATGCCCGCTGCGCTTATCACTCTGACAGCCCGGGGCATGCTACGGATGATTGTTGGGCTCTGAGGAATAAGGTTCAGGACCTTATTGATGCTAAAGAAATACAGTTCGAGGCGCCCGAAAGGCCCAATGTTGTGACTGCTCCCATGCCCCAACATGGAGTGAATGCTGTTGAGGAAGACCTGTATGTAGCCTCTGTGGATGATATTGTTACTCCGTTGTTGACTGTCAAGAGGAACCTGTTGCTAGCCGGTTTATTTCCGGGATGTAGTAAAGGTTGCCATCTATGTGTTGTTTCACCTGCTGATTGTCCTTTGCTGAAGTCAGGCGTCCAAAACCTGATGGATAGCAAAGAGATCTTGTTCGAGAAGATTGTTGTTCCTACTGTCCTTGTTGAAGAAGTGTCCATTGTTACTATTTTCAACAACCCTCCTAAGGCTCCCTCAAAGAAGCCTTTCAAAATCATGTCCACTCAGAAGATTGCTCCTATCATCATCACTGTTCCGGGGCCCCTCCCCTATACGTTTGACAAAGCTGTCCCTTGGCACTATGGGGCAGATGTTTATCTGTTTGGAGTAAAACAAGAGTTTGATACTAGTACCGGCATCAGTAACATCACCGGGCCTGCCAAAGTCACTCATAGTGGTAGGCTCTTCTCACCTGATATTGCGCCACCAACTATTCAGAGGCCTATTGTCATTACAACTGCAAGTGTGCCCACTTCCCCGCCTGACCAAGTTCCTGCTTCTACCCCTGCTGCCGAGTCATCTGACGCTCGGGGCAAAGGGATTGCTACTGATGTGCCTGCCCAGATGGAGGCACCAAAGACAACCAATGTTGAAGCTTCCAAGCAAGAGATGGAAGAGATTCTCAAGATTATCAAGAAGAGTGATTTTAATGTGGTTGAGCAGCTGGGGCACACCCCATCAAAGATTTCTATGCTATCACTGTTGTTGTGTTCAGAGGCCCATGCCAAGGCCCTGATTACCTTCCTGAAGACGGCCCACGTGCCACAAGAGACGTCAGCTGATCAATTTACCGAGTGTGTATCCAACTTAACTGCTGATAATGGGTTGGGTTTCTCTGACGCCGGTCCGACTGCTAAGGGGAAGAACCATAACGATGCCCTGCATGTCTCCATTGAATGTAGGGGCACTACTCTTGCCCATGTGCTGGTTGACACTGGTTCCTCGTTGAATGTATTGCCCAAGAAAGCTTTAGACAGGTTGGATTGCGAGGGTTTGGAGCTGAAGCCTAGTAACATTGTTGTCCGGGCCTTTGACGGGTCCAAAAGGATGGTACATGGTGAAGTTGACATTCCAATCAGGGTTGGTTCTCAGGTCTTTGATTCTACTTTCTATGTGATGGACATCCGACCATCCTATTCTTGCTTGCTGGGTCGCCCTTGGATCCACAAGGCTGGAGCTGTGACCTCCACTTTACATCAGAAACTGAAGTACCCGGTCATAGGGAAGATTGTTACAGTGCATGGGGAGGAAGAATATATGGTCAACCATCTTAACTCGTTCCGGTACATAGAGATGGATGGGGAATTCATTGAGACCCGCTTTGAACACTTTGAAGAGGTGCCTCAGACACTGGCGTCAGCAGAGACTGTGACTGAAGAAGACTCTCCTTTGAAGATGGCTTCCTTAAACAATGCTCGGGCTGTGATTAAGAAGGGTGAGTGTGCAAACTGGGGCCGACTTCCTGATTTCACTACGAAGATTGACAAGTTTGGTTTGGGTTTCACTGCAGAAGCTCAAAGGGTTGTTCGTAAAGCAAGGATTGGAAGACCTCCAGTGTTCATCACCAACCCGGGAGTGAATGCTATTGAAGACGACGTGGAGGAATCCGAATTTGACAGTTGGATCTACCCAACGACCAACGATGGACCAAGCAACTAGACGGCGAAAGACTTTGTACCTATTACTTTTGTCACTCAGTAATGAACTCCTTTGTTTTTAATTTGTAACAGACAATAATTTGAAACTTTATGGCCCGGTGTCTTACCCGGGGCACCGTGGCTTCATTTGTGAGGGCTTATTATTTGTCATTTTCATATATCATTAATAAAAGCATTGGACGTTTTTTGCATTTCAAATCTTGCGCTCCTTTTCTTTCTTTATTATATATTGCAAAACAGCTATATTTACACACACTCACCTATACAGGTTCCAATCCACCCTGGATCTCACTGGTAACGACTCTGCTACTTCCAGTTATGACTTCGAAAATCCGATCAACTTAGCCGAAGACGAAGGTGAAGATGATTGCGAGGTGCCTGGTGAGCTTGCAAGACTGTCACTCCAGGAAGAGAGGGCCATTCAGCCACATGAAGAGCCAGCGGAAACGGTAAATCTGGGTACTGAGACAGACAGAAAGGAAGTCAAGATTGGTGCTAATCTGGAGCTCAGTGTGAAACAGCGATTAATTCAGATGTTGCATGATTATGTGGAAATCTTTGCCTGGTCCTACGAAGACATGCCTGGGTTGGATACCGACATTGTGGTCCATCACTTGCCTACCAAGGAAGAATGCCCTCCGGTAAAACAAAAGGTCCGCCGTATGCGTCCAAAGATGTCCGAGAAAATCAAAGCTGAGGTTATGAAACAATTTGATGTCGGGTTTCTAGAAGTGACTTCTTACCCTCAGTGGGTTGCCAACGTGGTTCCGGTACCAAAGAAAGATGGTAAGGTCCGAATGCATGTTGATTACAGGGATTTGAACAGGGCGAGCCCTAAGGATGATTTCCCTCTTCCGCATATCGACGTTCTGGTTGACAACACTGCTCAGCATAAAGTATTCTCCTTCATGGACGGCTTCTCCGGTTATAATCAGATCAATATGGCTCCTGAAGACATGGAGAAGACCACTTTTGTTACTCAGTGGGGCACCTTTTTCTACAAGGTCATTCCTTTTGGGTTGAAGAATGCTGGGGCAACCTACCAACGTGCCATGGTTGCTTTGTTTCATGACATGATCCATCATGAGATTGAAGTATATGTCGATGATATGATTTCAAGGTCCAAAACTGAGGAGGAACACCTTGACCATCTGCAGAAGCTGTTTGACCGTCTGAAATTATACAAGCTGAGGTTGAACCCGAACAAGTGCACCTTTGGGGTAAGATCTGGAAAATTACTAGGTTTCGTCGTAAGTGACAAAGGTATTCAAGTGGACCCTGCCAAGGTGAAAGCCATACAAGAGATGCCAGTTCCCAAGACAGAGAAAGAAGTCAGAGGCTTTCTAGGACGGCTGAACTACATTGCCCGATTCATCTTGCACCTAACTGCTACCTGTGAACCAATCTTCAAGATACTGAAGAAAGATCAAGTGGTACGTTGGAACGATGAATGTCAGTCCGCTTTCGAAAGAATCAAAGAGAATCTCTAAGAGACACCCATTCTTATGCCACCGGTTGAAGGGAGACCTCTAATATTATACTTGACAGTACTGGACAACTCAATGGGGTGTGTGCTGGGGCAGCATGACGAGTCTGGCCGAAAAGAGCACGCTATTTACTACCTTAGCAAAAAGTTTACCGACTGTGAGACCCGATACTCACTGCTCGAGAAAACTTGATGCGCTTTGGTATGGGTTGCTCGCCGGCTGAGACAGTATATGTTGACTCACACTACTCTGTTGATTTCAAAAATGGATCCAATCAAGTACATATTCGAAAAGCCTGCCTTGTCCGGAAGAATAGCAAGATGGCAAATGATCTTGACAGAATATGACATCCAGTACACAACTCAGAAAGCAATCAAGGAAAGTGTGCTGGCAGACCATTTGGCACATCAGGCAATGGATGACTACCAGTCCATGAACTTTGAATTTCCAGACGAGAATATCATGGTAGTAACTGATTGTGAAGTACCCGGACCGGATGAAGGACCTGAGGAAGGATCCCGATGGTCTATGCACTTCGATGGAGCCTCCAACGCTTTGGGTAATGGTATCGGTGCTGTGATCATATCCCCTAAAGGCACTCATACTCCACTTACTGCCCGACTATGTTTCAACTGCACCAACAACATGGCGGAGTATGAAGCATGCATCATGGGTCTTCAAGCTGCAATTGACTTAAGGATCAAGTTTCTGAGTGTCTTCGAAGATTTCGCTCTCGTGATCAGTCAGATCAAAGGCGAGTGGGATACGAAACACCCAAATCTTATTCCTTACAAGGAGTACGTGTTGACATTGATCCCCCATTTCGAGGAGATAACCTTTGAACATTTCCCAAGAGAGGAGAATCAGTTGGCGGACGCGCTAGCTACGATGTCTTCTATGTTCAAAGTCAAATGGGACAACGAGGCTCCCCGGATCATTATCTGGAAATTGGATGAACCTGCACATTGCTGTGATCTTGAGGCTGAAGAGGTAACTGAAAAACCTTGGTATCATGAAGTGAAAAGGTACTTGGAAGCTCAAGAATACCCCGAGGGTGCATCTGTTAATGACAAGAAGTTTCTGAGAAGGTTCGCGGTAAAATTCTTCCTCAGCAATGACATTCTCTACAAGTGAAACCATGATTCAACCTTGTTGCGTTGTGTGGATAAGACTGAAGCAGAAAAGATCATGGCAGAGCTGCATGAAGGTACCTTCGGAACTCATTCCAGTGGACATACCATGGCAAAGAAAATCCTTCGGGCAGGATATTTCTGGTCCACAATGGAAGCCGACTGTTATCAGCATTCTCGGACATGTCACAAATGCCAGATCTACGCTGATAAGGTGCATGTTCCTCCAGTTCCTCTGAACGTCTTGACAGCACCTTGGCCTTTTGTAATGTGGGGCATTGATATGATCGGCGAAATCAGACCTACAACATCCAACGGGCATCGCTTCATCCTGGTAGCGATTGATTACTTTAAAAAGTGGGTCGAAGCAGCTTCCTTCGCTACGGTAACCAAGAACGTCGTGGCACGGTTCATTCGGCACAACCTGATATGTCGATACGGTGTACCTGAGAGGATCATTATGGATAATGGTACCAATCTTAATAATAAGATGACCACTGAGCTCTGCGAGTAATTCAAGATACAGCACCACAACTCTTCTCCTTACCGGCCGAAGATGAATGGGGTTGTCGAAGCGGCGAATAAGAATATCAAGAAGATTGTGCAGAAGATGACAGTGACCTATAAAGATTGGCATGAGATGTTACCGTTTTCTCTTCATGGGTACCGTACCTCAGCAAGGACGTCAACAGGGGCAACACCCTTTTCCTTGGTCTATGGCATGGAGGCAGTCTTGCCTATTGAAAGTGTAGGTGCGAAAAGTTTGTTTTGTTTTTTGAAAGAGCAACTACCCAGGAGAAATCTACCTACTCTAAGGAATTAAGCTGTGTAAGAGTCCTTTAGACAGTACTATCCCACTATTGAGAAGTAGGTAGCACCGCTGTTGGAGTTATTCGGGTCAATTCGATTATTAGGGACATGTGTGGTCACCAAAGCAATAGTAGGACGACTTAGCGGTAACCCTAATGTCTTAGATCATTTTTTATTGAGGCAACCGTTTCGAGGCAACTTTTTGATCTTTAGACAGGAGGGCGACCTCTAAAACACCCTATACTCAATGACCATGTTCGAGGCAACCAAGTGAGGCGTACCCTAGGAGTGGCATGTACATGTGTGTCAAATTCAGTTAAGATTATCTTGTACATGTTATTTGTAAGCTACGCTTTGATTTTATTTTTCAGACAAGTCTTGCATGCATAATTAACAGTTAATAATTGCGGAAAGTAAATTGCGGAAAATGAATCTATGCTATTACAAGGCGTCGGGTTTTACATTGCCAAAAACATAACCCTTTGGAAAATAAATGCGAGAAAATAAAGAAAGCGATAAAAGCCTAATTATCTATTACATTCTCGGAGCAGATACATAAATATAATCAAAGTAAAAAATAAATAGGCGCGCGAAAGATTGAATCGGGACGTCCTTAGGGTTTTGACCCTTTTTTGAGAAAAAATGAGTTTTGGTCCTTTTTTGCAATTAATGAAATTAAACCTAATTTACTAATTAATGAATTAATTAAAATAAAAAGTATTTTTATGTTTTTTAGGTCTTAATGAAAATAAAAAGAAAAGGAAATTAAAATTATCAAAAGAAACCCTAATTCTAGATTGATTTTATTTATTATGAAAAAGATTAAAATTGTCCTAATTAGACAACTAAACTAATTAATTAAAATTTATTTACAAAATAAAAATAATAAATAATAAAATAAATAATATTTACATTTTTTATTGTCTGAATTTATTATGAAAATAAAGGTTTGTTAATTAAATACTAATAATAATAATAATAATTAATAATAATAATAAAAGAAAATAAAAAAATAAAAAGGAAAGAACAAAGAAACCAGGGGGGGTTGATGGCCCAACATAGAGGTGTGTTCTGGAAATCTGGCCCATTAATGATCAAGCCTTGTTTGACTTCTGGAATTAGCTATACATATGGTTGACTGAGGATCATAATGACCATCATCTCCTGGCCATTGGATTACTGCTTGTAGACACCTGGCGCCTGGGATTGGAAGGAATATGGTGGGCATCATTGGAAAGCGCTGCATGAGAATATGTTAGAAAAAATATCATAGAGCTTTGGGTGGACCTGGGAATCGAACCCAGGTCCCAATGGTCTTTGGACAGCGCATGCTCCACTAGGCCAGTTGCTTGCAGTTGATAACATAATAATGAATAAATATTATATGGGATAATTAATACTTATGCTGTAAACAATCAAAAGCGCGCGCTTCTTTGAATATGCCACCCATACGCTGACACCTCATCATCGTCTTCACTGAATATCTGCAAAACAAATCAAATAGCGGGGGTTTTTAACCCCCACAAAATAGCACGAGGAAAAATAACGATTAGGCATATGCTAAATATAAATTGTTCGCGAGGGTAGCTTTAGGTTCGTCTGGATGCAACGATCTCAACCATAGGTCTTATGAAGCCTAATTTTTCCTGGTTACTGAATCCCAAAATTTCAAGCTTAGGAACCCTAGATTTCTTCAATGATGATTCTTGATTCCGTGCATCATAATCTAATTAACATGCATCATTAGCTTCCTATGGACTCAAACAATGCAAAACAAACAATAAATTGTGTTAATGATGCATGAAATAAACAACTTGATTCTAGAAAAAAAACGCAAACCCTTAAACTGTTCTTGGTGATTCTGACACCTTTAAGGCTTAGTTTTGATTGCAATATGTTCCTTACACCTCCAACAATGTATTGGAAACAATAAAAGGCTTTGAATTGGCGTGGAAAGTAGAATTCAGTTTTCAAGTTTCTTTGATATTTTTCAATGTCCAAATACCCTCTCTCCGGATAATGAAGGATGCAGGTTTGAGCGAAGATGACTGGATCCAGACTCAGTTTGATCAATTAAACCTAATTGATGAAAAGAGACTCACTGCTATTTGTCATGGTCAGACGTACCAAAAACGAATGATCAAGGCATTTAACAAGAAAGTCAGACGACAAGAGTATCAAGTCGGAGACCTGGTAATCAAACGCATCATTCTACCTCAAGGTGATCCCAGGGGAAAATGGACCCCCACGTACGAAGGGCCATTTGTGGTTAAGAACATCTTTTCAGGAGGTGCGATGATTCTAACTACCATGGATGGTGACGACCTTCCTCACCCTGCCAATGCAGACATAGTAAAAAGATACTATGCATGATCAAAGACCCGCTAGGTTGACACACCTAGGCAAAAATAAGGGCTTCCCGGCGAACCAAAAGGGTTCGGGCAAAAATAAGGGATGAAATGAAAAAAAATCTGTACACCCGGCAATTCGAAAACCTGAAAAGGCGGCTTGGGCAAAAATGGGTATCCCGGTGGACTGAAAACCCGAAAGGGCGGTCCAGGAAAAAGTTAGGGATAAAGCATAATACTATGTCTCATTGGATCACCTTGCATCCAGAATTCGGTATCAACTATCAGGTTCAGACGGCATCAATCAATCAGCCTCATCTTCAACTAAGCAGCCAAGTGATGAGACGCTTGAAGACATAAAGGCGATAGCAGAGTTGGAACCCAGTGGGATTATTTTTCACATAGCTGTTTTGTTTCCTTTTCACAAAATTGTATAAACTCTATTTTTCTCGGTGGCGTTCTCTTACTAGGACGTCAGCCTCTTGTACACAAACGCCTATTTACAGGCAAATTTCAAAATCAATACAAGCTCACTTTTCAGACAAATTGCCAATTGTTATTCCTTTATCTGTTTTGTTTTGCAAAGAACGTCCAATGTTCATTTTTGATATATGCATTTGACATTAATTGCTAATCATAAATAATTGCATACGAAACAAAGGACTAATTACAGGTGACATCAGAAACAGGGGCAATAATGAATTGTCTAAGCAATCTAGTTACTCTGTCCATCGAGGTACCAAGGTAAGTTCGGCTGAAGAATGTAACCAGGATACCTTCACTCCCCGTAGAGTCAGGCAAGAGTCAGCCATACCCTCTCCCCAAGCAGAGGTGGTCTCCCATCAGCCCCAAAAAGGCACAGTATCTCCAGCAAGTCAGCAATACTCTCCCTTCAAGCAGAGTTAGCCTACAGTCAGCCTTAAGGAGGTTGGGTATCCCCAGAAGATCTCAATATTCTCCAGCAGAGTATACAGATATTCCTCAACAAGCATCCCCGGCAGTCGTAATATAAGATTATTCCCTAGCAGAATACCAGACACCCCAGTGGAGCCATTTCCCCAGTACAGTTCAAAAGTTTCCCCAGGAGAGTTGAATCATCCTCCCCAGTAGATTTTGGAAGCTTATCCCCAGTAGATTCTGGAAGCTTATCCCTAGTAGATTCTTGAAGCTTGTCCCCCGCGGAGTGCAAAAGCCTCTCCCCGACTTTATTCAAAGTTTATTCCCCACCGGAGCCTAACTGGGTTATCCTCAGCATATTACAACGGAAAGATCGTCCTCGGCGAAATTCTTCTTACCCCCAGCGGAGTTCATCAAATCCCTCAACAGAATTTATCAACGGAATCCCCGGCAGAATTATCATCAAAATCTCAGCGAAGTATCTCTTCCACCAGAGTAATTCCCCGCATAGTAATCTCTTCACCAAGTTTATTCCCCAACGGAGTCATCTTCTCCTACCGGTTTATTCTTGCAACCATCATCCCCAGCGAAAACGAAGAACTCTACTCTTCAAACATCAACCCAGGATTCAACATGCTCCCGACATTAGTCAAGGATTTATTTTCCTAGACGAAAATACATTCATAGACATTTCACATTTCATACATCCTATTTACATACATGATAAAGTGCATACAACACAATTTCATTTACTCCTGAGAACATCATGACATCATGCATTTCATACATCATGACATTGCATACAACTAATGTTTTTCCTTTTCAGGAAAAAGGTCAATCCAAAGATGATTACTATCAACTGTCGCAATTCCAGATTCGATACCTGTATCTAGCCAGGGCATATCTGTGAGTGATTGATTGTAGATTCGATACCTGTATCTAGCCATGGCATATTTGCATGAAGAGTTTAGAGATTCGATACCTGTATCCATCCAGGGCATATCTGTAGACGACTAATTCCAGATTCGATACCTGTATCCAGCCAGGGCATATCTGAAGACGACTAGTTCCAGATTCGATACCTGTACCAGCCAGGGCATATCTGTAGGCGACTAATTCCAGATTCGATACCTGTATCTAGCCAAGGCATATCTGTGAGTGATTGATTGTAGATTCAATACTTGTATCTAGCCAGGGCATATCTGCATGAAGAGTTTAGAGATTCAATACCTGTATCTAGCCAGGGCATATCTGTAGACGACAAGTTCCATATTCGATACCTGTATCTAGCCAGGGCATATCTGTGAGCGATTGATTATGGATTCGATACCTGTATCTAGCCAGGGCATATCTGCATGAAGAGTTTGAAGTTCCAGATTTGATACCTGTATCTAGCCAGGGCATATCTGTGAGCAATTGATTGTGGATTCGATACCTGTATCTAGCCAAGGCATATCTGCATGAAGCGTTTGAAGTTCCAGATTCGATACCTGTATCTAGCCAGGGAATATCTGTGAGCGATTGATTGTGGATTCGATACCTGTATCTAGCCAGGGCATATCTGCATGAAGTGTTTGAAGTTCCAGATTCGATACCCGTATCTAGCCAAGGCATATCTGTGAGCGATTGATTATGGATTCGATACCTGTATTTAGCCAGGGCATATCTGCATGAAGAGTTTGAAGTTCCAGATTCGACACCCGTATCTATCCAGGGCATATCTGTGAGCGATTGATTGTGGATTCGATACCTGTATCTAGCCAGGGCATATCTGCATGAAGAGTTTGAAGTTCCAGATTCGATACATGTATCTAGCCAGGGCATATCTGTGAGCGATTGATTGTGGATTCGATACCTGTATCTAGCCAGGGCATATCTGCATGAAGCGTTTGAAGTTCCAGATTCGATACCTGTATCTAGCCAGGGAATATCTGTGAGCGATTGATTGTGTATTCGATACCTGTATCTAGCCAGGGCATATCTGCATGAAGAGTTTGAAGTTCCAGATTCGATACCCGTATCTAGCCAAGGCATATCTGTGACCGATTGATTGTGGATTCGATACCTGTATTTAGCCAGGGCATATCTGCATGAAGAGTTTGAAGTTCCAAATTCGACACCCGTATCTATCCAGGGCATATCTGTGAGAGATTGATTGTGGATTCGATACCTGTATCTAGCCAGGGCATATCTGCATGAAGAGTTTGAAGTTCCAGATTCGATACATGTATCTAGCCAGGGCATATCTGTGAGCGATTGATTGTGGATTCGATACCTGTATCTAGCCAGGGCATATCTGCATGAAGAGTTTGAAGTTCCAGATTCGATACCTGTATGTAGTCAGGGCATGTCTGTGAGCGATTGATTGTGGATTCGATACCTGTATCTAGCTAGGGCATATCTGCATGAAGAGTTTAAAGTTCCAGATTCGATACCTGTATCTAGCCAGGGCATATCTGTGAGCGATTGATTGTGGATTCGATACCTGTATCTAGCCAGGGAATATCTGCATGAAGAGTTTGAAGTTCCATATTCGATACCTGTATCTAGCCAGGGCATATCTGTGAGTGATTGATTGTGGATTCGATACCTGTATCTAGCCAGGGCATATCTGCATGAAGAGTTTGAAGTTCCAGATTCGATACCCGTATCTAGCCAGGGCATATCTGTGAGCGATTGATTGTGGATTCGATACCTGTATTTAGCCAGGGCATATCTGCATGAAGAGTTTGAAGTTCCAGATTCGATACATGTATCTAGCCAGGGCATATCTGTGAGCGATTGATTATGGATTCGATACCTGTATCTAGCCAGGGCATATCTGCATGAAGAGTTTGAAGTTCCAGATTCGATACCTGTATCTAGTCAGGGCATGTCTGTGAGCGATTGATTGTGGATTCGATACCTGTATCTAGCCAGGGCATATCTGCATGAAGAGTTTGAAGTTCCAGATTCGATACCTGTATCTAGCCAGGGCATATCTGTGAGCGATTGATTGTGGATTCGATACCTGTATCTAGCCAGGGAATATCTGCATGAAGAGTTTGAAGTTCCATATTCGATACCTGTATCTAGCCAGGGCATATATGTGAGCGATTGATTGTGGATTCGATACCTGTATCTAGCCAGGGCATATCTGCATGAAGAATTTGAAGTTCCAGATTCGATACCTGTATCTAGCCGGGGCATATCTGTGAGCGATTGATTATGGATTCGATACCTGTATCTAGCCAAGGCATATCTGCATGAAGAGTTTGAAGATCAACACCTGTAACAGGCCAGGAAATTCTCTTTCTTTCTCAAGTACGCAAGTTCTCGCTAAGGAATCTCTTACGCGATCGACATTTCCAAATGGTATCTATAAGCCCATTCCCGACAAGACTCTGTCACATCTCTAGATGGCATCTATAAGCCCATCATCCTCTACCAACAATCTCCAAATGGCATCTATAAGCCCATTCCCGACATCATGTGGCTGATATTCTACTATGCGAGTGCAAATTTCTGGACACTCTAGTGTTCTATCATCTTCCACCTTCGGAGCACGAAAGGCACACGAGCCAATCTACATCCTCAGGTCTAAGAAGATTGAACAGGGGAAACTGTTGTACCCCAAAATTTGCCCTCCCATATTCTTCAAGATTTATCAAGAATCATCTTCAAATGGTTCAAGATTCCTCAAGGGTTGCACAGTCCAAATGCCTCCTAAGCCAGTCAAAATTAGGGTTTTGGTTCCTTCAAGGAATTTGAGGTTTTCAATGGCTCAATCAAGTCCCATAGGCCTATATACATTGTCAAGCATCTACATGTCAAGTCTCAAGACTCACAGGGTCAAATTGCACAGTCAAAAGTCCCATCTGCTTCACAATCAACTGCAGGGGCAAAATGGTCATTTTACAGTCAAAAGTCAGAATTTTTGGTCAACATCTTATTTTGAGCACACAATCATCATTTTATCAAGTCTTGATCATGATTCCACAAGAATGGCTCAAAAATCATCAAGATGCCAAAAGTTGCTATTTTTGGACAGCTGAAAAGTCAACTGTATCTTGACCAAGGCATAACTTTTGCATGGTTCATCAGAAATACCCCATCCAATGCTCATTTTGAAGGGGATGACATTTCCTACAACTCATCTTCACATTCCAAGTCCAAGAAATGCTCTCACAAAAAGTTATCAATTTCTACATTATAGGTCCATTTCAAAAGTCAACAAAAATGCATTTTAAGTCAAAGACCATAACTTGAGATTGGTAAATCCAAATGACATGGGACCAATGGCATTGGTTAGAGGACTTCAAGACCTTTCCAAAATGTCCAATAACATGTTCATAGGATCAAAATTGAGCAAGATATGCATTGGAGAAGTTGGGGAATTTTTGTGAACTTACAAAAGTCAACTTTGCTCAAAACACATCATTTTTGCTAATGGGCCTCAAATTCCTTCTTGAAACTTTATCCAAGGCCTATGCACGACCCATTGAGATTAAATTGAATTATTTTCTTATTTTTATTAATTAATTGGATTTTTAATTGATTATTAATTCATTTAATTAATTTAATTGTAGGAAAATACCAAGATATGATTTCTAAATATTTTTGTGAAGAAAAATTGGTCAACATGTGCTGGAGATTTCGTGTACACATCAAGGAGACAAGAATCTCTCAATTTGGCAAGATTTTTCAATCAAAAAGATTGAAAATTATTTGATTTCCAATCAAATATTGAAACCATAATGCAATGGATTTCTTGGCCAGAAGATAACCTAATTCCATTCTATTATAAGTGCACAAGCTAAACCTAAAGCCTTACACGTGAAAAGCTGCTGCAAAAAGCCATAACCAATTCCAAAAAACTCAAGAAAATTTGAAAACAATTTTCCACATTCCAAGCCAATTCAAAGCATTATAGTGTTTCCAATACATTGCTGGAGGTGTAAGGAACATATTGCAATCAAAACTAAGCCTTAAAGCCATCAAAATCATCAAGAACAGTTTAAGGGTTTGTGTATTTTTTCCTGGAATCGAGTTGCTTATTTCATGCATCATTAACACGATTTATTGTTTGTTTTGCATTGTTTGAGTCCATAGGAAGCTAATGATGCAGGTTAATTAGATTATGATGCACGGAATCAAGAATCACCATTGAAGAAATCTAGGGTTCCTAAGCTTGAAATTTGGGGATCCAGTAACCAGGAAAAATTAAGCTTCCTAAGACCCATGGTTGAACTCGTTGGGACAGGACGAATCTAAAACCACCCTCGCGAACAATTTATATAGAGCATAGCTCTATTCGCTATTTTTTCTGATTGCAGGTTGTGGGGGTTAAAAACCCCCGCTATCTAACATGTTTTACAGGTGCAAACGGAGAAGACGAAGGACGTGTAAGCCCCTGAGTGGATAGTTCAAAATAACGCGCGTAATTTTGTGTTTCCAGCATAATTGCTATTTTCTATATATTATATTTTTCTCTCATAATACTAACAAAGGCAAGCAAACGGTAGAGTGGTGGATGCGCTGTCTATTGATCATTGGGACCTGCGTTCGATTCCCAGGTCCCCCAGAATAATTGTTTGTTCTTTTTCATCATGTATTCCTATGCAGGCACTCAAAGCAAGTCTCACCATACGCCTCATCCAGATGCATGCCAAGTGGCAACTAACACCAATTTGATGGCCATGAGATGATGACCATGGTGCTCCTGGTCAACCCTGCGCGTGGACAATTCCCCAAGGTCAAACAGGCTTATGCGTTAATGGGCTACAAAATTACTTCTTCACCTCCTTCTGGGCCCAGAACCCCCCCCTGGTTCATTCCTTTTTTTCTTTTTTATTTTATATTTTATTTATTTAACTATTTTTCTAATTACTGTTATTATTATTTAACTAACAAATAATTATTTTTATAATTAATTCAGAAAACCATATTTTTTTTATTATTATTAATTATTAATTTCGTCTTAATTCATTATTTTGTAAATAAACTCTAACATGAATTAATTTAGTCTAATTAGGTTTAATTTTAATTTTCTATTACAATAAATAAAATAAATTAGACTTAGGGTTTTTTTTACTAATTGTTGACCTTTTCTTTTATTTTCATTAAAACATAAAAAACTAAAAAATATTTTTTCTTTAATTAATTAATTAAGTAGTTTTAGGTCTAATATTCAACTAATTGCAAAAAGGGACCAAATTCAATTCTTTTCTCAAAAAAAGGGTCAAAACCCTAAGGACGTCCCGATTCAATTTCTTTTCGCGCATTATTATTTTTGATTAATTTTATGTATCTGCTCCGAGTATGTAATAGATAATTAGGACCTCTTTTATCGCTTTATTTATTTTCTCGCATTTATTTCCAAACGGGTTATGTTTTTGGCGATGTATATACCCGCGCCTTGTAATAGCGTAGATTTACTTTCCGCACTTTATTTTCCGCACAACTATTAACTGTTAAATATGCATGACAAGATTTTCCTGAAAAATAAAATCAACCCGTAGCTCACAATGATGCATGTTCAAAGATAATCTTAACATGAAACCTGACACACTCGCACATGCCACTCCTAGGGTACGCCTCACTCGGTTGCCTCGAGGTGGTCATCAAGTATATGGTGTTTTAGAGGTCGCCCTCCTGTCTAAAGATCCAGTTGCCTCGAAACGGTTGCCTCGGATAAAAAGGATCTAGGACATTAGGGTTACCGCTAAGGCTTCCTACTATTGCTTTGGTGACCACACATGTCCCTATAATCGAATTGACCCGAATAACTCCAACGACGGTGCTACCTACTTCTCAATAGTGGGATAGTACTGTCTAAAGGACTCTTACACAACTTAATTCCTTAGAGTAGGTAGATTTCTCCTGGGTACTTGCTCTTTCAAAAACAAAAACAATCTTTTCGCACCTACACTTTCAAAAAGTTTTCAAACAAACACTTCATACACTCTTGAGGACTGATACAAGAGTTACCTAGAAGTTTTCAAACAAACTTTTTCAAAACCCACAAACACAAGAAAAGCAAACAATTTTTGAAAACATAGTGAGAAAGTACCTAAGAGCCCGTGGATAACCACGGATAGAAAGGGTGCTAACACCTTCCCTTTCTATAAATCTACCTCCCGAACCGAGAAACATCTCAAAAAGGAATTTTGCTGTGCTTTTGTCCTTTCCTTGTTGGAGAACATAAAAGACGGTGGCGACTCTTGCTTACCGCGACATTTCGCGAACCAGCATTCCAAAACAGTCAGTTCTATTTCCACCGATCACACCATAGACTAAAGAGAAATAGGTTTCCCCAGTTGAGGTTCGAGCCGAAGTACGGTAGCCATGAAGAGCGAATTGTAGCATCTCATGCCAGTCTTTATAGGTCACCACCATCTTTTGCATAATCTTCTTTATGTTCTTATTAGAAACTTCCACTACGCCATTCATCTTATTTATGTATGGAGAAGAGTTGTGATGCTTGATCTTGAACCACGTAAAGAGTTCAGTGATTGTAGCATTATTGAGGTTAGTTCTGTTGTCGGTGATGATCCTTTCAGGGATACTGTATCGGAGGATGAGGTAATTCTTGATAAATCGGGCTACAACGTTCTTAGTAACTGAGGCAAATGAAGTAGCTTCGACCCATTTGGTGAAGTAGTTAATGGCAACAAGGATGAAGTGATGTCCGTTGGAGGCAATGGGCTTGATTTCTCCGATCATGTCAATATGCCACATTGCAAATGGCCACAGAGCAGTCATGACGTTTAAAGGTATTTGAGGTATATGAACCTTATCTGCATAGACCTGACACTTATGGAAAGTACTCGAGTGGTGGGGAAAATCAGTTTCCATAGTCGACCAATAATAACCAGCCCTCAAAATATTCTTTGCCATAGTGTGTCCACTAGAGTGAGTTCTGAAGATACCCTCATGCATGTCTTCCATGATCTTCTTTGCCTCCTTCTTGTCCATACAACGGAGCAAAGTTGAATCATGGTTGCGTTTGTACATGATCACATTGCTTAGGAAGAATTTGGATGAGAACCTCCGCAGAAATTTCTTCTTGTTGATTGAGGCTCCCTCAGGATATTCTTGTGCTTCAAGGTACCTTTTCACTTCATGGTACCAAGGCTTCTCCTCATCAGTGTCGATCTCATAACAGTTCTCAGGTTCGTCAAATCTTTTTTCGTTGTCCCAATTGACCTTGAACATAGATGACATAGTTTCTAAAGCATCTGCCAACTGATTTTCTTCCCCCGGGATATGTTCAAAGGTGACCTCCTCGAAGTAGGGGATTAAGGTTAGCAAAAGATCTTTGTAAAGGATCAAGTTTGGATGCTCGATATCCCTTTCTCCTTTAACTTGACTTACCACCAGGTTCGAATCTCCGTATACACTCAACAATTTGATTCTTAGTTTAATGTCAGCCTTTAGACCCAAGATGCACGCTTCATACTCAGCCATGTTGTTTGTACAATCGAAGCAAAGTCTAGAAGTGAAAGGTGTATGACAACCTTCAGAAGAAATGATCACAATAACAACTCCATTACTTAATGCATTGGAAGCTCCATCAAAAACCATAGTCCATCGGGATCCTTGTTCAGGTCCTTCATACGGTCTAGGCTTTTCACAGTTGGTTATCAGCATGATATTCTCATCCGGGAATTCAAAGTTCATGGATTTGTATTCCTCAATAGCTTGATGGGCCAAAGGATCCGCCAATACACTTCCACTTATTGCTTTTTGTGTAGTGTACTGGATATCGTATTCATTCAATATCATTTTCCATCTAGCTATTTGTTTGGAGAGAGTTGGCTTCTTGAAGATATACTTGATTGGATCTATCTTAGAAATCAATAAAGTGGTGTGAGTCAACATATACTATCTTAGCTGGCAAGTAGCCCATGCCAAAGAGAAACAATTTTTCTTGAGCAATGAATATCTGGTTTCACAGTCGGTAAACTTTTTACTAAGGTAGTATATTGCATGCTCTTTTTGGCCAAACTCGTCATGTTGGCCCAACACACACACCATTGAATTCTACAATATATTCAAGTACATAACCAGAGGTCTTCCTTCAAATGGAGGCATCAGGATTGGAGGTTCTTGTAAATACTCCTTAATCTTGTCAAAAGCTGCTTGGATATTGTTGTTCCATCTGACTACTTGATCTTTCTTCAATAGTTTGAAGATTGGCTCAAAAGTAGCAACTAAGTGAGATATGAGCCGAACAATGTAGTTGAGTCGAACTAAGAAATCCCTGACCTCCTTCTCAGTATAGGGAGCTGGTATTTCTTACATGGCTTTGACTTTCATAGGGTCGACTTCGATACCTTTTCCACTGACGATAAACCCTAGGAGTTTTCCCGATATTACTACGAAGGTGCATTTGTTGGGATTCAGCCTTAGCTTGTAGTTTTTCAACCTCTCAAATAGTTTGTGTAAATGATCAAGGTGTTCTTCCTCAATCAGTGACCTTGAAATCATATCATCCACGCAGACTTTTATATCATGATGGATCATATCCTGAAATAGAGCTACCATAGCTCGTTGATAGGTTATCCCTACACTCCTCAAACTGAAAGGCGTGACCTTGTAACCGAAGGTACCCCACTGTCTGACAAAAGTGGTCTTCTCCATGTCTTCGGAAGCCATTTTGATTTGATTGTAACAAGAGAAACCATCCATGAAGGAGAAAACTTTTAGTTGAGTCGTGTTGTCAACCAAGACGTCAATGTTTGGTAGTGGGAAATCATCCTTGGGGCTTACCCTATTCAAATCCCTATAGTCTACGCACATAAGTACTTTTCCATCTTTCTTAGGCACCAGGACCACATTTGCAACCCATTGTGGATATGATGTCACTTCCAGGAAACCTTCATTAAATTGCTTCATTACCTCCACTTTTATTTTCTCATATTTGGCCGCATGCGACGAACCTTTTTGCTTGACTGGAGGACAACCTTCCTTCATTGGCAGACAATGAACTATAATATCAGTATCGAGACCCTGTATATCTTCATATGACCAAGTAAATACTTCAACATAGTCGTGCAACATTTGGACCAATATTCTCTTGACACCATCTTCCAAGTTGGCGCCGATCTTGACTTCCCTCTTGTCTGCCTGAGTACCTAGGTTGATCACTTTAACTGGTTCTTCGTGCGGTTGAATGGCCTTTTCCTCTTGTATCAGAAGTCTGGATAGTTCACCAGGTATTTCACAATCTTCCTCACCTTGTCTCCGGCTTGATATATTGGATGTTCAAAGTCATAGATGGCAATAGTAGAGTCGTTGTCAATGAGATCCGGAGTGGATGTGGATCTGCAAATGTGTGTGTGTGTGTGTGTGCATGTAAGGTCACATGGCTATTTTTGAAAATGCAATAAAGTAAAGAAAGACAATGAGCGCAAAATTTGAATGCAAAATAGTCCAATGTTTTTCATTAAAATGAGCATATGGAATATGAAAATGACAAACCCTTAACAAATGGACCACTGTGCCCCGGGCAAGACACATGGCTTAAAGCCATTGTTTCAATAGAAATTACAGACAAAGTTCTTAAAGTAATAAAAACAGTAAATGGCATTTACTCCTAGCTGAAGGATATTGGAATGAAGTCCTTGGTTCTCCAGTTGTTGAGTCCTTCACTGGCAGTCAGGTAGATCTAGTCATCAAAGTCGCAATCAGCATCAGAGTCTTCAAGAGCATTAAACTCATGGTTATTAATGCAAAGAGGTGGTTTCCCTGCACGAGCACGTCGAACCTCCTTTTGAACCTTGGCAGTGAAGCCCAATCCAAACTTGTCTAACTTGAAAGGGATATCTGGAAGTTATCCCCAAATGGTGCAACCTTCGTCTTCAACAAAAACACAGGCATCTTTGAGAGAAGCCATCCTTGGTGTATCTTTTGCAACTTTGGGAGTGTCAGGAGTGACCTTGGCAACAAAAACCATGGGAGAGACCACTTCAAAGGCTTTACAAGGAGTCTCTATGAACTCGTCATCCATTTCAACATACTTGAATGAATTCAGATGACTAATCATAAACTCTTCTTCTCCGCACACGGTGACAATTTTCCCCTTGACCGAATATTTCAACTTTTGATGTAGCATAGAAGTCACCGCACCTACCCCATGTATCCATGGGCATCCAAGCAGGCAAGAATAAGCAGGACGAATATCCATCACATAGAATGTCTAGTTGAATACTTGAGACCCAACTTTGATAGGGAGATCAACATCTCCATGGACCATCCTCTTTGATCTGTCAAAAGCTCTAACCACGATGTCATTAGGCTTTAGTACAAAACCTTCACAGTCTAACCTATCTAGGGCACCCTTTGGTAAGACGTCCAGGGAGGAACAAGTATCCACCAACGCATGGGCTAAAGTGGTTCCTTTACACTCGATGGAAACATGCAGGGCTTTGTTGTGATTTTTCCTGGCTGGAGTTAGATCTGCATCCGAGAATCCCAAACCATTGTCGGCAGTTAAACTTGCTACAAAGTTTTCAAATTAGTCAGTCGTAGTTTCTTGAGGAATATGTGCATTTTTCAAGAATTTTATCAATGCTTGAGCATGTTCATCAGATCATAGCAACAAAGGTAGCATATAAGTCGTCGAGGGTGTTTGCCTCAACTGTTCCACTATCTTGTAGTCACTTTTTCTAATAATTTTTAGAATCTCCTCCATCTCTTGGGTAGATGGATCCTTAATAGTAATATCTTTTGTGGGCTCCTCCATCTTGGTAGGCTCAGTCATTTTTTCCTTTCCCCAAGTATCAGCAACAGGTTTAACAACAGTAATACGAATGGGTGTAGTTGTGGTGGTCGGAGGTGAAATCTCAAGAGAGAAGATCCTCCCCGTCCTAGTAACTTTGCTTGATCCAAAAATATTGATAATGTTAGCAGTTTCATCTTCATCAATCCATAAATCTTGTTTGATACTATGGTAATACACTTCCGCCCCATAATTCCAGGGTACAACCTTATCAAAAGAATAGGGGACTGGCCCTGGTGTGGTCATTATCAGTGGAGCTATTATTGGTTCAACGGGAATCCCATTAGGACCTTTGGAGGTGATCCTAATGGGTTTATTTGATATAGCAATGATGGATACGTCTTCAACTTCTCGAGATATAAATTTGGTCAAACTTTTCATAGATGGAGCTCTTTCAAATAGAATCTAATGGCTATCCATCAGGTATTGGACACTTTTCTTCAGCCATTCACAACCATTAATTTGCACAACACAATAAAAATATTCTTTAAGGAAGCCAGGGAATACCCCAACTTTCAGCAAATTCTCTTTAACAATTTTCAAAGGAGTGGTTAAATCTTTGACGGAGGAAACAAAAGAGGCATCTTCAATAACATTGACACCCTTACCATGATTTGGCATAGGCGCGGTGATCACATTGGGAGTTGGCGAAGGGTTGAATTCAATTGTCTTGTTATCAATAAGGTCTTGAAATTTTCATTTTAGCATCCAACAATGATTAGAGTCATGTTTGGGACAATTAGAGTAGTAAGCACATTTGGCATTCGGGTTAAATTTTGGTGATGAAACATTGGGATTTGAAGAGGGATCCCACAATGTTACTAAATTAGATTTCAATAGGTGTTGTAGAGCTTGAGATAGAGACATGTTGATTCTGGTAAATTGTCTTCTCGGGATGTCAGGCCTTTCTTGATTAGCTTGTTGTTGTGGTCTTTGAGTAGAAGTTGAATTTGAGATTAGAACTGCATTAACAGACTAACGGTGGTCCTTCCTAGCATGGCTTCTTGACCCATACACATCATTAGTCTCTTTTTTACCAATAAATGGCTTTTTCACAACATTTGAGGTGGAGGCCATGGGTATCTTCTTGCTTTTAATCCCGCTTTCAACCCTCTCACCAGTTTAAATCAATTCAGTAAATTCGGATGATGAACTTCCAATTAGCAAGTTGAAAAATGGTCCAATCAATGTTCCCATAAACATGTCTACCAATTCCCTATCAGTCAATGGTGGCTGCACCCTACCAGCTAGTTCTCTCTATTTTTTAGCGTATTCGTTGAAGCCCTCGTTGGAACCCATGGTCATACCTTACAATTGCATCATAGTTGGCGCAAGATCAGCGTTATATTGATATTGGCGATAAAAGGCAGTGGTCAAATCCTCCAAAGTATGGATGTTAGTCCCTTCCAATTGGTAAAACCACTCCTACTGCGTCCCAGATAGACTTTCTTGAAAAAGTGCACCCACAATTTCTTGTCAGCGGTATGCGGATGAATTTTGCGGACGTAAGATCTTAGGTGAAGCTTCGGACATGAGACACCATTGTACTTGGTAAAAACATGGATCTTGAATTTTTGGGGAATGACTATCCCAGGAACCAAACCCAAGTCACCAAAGTCCAAGCCAAACATAACTTGGATTTCTACAGCCTTCAATCTATCTTCTAGATGCTTATACTTATTATCGGCCGGTGGATATTACTCGTCAAAATAATCCTCGTCTTTAGAGGTTTGATTATTTCCACCCCCAGCACGGGTTCTCCTAGCATCTTCATCTTGATTCTCATCCTCCTCGGAGGAGTCCTCTTCAATTTGAACTTGTCAGACGGGGCCCTTGAATATCTTCCCCATGTTGATTACAACTTTCTTCTTGGTCTTCTTCTTCGTGACAAGAAGTGACATCATTTCTTGATGCCCCTTTGCTAAGTTGAGCATAGTTTCTTGAAATTGAGAGTTTTGAGTCTGCAAGTCCTTCACAGTTTGCTCGAGATCCATCTTATACTGAAATAAATAGTAGAAAGATGAGAAAACCCGTGTCAGAAAACTTGCTTATGATATGATGCATGTTATGTGTATGCAATGCTTTCAAGGACCTTTAAGACTTAAATTTGTTTAAACAAAAAGGAAAAAAAAACATTAATTGTATTAATAAGTTCAATGGTTACAAATTGCCTCTAGGGCTTACAACGGAAGAAACAAAAAGTCAAAATAAACTCCTAAGACTAAAGGCTCAGGTTTCCCATTGACGCATCCTCTTCGGTTCAATGTAAGCATTCAGGCTTCGCTCCTCGTGAAGTTGCCTTGTGAGCTCCAACACCTTCTTCTCTCTTGCGTAGAATTGGGTTTCAAAGGTGTCTCACTCTCCCTTGAGTTGAATTCATGATCTTTGTAATTCCTCGAGAGTAGTAGGCATGTCAGGATGAAGAATAGTATAAGGAACATTTCCTTCGGCAATAGGCTCCATAATGATTGGTAGGATGGTCACATACGATGTCATGAGGTTTTGAGCGCGAGCTCGCACCCACTTGAGATAAGGCTCCAAAGGAATAGAGTTCTTATGCCCCAAAGTTTTTCTATCAACCTTGTTCACCATGCCCCAAGCTGGTACAAATATTCGACGATAACCTTGGACATCGTTATCATAGTCAAATACAATACCTTGGACAAGCGCGTCATGAGGGCCATCCCTCCGAGCATACCCAAACTGTCGTAGAGCCAAGAAAAGATTACAAGTGATACCTCCACTAATGCCAAGGAGTGGGACATTATGGAATTTCCCACAATGTTCAATAAAGGAAACACCCTCCAAAGATCAAGAACACCAATGAATATTCGAATGCGAGAGTGACATCAACCTTTGAGATTACTTCATGCCTTGTTCGTTCTTGAAAACTGATCGAGAAAGGTGCGAAATAAACCACCTAGCCAGCAAAGGAGTGTAACACATAAGAATCCCTCTTCTCTTCATAGTGCGAGCGTGAAGATAATGCAAAATATCTCTGAGCAAGGTAGGTATCGGGTTACGATATGGAAAAATTTTGACCGCACTCACATCTATAAGTTGGTATGGATTAAGGAACAATACCGATCCATAGACTAGAAGAGAAAAAACTTATTCAAAATCTTGCAAATCCAGAGCATCCCAAAACATTTGAGCCTTCTCAAACAGAAACATGGCTAGACAACCCTTAACACCACTCCTTGTTTCCCAATTAGCCACTATGTCGGACCGTTGCAAATGTAAGGCTAGAGCAACCTCCTCAGGCCTTGGGTATTTCTAAATACCGTTGAAGGGTATTTTATCAAGAATAGGCACTCCCAATAGTTAAGAGAACTCCTCCAAGGTAGGCACCAATTGGTAATCAGGAAATGTAAAACAACGACGTTTAGAGTCAAAGAATTGAAAAAGCACATGTACCATGTCTTCTTCAAAGTTTGAGGTAACCAAGTTAAGGAGTCGACCATACTTCTTGGTGAACGGAGAATTTTCAGGAACCCTTGATGCTAACTCTTTGAGTTGAGTAGGCACTTTCACAAGGTTGATTCGGATCGTATTTCTGTGAATGGAAGCCATATCCTACAAAACAAAAAAAGATAAATCTCTAGGTCCTTGAAATGGTTAGTGAAAATGCTATGGTATGATGTCATGATGTTATGTAAAAATAAACATATACAAGAAAAACAAACAAGTCCTTAGGTTTAGGCTTGCATGGAGTTCATAGGTAAGTACCCTCTTGAAGTTTAGTTGGTTCAACCTGTCCGAAAAAGTAATCAGGTTCTAGGGAATCTCAATATCATTGACCTTTCTTCACAAGGCATTGTTTCAGTGCAAGCCTCTGTTTTGGTGACCGAAATATCCCGAAAGTTCATCCTAATGAGCGTAGTATTGAGTATCAAGCAACTTCGGACAGCACTAAAGCCAAATATCTCAATACTTCCTAATGGCCAAGTTGTTCAACTAAAGGTTCTAAGGTCAGTTAGTGCTTCATGACACCACACTACGAACCCGTATTCTCCTTAATTTTCCACAAGGGATACGAGTACCCACAAATGTGTCACACTAACGTAACTAGTTCTTCAACCATATCGGTCTACACAGTACAGTCTCCATAATCTTTGTTACTTACCTAATAATGTTTCCAGATTCGGGTAGAGGATCTATAAAAGACCAAACATAACCCATACTGTAAAGCATACAAGTTAATTAATGAAAGCATTTTAAAGGTGATCTAATCTCTAAGGTAACCCCACTTTTAATTTTGTCCCCAGCAGAGTTTCCAGTTTTGTAATACGGTGGGAGAACTGACTTGGGTGTTTTTGCGTTTAATCATAATTATTACTGATTACAAGAGTCGCCACCGAATTTTCTTTTATCCAATAAAGGAAAGGGTGAAAAGAACATGAAAGACCTTTTGAGATTTTTCTTAAGTTCGGGGGGTAGGTTATGAAAAGGGAAGGTGTTAGCACCATTTTCATCTGTAGTTATCTACGGGCTCTTAGTTGCTAGCTCACTTTGAAATGCTTTATTTTGAAATACATTTGTGATTGTTTGAAAATATTTTTCAAAAGTGCCTTTGTTTAAGAAAACTTTGTAATGATTCTCGTCTCTATAAGAATGTATAGAAAGTGTTGACTTTGGAAAATATTTCATTGAAAATTGTTGGTGTGTTTGAAAGATATTTTGAAATGTTATGAGCAAGCAACTACGAACTTCTACCTACTCCAAAAATCTTTGTTCTTTTTCTCCTCCTTTAGATAGTTTACTTTACCATTGGTTGGTAAGGAGCCATATCATTGGATATGAAGGGACAGACGTGCGTCATCATACAGTCATAGAAGGCAACATTGTAAGATACCTTAGAAATTTATCTTAAGGGTCTAAGATCATTTACCGAAGGCAACATCGAAGGGTCATCGAGGGACTACGATCTTGTATTTTAGGATCATTGCTAAAGTATCCCACATTCAAGGGACATGACTATTTTTATCCTAGGAAACAAGTGTGGGTTAACCCTAGAGGTGCAAGTGTGCAAAGTGTTTTTATTTTCATGCATTTTGTCTTGAATTAGGGTTTTCTAGTATTGGTTTTAAGTCTTTCCATACAAACCCTAATTACCAGCAATAATATTGAAAGCGATAAATTGCAGAAATTTAACGTTCTACGCTATTACATCATTTGGGAATGGGAATACAAATTACAAATGAGGAATATAAAGCAATTAAAACTTAATTATTATTACAACCATATTGAATAATGAATAATAATAAAAATATACAAGAACATAAAGATAATGTGCAAGAAAAGAAAATTGTTGTTTTATGGTTTTTTGTGAAAGGTTTTAACCTAATTGGTTAAACTAAAATGAATGGAAAGAAATTAATTAATTAAACTCCTAAATTGTAAGTTAATTCAATTAAAAATAAAATTAAAATAAAACTAAGTCTAAATTAATTTAATTAAGAAAAGAAATTAAATGTGTTAAGAAAACATTTTTTAGGGTTTTAAGTTTAAGGAAAATCAAGTAAAATGAAAAATTAGTCTAAGTATTTAATAAAATATTTTATGGTTTTTTTATTAATTAGATAAGAATAAAAAACAAAGAAATAAAAATAAAATATGGAATAAAAGTTAGGGGGGAGGTTTAAAAATGAAATGGGTGGTTTAAAAGTAAAGCAGTTTTTGTTTCTAGGCCCAAGTCCTTTTTTGTTTAGATCAGAAAATAAATAAACAAAATAAATAAAATAAAAAGAATGGGCCTATGCATCATGAAGTAATCAGGGGTATGAGGAAAAGTAAAAATAGTCAGGCCCAAAAGAGAGAGGCCCAAACGCGCATGTTGTTCAAAAATGAAACAAAGAAATGTTAGAAAATAAAACAAAAGGTCCTTGGGGCTCGAACCCAGGACCTTATGGGGTAATGCCTTATGCGCGCTTCTCCTGCCACTGGGGTGTCTATTTCATCTGTTTATAGAAAAACAATCATTAAATTTAAAATAAACCAAGTCCTGAATGTGACTTCATCTTCAACCTCGCGCCAACCTCTGCATCACCATTTTTGAATTTGTAACTTCCTCATTTCTCAACCAAATCAGAAAATATAAACATGAAATTTGCTCCATTTTTCAATACGAATTCTACCATATAAAGTTCCTGAGCTATAAATCAAAGATGAATGAAAATTTTACTGGTACCAAATAAAAACCTAATTTTTTCAGAAAGTTCTTCTTCAAAATTCTCACTACTCAAGCAATATAAATTAATTCTAAGGACATGGTTGTTAGAAAATAGTTTGATTATACAACCCTCATAAGAGTTTTGATGATAAAAAACACAAAGAACAAATATGCACTCTAAATTTGTGTTTTATGTTGGACAGAAGTTCTGACTGAAATGACATCAGAAGTTAAGCCACAGAGGCATTCAAGTTGAGTAATCAAAATGTTCTGAAGTATGATGATCAGAATCTGCGCTAAAGAGAAAGATATCCTGATTCTGAATGGAAGTACAACACGCTAACTAAATATTAGTTTTTGGCTTCCCAAGTTCTTAAGTAAAGCAGCATGCAAGATTCCTAAGTTCTGAAGCGTTACTTTTCCATTAAGGTAATATCATGTGCAACGGCTTCATTCAGACAAGAATCTTCTCAGTATGGAAAGTGCATTAAGTGTCCATTATCACGTTTCAATTTTGACAGATTTCCACTCCTATATAAACAAGCTAAAAGGGTAAATCATTGACGATTTCACACGACTGCTCCATACAATCTCTAAAAAGCTGCAAAAGTTCATATTCATTCTACATTCAATTTGTGTAATACATGACAGTAGTGATACAGTTTTTGTAACGAAAAACAAATAGTACACAATAAACTTTTTCTTTTGATTAATATATTTTCCTTGAGATAAACCGAGTTGTGGTTATACTCAAGAAGACTTTGGCGGTAGTCAAAGCAGATTTGTAATCAATTTGATTAGTGAATTAAGTCCTCGTTGGAGAGAGGCGAAATCACCTTGGCGGGTGGACTGGAGTAGTTTGAGATCAAGCGAACCGGGATAAAATCTCATGTCTATTGCTTTTGATTTTTAAGTCTCAATTCAACCCCCCTTCTTGTGTTTTTCACTTCTTCAATTGGCAACAGAGCGCCTGGTTCTGAGTTCATACACTTAACCGTGTCAGTATAGGATCCAAGCTTTAGAAAAACACTATGGTGGGACCAAGCCAAAACATCAACAATGACTATCATGATGACAATGACATAATCAGCGGCAAACCTTCAGTTTTTGATGGAGAAAATTTTGACTACTCGAAAGATATAATTGAGAGCTTCCTTCTGGATCATGATGCTGACTTATGGGATATGGTAATTGAGGGATACATGAATCCAGTGGATGAAAGTGGTCAGAAGATAGATAGAAAAGAATGTATGACCAACAAAAGCGTGATTTCAAAAACCATCATAAGGCCAGAACAATTCTTCTCAGTGCCATCTCATACCTAGAGTATGAGAAGATCTCAAACAGAGAGACAGCCAAAAACATGTTTGACTCTTTGAGAATGATGCATGAAGGCAACATATAAGTTAAAGAAACCAAGGCCCTTGCGCTCATTCAGAAATACGAAGCTTTCAAGATGGAAAATAATGAATCCATAGAAGAGATGTTCTCAAGAGTCCAGATTCTAGTTGTTGGGCTGAGAGTTCTTGACAAGAGGTATTCTACTGCTGATCACGTAAATAAGATCATCAGAAGTTTACCAAAGAAATGGAGGCCAATGGTCATTGCTCTTAAGCTAGATAAAGATCTCAACAAGATATCTTTGGAGGAACTTGTTAGCTCCCTCAAAATCCATGAGATAGAACTAGAATATGACGAGCCTCAGAAGCAAGGTAAGCCTTTAGCATTAAAATCTAACAAAAAACTTGATTTTAAGGTTTTGCAGGCTATGGAAGAAACCTCTGATGGATCCTCATCAGAAGAAGATGAATTGTCTCTTCTCTCTAGAAGGGTCAATCAGATGTGGAAGCAAAGGCAGAGAAAATTCAGAAACTCTAGAAGATCAGGGAATCAGAATGAATCCTCCTACGGATACAGAAAGTCTGAGCCTTCCTCTGGACATAGAAGGTCCGAAGCTTCGTCTGGTCACAAAAAGTCAAACAACAGAGACATCATTTTCTATGAGTGCAATGAACAGGGGCACTACAAAAGTGATTGTCCAAGGCTTCAGAAGGAGAATCCCAAAAAGAAGTTGTTCAAGGAGAAGAAGAAAAGTATTATGGTAACATGGGATGATTCAGATACTTCTAACGCAAAATCAGAATCAGATGATGAAAGAGCCAACAATTCTCTTATGGAAAATGTGACAGAAGA
This sequence comes from Vicia faba, assembly GCA_948472305.1. Lineage (NCBI taxonomy): Eukaryota > Viridiplantae > Streptophyta > Magnoliopsida > Fabales > Fabaceae > Vicia > Vicia faba. Next base: position 1,210,615,944 of record OX451736.1, on the reverse strand, counting down.
TAGCGAAACATCTGGGTCAGACTCAGAATCAAACACATAAGAGGTATTTCCTGACTTCACTATTAATTTTACCAAAGCTAAACTAGGAGAAAGTCTGAGTGAAATTTTGGAAAGGTATCAGCAGCTCAAAGTCAAATTCAAGAACCTAAAAAAGGATCTTGCTTCTGACTCTGAAGAAACTGAGAGTCTTAGATTACAAAATTCTGAGTCAAAAGAAAATATTTCAAAACTAGAAAATGATTTACAAAACTCTCAGAAAGAAACAATCTCAGAGACTCCCAGCAGTGCTGATAAAATCATAAAAGAATATGATCACAACTTTCAGAAGTTTCTGGATAAAAATATAGATAGAAGCAAGATGGCTTCAATGATCTATGGAGTTAGCAGAAATGGCAGAAAAGGAATAGGATACCAAGGTAAGGTATCTCCACCTAAGAAAGTCATGGACCTAGTAATTAAACGCACGCCACTAAAATCTCACTTCACTTATGGGCACACACATGATTTGAAATACACTAGCAATGATTATTCAGCCAAACTAAAATTCAAACAGAATTTTGGTAAAACTAACAAACCAGGACCCAAAAAGATATGGGTACCTAAGGACAAAATTATATATGTAGCAGATACCTTTAGCAGCAAGGCTAAATCACCAGTCATGGTACCTGGACTCTGGATGCTCTCGACACATGACGGGAAGAAAGCATATGTTCCAAAGCCTGGAACTTAAACCTGGAGGCTACGTGGGTTTTGGAGGCAACCAAAAAGGTAAGATCATTGGCTCTGGAATAGTAGGTAATGGTAACCTTCCTTCTATTAATAATGTGTTGTTAGTTGATGGATTAATGCATAACCTGTTATCCATAAGTCAATTAAGTGATAACGGTTATGGTATAATCTTTAATCAAAATTCATGCAAAGCTGTTAGTCAGAAAGATGGAACTGTCTTGTTTAATGGAAAGAAGAAAAACAACATTTATAAGATAAAACTTTATGAACTAAAGAGTCAGAATGTAAAATGTCTTCTTTCTGTTAACAACGAGCAATGGGTCTGGCACAGAAGATTTGGGCATGCTAGTATGAGAAGAATATCTCAGATTAACAAACTCAATCTGGTCAGAGGACTTCCTAATATGAAGTTCAACTCAGATGCTCTGTGTGAAGCATGTCAGAAAGGAAAATTTGCAAAACCTCCTTTTAAAGCTAAAAATGTTGTTTCCACCTCTAGGCCATTAGAACTTCTGCACATAGATTTATTTGGACCAGTGAAAATTGCGTCTGTTAGTGGCAAGAAGTATGGGTCAGTGATCGTAGATGACTATAATAGATGGACATGGGTAAAGTTCTTAAGACACAAGGACTAGTCACATTCTGTGTTTGTTGCTTTCTATAACCATGTTCAGAATGAAAAGGATCTTAGAATTGTCAAAGTCAAAAGTGATCATGGTGGAGAATTTGAAAACAAAAAATTTGAAATATTTTTCAATGAAAAAGGCATTTCGCATGACTTATCTTGTCCTAGAACTCCCCAACAAAATGGAGTTGTAGAACGAAAGAATAGAAAATTGCAAGAAATGGCCAGAACCATGATCAATGAGACTAACATTGCTAAGATCTTCTGGGTAGAAGCAATTAACACAGCGGGTTACATTCAGAATAGAATCTCTATAAGACCTATTCTAGAAAAGACTCCATATGAATTGCGGAAGAACAGAAAGCCCAACATTTCTTATTTTCATCCCTTTGGATGTACATGTTTTATTCTTAATACTAAAGATCATCTGAACAAGTTTGACTCTAAAGCATAGAAGTGTATTATGTTAGGATACTCTGAATACTCAAGAGGGTACATAGTATTCAATACAGAAACACAGATTGTTGAAGAGTCAATCAGTGTTATATTTGATGATAAGCTCGACCCTCAAAAGTCAAAGCAGAATGAATCTTTTGTAGATATAGAAGTTAAATTCACAGGTACTGAAGGCAACTCATCAGAAGTTCCCAACAGAGATGCTCCAAAAATGTCAGAAGGAAATGTCACAAGCATTCCAGTACCTTCTGTTGATCAACTCCAGAAAAGGTTATCCAGAAGCAGCATAGCTCACCCTGAAGATAAGATTCTAGGAAAGAAGGATGATCCAATCAGAACAAGGTCAACATTCATAAACTCTAAAGAATCCCTCATGGGATTGGTATCTCTGATTGAACCAACAACAATTGATGAAGCTCTTCTAGACAACAACTGGATTCTGGCAATGCAGGATGAGTTAAACCAATTCACCAGAAATGATGTATGGGATCTGGTTCCCAACCCAAAAGGATTCAACCTCATTGGAACAAAGTGGGTGTTCAGAAACAAACTGAATGATCAAGGAGAAGTCATCAGAAACAAGGCACGACTAGTTGCACAAGGTTATAGTCAGCAAGAGGGGATAAACTATACAGAAACCCTTGCTCTAGTCGCCAGGTTAGAATCTATCGGACTCTTAATCTCTTTTGCTGTAAACAATGGCATAACTCTGTATCAGATGGGTGTCAAAAGCATATTCTTAAATGGTTACATTGATGAAGAGGTATATGTGCACCAACCCCCTGGATTTGAAAATTCCAAATACCCAAAATATGTTTTCAAACTAAAGAAGTCCCTTTATGGTCTGAAACAAGCTCCCAAAGCTTGGTATGAAAGATTAAGTAACTTTCTGTTAGAAAAGGAATTTACCAGAGGGAAAGTGGATACAACCCTGTTATGTAAGACATTTAAGAATGACATGTTAGTTTGGAAGATTTACGTAGATGATATTATATTTGGATCTACTAAACTTTCTCTGGGAAGAGAATTTGCTAAGTGCATGCAGGCAGAGTTTGAGATGAGCTTGATGGGAGAACTTAAATTCTTTCTGGGCATTCAAATAAATCAAACTCCAGAAGGAACTTACATTCACCAGAGCAAATACGTCAGAGAACGTTTGAAGAAATTTGACCTCTCAGAATGTAAGCCATCAAAGACTCCAATGCATCCCATGTGCGTTCTTGAAAAGGAAGAGGTAAGTAAAAAGGTAGAGCATAAAATCTACAGAGGTATGATTGGTTCTCTCCTTTATTTAATAGCTTCAAGACCTGACATTTTATTCAGCGTCTGTTTATGTGCTAGATTCCAATCAGATCCCAGAGAATCTCACTTAACAGTAGTTAAGCGAATTTTCAAGTATCTGAAAGGTACTACTAACCTGGGCTTGTTTTATAGAAAATCCAATGAATACAGCTTAGTAGGATATTGTGATGCTGACTTTGCTGGAGACAGAGTAGAACATAAAAGTACTTCTGGAAGCTACCAGTTTCTGGGAGACAATCTGATCTCATGGACCAGCAAGAGGCAGTCCATAATTGCGTTGTCAATAGCAGAAGCTGAATACATTGCAGCTGCTGGATGTAGCACACAGATGCTCTAGATGAAAAGTTAGCTTGAAGACTTCAACATATTTGAGAGTAACATCCCTATTTTCTGTGATAACACTTCTGCTATCTGTTTATCCAAAAATCCTATTTTGCATTCTAGGGATAAGCATATAGAAATAAAACATCATTTTATTAGGGACTATATTCAGAAAGGAATTCTCTCTTTAAAATTTATTGACACAGACCATCAATGGGCTGATGTGTTTATAAAACCCCTTTCTGAAGATAGATTTAATTTCATTCTGAAACATCTCAGCATGAAATTATGTCAAGAATAAGAAGTTTTATTTGCATATAATAACCTTCAGATTTTTTTTTGTGAACATCTGATCAACTTGTCTTCAGAAGTTAGAAGTAAATTTGCTTCAGAGTCTATCTATGAAGATCTGAACCTTTCATTTCAAAGATAGAGGCGTGCAGTTCACACCATCAAACATTTGTCATCCTCTCACAAGCTACCTTCTGAGGCTGAACACACGTTCAAATTCTGAAGGGTCTAAGGCTCTGATTGGATGCATTGAGACACATGTCAATGGTAACTTTTCAGTATCTACAGGCTATCCCCTAATTTCAGGTTTCATAATTTTAGTATAATTATTACTTATTTTCTCTTACTTACTGATTAAGTTTTCTAAAGTGTTTATAAATTCAATTTCACTATTTCATTCACTTCTTACTGCATCCATTATTTTCTCTCGCTCTCGTTTTTTGCAAAAACCCCTTTTCTCAATTTTCTTTAACTTGTTTTCTGTATTCTTCATCTTATCTTCTTTGTTTCTGAAAGATGTCATTAAAATCTGTTTTTCAATACAAATCATCATATATTTACTCTGATAATTTATGATTATATTGCTTTTTGATACCTGACAAAAACGGGGAGATAGTAAGATATTTTCAATAACAGTTTACCAGAACTTAGTCTCAAATATTCTGAATATATTAACTTCTTATGTGTTTTCTGAAAGCTTAAACAGGAACAAAATCTGAAGGAGATGCAACAAAAACTCTGGAACGAAGGAACTTCAGGGAAGTATCTCATATATATCTGAGTACTCAACTCAGGGGGAGACTCTCTTAAGCTTTTGTTCTGTAATTTTCTATTGAAAAATCCTAGTTTTTGTCATCATCAAAAAGGGGGAGATTGTTAGAACATAGTTTGATTATACAACCCTCATAAGAGTTTTGATGATAACAAACACAAAGAACAAATATGAACTCTAAATTTGTGTTTTATGTTAGACATAAGTTCTGACTGAAACGACATCAGAAGTTAAGCAAAAGAGGCATTAAAGCTGAGTAATCAGAATTTTCTGATGTATGATAATCAATATCTATGCTAAAGAGAAAGATATCCTGATTCTGAATGGAAGTCCAACATGCTAACTGAATCTTCGTTTCTGGTTTCCTAAGTTCTGAAGTAAAGCAGCATGCAAGATTCCTAAGTTCTGAAGTGTTACTTTTCCATTAAGGCAGTATCATGTGCAATGGCTTAATTTAGATAAGAATCTTCTCAGTATGTGTTGTACCCCATAATTTTCCCTCTCATTTTATCAAGATTCTCCTTACAAGACTTCTTAGATTCAAGACCAGATTAGGGTTTGCTCAGCTCAAGACCTCTCATTGCACTGATGACTTGAAATTAGGATTTGAGTTTGCACATGGATTTTTGGACTTCCAATGCCTCATATGACTTTCATACTTCATGTTGTACCTATAAGATTGCTCATACCAAGTTTCAAGCCTTGAATCACATTTTTGACCAGTCAATTAGACAGTTGACCTAAAAATCAACTATATTAGGGAAAAAGTCAATTATGGCCAATTTACAGTCAAACCTCATAATTGTTTATCCACATCAACATTATATACTCATATGAACCATTTGATAAAGTTTGGACCATAACTCCTCAAGAAATTTGATCAGATCATCAAAAGGGCAAAATGGTCATTTTTAGGGTTTTGACTGAAGAAGGGAAATCTCTGATTTTTCACCTAGCCAATGGAAAATTGGGTTCAAGCATGGTTTCAAGGACTCAATGGCATCATCTTGACCTAATCACAAGGTTCAAAAGATCTCAAATGCATTGGATTGACAGATGAATTTTCCAGTCAACTGATCAAAAATCAACTGTACACTGAAAAGTCAAACTTTGACTTTTTGGTCAAAATCAAGTACCAAGGGTCATTTTTCATCAAGATGTGTCAAAACATGAAACTTGTTCATCAAGAAACCTAATTTTGGAAATTAGGGTTTAAAATGGAAAATTTTCATAACTTAGAAATTTTCTAAGTTATGAAAATTTCTTATTTTTTCCAACTTTTCCGAAATTTTTTACCATGATGAAATTGGATTCAAAGAAAACTTCCAACATGAACGTTGTAGTCTTACACAAAGTCTACAACTTTGATTCACAAAGTTTCCTCAAAAGATGCTTGGATATCAAGTTATGATTTTGTGAATAAGGGTCCATGAAACTTTTAACTTAGTGAAATTTTGCCCTAGTTTAGGCAGGATTTTGACCTATCTTCATGACAATTTTTCACATAATTCCAAGTGGAATCTCAAAATGAATTTCAAAGATGGATGGTAGATGTTGTACCCCAAAATTTGCCCTCTCATATTTCTCAAAACATGGCAAGAAAAGTCTCCAAGTTGCTCAAGTTTGCTCAAGAGTGGGTCAGACAAATCATCTCCTAAGGCAGTCAACCCCAAATTAGGGTTTTGTGTTGCATCAAGATCCTTGAGTCCAAATGACCTAAAATTCTCCCTAGTGTCATAATATTTTCTCAAGGTCATCCATGTCTAATTTCAAGCCTTGCAGAGGAAGTTTGCTCAGTCAATTGCTCAAAGGGTCCAAAAATCGACTGTGCTAGGGAAAAAGTCAACTGTGACCCAAATACAGTCAAATTCAAGATTTTTTGTCAAAATTCTCATTTTTATGGATATTTCACCATTTGATCATGATTCATCAAAAATTGCTCAAAATTCATCAAGACTCAAAAGTTGCTAAATTAGGGTTTTGAAGGAAAAGTCAACTCAACTTTAACCAAGCATAACTTTCTCATACTTTATGAGAAATGACCCATCCAAAGCTCATTTTTAATAGGATGCAATTTCCTACAATCCATATTCATACCCCAAGATCAAAAAATTCACTCACAAGAAGTTATAAATTTGGACATTATAGGTTATTTTGAAAAGTCAACAAAAACACCTTTTTTTCCAAAGCTTATAACTTGAGCATGGGATATCAAAATGAGATGAGATCAAAAGGGTTGGTTAGAGTACATCTCAAGCTTTCTAAAAAGTTCAAGAACACTTCCAAAAGTTCAAAATTGAAGAATTTATGCATTGTTGAAGTTGGGAATTTTTGAAAATTTGCCAAAAGTCAACTATCCCCAAAACTTCAAATTTTGTCAAATGGGCCCATTCTTTTCCACTTGATTTGGACTTTCCACATTACACACGTGTCCTAGCCTCAGCCTTGTGTCCATTTATCAATTTTATTATTTTATTTGATTTTTTATTGAATTATTTCAGTTTAAATCAATTTAAATCAAATAAAATCCCAAAACTTGATTACATGAGATCTTTTTCTATTTTCAGGAATTAATCATCATCAATATCATGACCAAATTCGTATCAAGCATTCCATGTGCAAAAAGATTGAATTTTTGACAAAATAGGCAAGCTTTCAATGGTGGATCAAATCAAATCCCATGACATCAACGTGCAAGGATTCAATCCACAAATGTTAACCTAATGCATTGCATATTACATATACAAGCCAAAGCACACGAAAACTGGACCTAGAGGCTGCAAGAATACTGAAAACAAAACTTGCAAAAATTGACAAAAAGTGTGAGACTGAAATCAAGCTTTGAGGCACTTTCAGGACTTAACAAGCATCACAATCGCTTCCTGGTAATTCTCAGAAGTAAAACCAATCAGAATCACTCATTCTCCAGCTTCCTAGAGCACTGTAAGCATCTCACAAATTCGCTATGTTCATGAAGTCTCAAATCTTTATTCTTGCATCCATTATCAAAAACAATTGCATATTCTGATTCCTCACATCATTTGTTAACTTTCTGCAATAACCAATTTCATTCTTATGCTGTGTATCGTAAAACACCATTGTAGGTTTTTCTAGGTTTTTTTCAGGGGTTTTTATTACAGGAAAAATTGACTATCAAAAGGGGCACGGTTGAGACCGGGATGAGGAGGCGAGTATGACCATGCCTTTGGATTGCATTTTTGTGGCTCGTAGCAAATTTTGGAGATGGCATGGCTTATAGCTACGGACTGTTGTCCGTTGGTATAGGTTGAGAGTGTTTTAGCCACGGTCTAAGGACAAGGACGATGGCGTGTCATGCTCCAATTCGCCTATTCAAATATGGCGCGCTTTATTTTGTTTTCTGATCCATTAATTTATTTTTGTCTTATTATTAGTTTTCAATACCCTAACAACTAAAGCACAATGGTTGAGTGGAAAATGCATGCATCCACATACCAACAGGACCTGGGTTCGAATCCCAGGTCCCCCATATGCCTTGATATTATTATTCTTCAGGTAATTAGGTGTAGATGCCAGCTTGAGATCTATCATGCGCCTCCAAATCTCCAATGGACAGATGGCCTTAGGCCAGATCTGAGGGCCAAGAGATGGACGTCCACCATGCTACCAAGTCAAAGTGCCACGCTGGATCTCAAAAAGTCAGCCAGACCAACACAATTGGGCCTCTGAATTGCCATTCTAACCCCCCTAAACAGGCCCAAACCTTCTAACTCTTTCTATTTTTTTATTATTTCTTTTAATTATTTATTGTTATTATTTCATGATTAATTAACCAATCAAACTTTTTCTTAATAAAATTAAAACCAAAAAATATTTTCTTTATTAATTTAAATTTTAGTATTTTCTTTTTATTAGCAAAATCAATTAATTAATTTAGTTTTAATTAGGAATAACTTTAATATCTTTTTTGCAATAATTAAAATTAACTTAGACAATTAGGTTTTTATTAACATTGATTAAATTTATTTTTATTTCTTTAAATACCAAAAACCCAAAAATATTTTTATTAATTAATTTATTTAACTTAATAATTAACCTAGTCTAATTTCTTTCATAACCAAAAAATCTTTTCTTTAACAATTAAAGAGTCAAAACCCTAAAAACTTGCGCCCGATTTAATTTCCCGCACGCGATTCATTTTTATTCAATATTGTATCTGTTTCCAGAATGTAATAGATTATTAGGACTATTTTTATCGCTTTATTTATTTTCTGCATTTAATTTTTAAGGGTTGCTTTTGGCGATGTAAATACCCGACGCCTTGTAATAGTTAGTTAAATTTCCGCAATTTAATTGCCGCAACTTATAAACTGTTAGATGTTTGATAATAGGGATGCATGACAAGATTGAATGTTAAAACCTAAAATCAACGTAGATAACCATTGATATGTACAAAGACAAAATAATTAAAAACAACACACTCGCACATGCACACTCTTAGGGTACACCCCACTTGGTTGCCTTCGTACGCGGTCATTGAGTATAGGAAGTTTTAGAGGCCGCCCTCTTTTCCAAAGATCATAGTTGCCTCGAAACAGTTGCCTCAGATAAAATGATCTAAGACATTAGGGTTACCGCTAAGGCATCATAACATTGCTTTAGTGACCGCACGTCCCTAAAATCGAATTGACCCTTAAACTCCAACGACGATGTTACCTACTCATCAATAGTGGGATAACATTGTCTAAAGGAAGATAACATATAACGATTCCTTTTTCGAGTAGGTAGATGGTTCTTAAGTACTTGCTCTTTCAAAAGGCAAAAATATTTTTCACACTTACACTTTTCGAACAATGTTTTCAAACGAAAAAACTTTTTCAAACCCACAAGCACAAAGAAAAGCAATTTTGAAAACAATATGAGCAAGTACCTAAGAGCCCGTGGATAACCACGGATAGAAAGGGTGGTAATACCTTCCCTTTCTATAATCTACCCCCCGAACCCGAGAAACATCTCGAAAAAGGAATTTTTCTGTGCTTTTTTCCTTTCCTTGTTGGATAAAATAAAATTCGGTGGCGACTCTTGCTTACCGCGACATTTTGCGAAAACAAACGCAAAACGCAAACCAGCATTCCAAAAAACAGTCAGTTCTCTCCCACCGTATCACAGAACTGGCGAATCTGCTGGGGACGCTTAATAAGTGGGGTGTACCTTAGGATTAGATCATTGTGTTTTCAATTGTTTGTATGCTTTATACTTGTGGGCTTGAATCGGAGTTACTATAGATCCTAACCCGGATCTGGGGATACCCTTTAGGTAAGTAGCAATAAACTGTGAGGGAACTGTACGACATAGACCGATACGGTTGAAACAGTAGCTACGTTGGTGTGGCACTTTAGTATGTACCGATATCCCTTATGTTGGAACGAGGAGAATATGGGTCTGCTAAGGGGTCATTAAGCACCAACTGACCTTAGAACCTTTAAATTGACCAACTTGGCCATAAAATAGTAGCAATATGCTACACTCATTGAGACTAAACTCTCGCGATGATTCTGGCTGCAAGAAAAGGTTTCTAAACTGGAATTATGACCGATTGAGGGTAGTCAGTGATATCGAGATCCTCTAGAACCCGGTTACTATTTTTAGGACAGGTTTGAAGAAACTGAACTGAAAGAGGGTAGTACCTAAGCTCCTTGCCAACCTGAAATCTAAGGGCTCTCTGTGTGACTTGTGTGCCTTTACCATGTTTGCTATTTGTGGATACTTGTGACGTACTTTCTATCATAACATCATGACATCATAACATTGCATACATCTTGCATTGGACTAATCTATTTCAAAGATAGAAGGGATTCATCTTTGTTCTGTTTTGTAGGTCATGATGCCTATGCGTAGGAACACCATCCGGATCAAATTTTTCCAGGTTCCCACTATGCTTAAAGAATTGGTTGCAAAGATGTATGATACTACCTCCTTCATCAGAAGACATGGGCATCTTCTCAGGTTGGTCACCTCCAAATTGGACAAACAGGTGATGAGTGTCCTAGTCCAGTTCTATGATCCACTGTACCATTACTTTACTTTTCAGGACTACCAGTTGGTCCGCACCTTAGAAGAGTTCTCTGATCTGCTGGGTATCCCTATTCTGGAGCAGACCCCGTTCACAGGTTGGGAGAAGATCCTTAGGCCAGAAGAGATTGCTGCAGCCCTTCATATGACAAAGGATGAGGTAATGGTTAATTCGGAGACTAGAAGTGGAGCAAAGGGCTTTCTGACTAAATTCTTGGTTGGTAAGGCTAATTATTTCTGGGATAGTCTAAACTTCAAGGCATTCAAAGATATTCTGGGTCTTCTGATATATGGCTTGGTACTGTTTCCTAACTCTGACTCCTTTGTTGATGTGAATGCGGTGAAAATCTTCATCTCTCGTAATCCTGTACCCACTCTCTTGGGTGATATTATTCATCAGCTTTATGCCCGTACTGCTCGGAAGCGGGGAACCCTGATGTGCTGTGCTCCATTATTGGCGAGGTGGTTTATTTTGCACCTCCCCAAATCAGTGCTGAAGAACAAAGAAGGCATGGGATGGGCTTATAGGGTTATGTCTCTCTCTCATAATGACATCATCTGGACTATCAAGGGTATGGACGAGGTGGCTATTATTGATCGATGTGGGGAGTACCCCAATGTTCCACTGATAGGAACCAATGGAGGAATTTCTTATAATCCGTGCTTGGCCTTACGTCAGTTTGGGCGTGCTAGGAGGGAAGGTCCTCATGAGCTGCTAATACCTAGTATCATCTTTGATTTTCAAGGGGATAGCGACGAGCAACGCTGCAAATTCATAAGGTCTTGGGATAGAGTGCACAGATCTGATCCACACGAGCTGGGTCCAAAGAATTCACTTCCGATGGAGCCATATCTCAGATGGGTTTGTATCTGTGCCCAAAAGTTGGGTATGCCGTATGAAGCCGTCCTGCCTATCATTGTTGAAGTTGCTAATGAAGAAGGGGTTCTTCCGACCATCCTCCATCCTCATATGCCCACTGACATTGGGGCACTGAAAAGTTCTTGGATGCAGCTGAGAGAAGAGCGGGATGCTTACCGAGAAAAGTTTAACGAGCAAGAGAAGAAGATTCAAAAGTTGACAAGACAGCTGGAGAACGAGCGGATCCTCAATGACTATGTCCGCACCGACAAGAAGCTACCATGGAAGCACTGATTGTCCTCTAATTATTTCCTTTCCAGTTTTTATTTACTTTTCAGTATTTCCATTCTTGTAACGCCTTAAGGGCAACTTGTTGAACAATTTGAATTTCAAGTTTATCTAATAAAAGTGTGTTTCCTTTTTGGTTTACGAATTTGAATCTCTCAATGTCTTTGAAATCATAGCATACACATTTCATTCCATGCACTTCATAACAGGTACCCTTACAGGTTTTCTCATCTTCTTCACTGTTTATTTCAGCATCATGTCTTCTGAACCATCCACTGAACAAGCAATCAAGGCTCTACAGGCTCAAAATTCCCAATTCCAAGAGTTGTTCATGAATCTAGCCAAGGGTCAGCAAGATCTGAAGACCCTTATTCTGAAAGAGAAGAAGAAGAAGAGGACAGTCCTGTTTAACACGGGTCACAGGTTTGGAAACAGGCTACGGGATGAAGTTGATTTGACCACCTCATCTGGAGGGAAAGATAGTCAGGAAGAAAGGAGGGCTCCTAGCCCTGTGGTTTCAGACAATGAGACAGACTTCGACGAAGACCAATATCCTTCGGCTGAGGATAGATACAAGCAACTGGAAGACTGGTTGAGTGCGATGGAAGTTCAGAAGGTGCCTGGTCTGGATTTTGGTGATCTGGGTCTATCATCTGGGGTAGTGAGTCCCCATAAATTCAAAGCCCCATCCTTTGCTAAGTATGACAGAGTTTCTTGTCTGAAGCTGCACCTCCGGTCATATGTAAGGAAGATTTAGCCGTACACCGCTGATAAGAACCTATGGATCCACTTCTTTCAAGACAGTCTCTCAGGGACTCAGCTTGAATGTTTTTACCAGTTAGACGGAGCCAGTATCTGCAGTTGGGAAGATTTGGCTGCTGCTTTCTACAGGCAGTACCAATACAATGTTGACCTCGCTCCCACGCGTACCCAACTCTAGGGTATGTCTATGGGAACGGGAGAAGGTTTCAAAGATTATGCTCATAAGTGGAGGGACCTCGCTAGAAGAGTGCAACCACCCTTGGCTGATCGGGAGCTTGTGGATATGTTTCTGGGGACCTTGTCTGGTCCATTTTTCAACCATCTGATTGGAATCTCCTCATATGGGTTTACAGAACTAATCATGACCGGTGAAAGGATTGAGGCTGGTATTAAGTCTGGTAAGATACAAAAGGGTGCTTCGTCGAGCACCGAGAAAAAGCCTTTTAAGAAGGAGTCTAGTGCTGTTTACAGTTCGAAAAGCCAGAATAGACCTGAACACCGCCAAGCTGTTAATGCGGTTGTTATTTCAAGACCTACTGGTGCTCCTCAACGTAATAATCAACAAAAGGCTGAGAGACCTCGAAGACAGTTCACTCAACTCAACATGACGTTATCTCAGATTCTTCCGCAGTTATTAAAGACCAATCTAGTGACTCCAAGGGAGGCTCCACAGAATCCCAACACTGCATCACCAAAGTACAACCCTAATGCCCGCGGTGCTTTTCACTCTGATAGCTAGGGACATGATACAAATGATTTTTGGGCTTTGAAGAATAAAATACATGACTTAATTGATGCTAAGGAGATTGTGTTCGAGGCACTCGAAAGACCTAATGTTGTGACTGGTCCTATGCCCAAGCATGGAGTAAATGCTATAGATGAAGACTTGTTTGTGGTTTCTGTGAAAGATATTGCTACTACCTTGATGACTGTGAAGAAGAACCTTTTGTTAGCCGGTTTATTTTCGGGCTGTGACGAAGCTTGCCGTATGTGTCCTGTCCTACCTACCGGTTGCCAACTTTTAAAGTCAGGTGTCCAACGCCTGATGGATAGTAAAGAAATTCTGTTTGAGAAGACTGTTGTTCCTTTAGTTCATACTGAAGAAGTTGCTATTATTACCATTTTCGACGATTCTTCCAAGGCTTCCTCGAGAAAGCCTGTTAGAATTACATCTGTTCCAAGAATCGCACCATTGATCATCACTGTTCTTGGGCCTATCCCCTATACATCTGATAAAGTTGTCCCTTGGCACTACGGGGCTGATGTTTATTTTCATGGAGTTAAACAAGAGTTGGATACTGATACTGACGTCAGCAATATTGTTGGTCCTTCTAAAGTCACCCGCAGCAGAAGACTTTTCTCACCTGATATATCTCCACTAACTGCCCGAAAACCTGTTGTTATTACACCTGCCAGTGTACCTGCTACTATTCCTGTTCAAGTTCCAATTCTTACCCCTGTTGTCGAGTCGTCTGACACTCGGGGCAAAGGGACCACTGATGAGCCTGCCCAGACGGAGGCACCAAAGACGATTACTGTTGAAGCTTCCATACAAGAGATGGAAGAGATTTTAAAGATCATCAAAAAGAGTGACTACAATGTAGTTGAACAGCTGGGGCAAACCCCGTCCAAGATTTCTATGTTATCTCTGTTGTTATGCTCAGAAGCCCATGCCAAGGCTCTGATTGCCTTCCTGAAGACTGTGCACGTACCGCAAGAAACATCAGCTGATCAATTTAAAGATTTCGTGGCTAGTCTGACTGCTGATAACGGGTTGGGTTTCTCTGACACTGACTTGACTGCTAAAGGGAAGAATCACAATGATGCCCTGCATGTCTCCATTGAATGCAGGGGCACTACTCTTGCTCATGTATTAGTGGATACTGGTTCCTCATTGAACGTCTTGCCTAAGAAAGCTCTAGACTGGTTGGGTTGTGAAGGGTTGGAGCTGAAACCAAGCAACATTGTTGTCAGGGTCTTTGATGGGTCTAAGAGGATGGTGCATAGAGAAGTGGATATTCTGATTAAGGTTGGTTCTCAGGTTTTCACTTCTACGTTCTATATGATGGATATTCGGCCATCTTATTCTTGTTTGTTGGGTCGTCCGTGGATCCACAAGGCTGGGGCGGTGACGTCTACGCTCCATTAGAAGCTAAAGTACCCAGTGAAAGCGAAAATTGTGACAGTGCAAGGAGAAGAGAAGTACATGGTGAGTCACCTCAACTCTTTCCGATATGTAGAGATGGATGGGGAGTTCATTGAGACCCCGTTTCAACATTTTGAAGAGTTTCCCCAGATGCTGGCGTCAACTGAGGCTGTTGTTGAAGAACCTTCTATGAATATGGCTTCCCTCAAGGATGCCTGGGTCGTTGTTGAGAAAGGTGGGTGCAAATTGGGGACAACTCCCTGATTTTGCACAGAAGACTCACAAGTTTGGTTTGGGTTTCACTGCAGAAGCTCAAAAGTCTGTTCAGAATGCATGGATCGGAAGACCTCCCCTGTTCATCAGCAATTCAGGAGTGAATGCCATTGAAGACGATGTTGAAGAGTCTGAGTTCGACAGCTGGATCTATCCTACTACTGTGGGTGGACTAGGCAACTCGACAGCAAAGGACTTCATCCCAATTTCTTTTGTTACCCAGTAATGAGACTTTTTGTTTTGAATTTGTAACAGACAATGTTTTAAACTTTATGGCCCGATGTCTTACCCGGGGCACCGGGGCTTCATTTGTGAGGGCTTTATGTGTGTCATTTTCACATATCATTAATAAAAGCATTGGACATTTTCTTGCATTTCAAATTTCGCGCTCCTTGTTTTTCTTTTATTACATATTGCAAAACAGCTATTTTTACACACACTCACGTATCATGATCTACATTCACTCTGGATCCCACTGATAACGACCCTGCTACTTCCAGTTATGACTTTGAAAGTCCGATCAACTTAGCCGAAGACGAAGGTGAAGATGATTGAGAAGTGCCTGTTGAACTTGTTGGACTGCTACTTCAAGAAGAGAGGGCCATACTACCTCCAAGCCACCAATTATGATACCTCCAATTGCAGGAGGACCATTGATCTTATACTTAAAAGTGCTGGATAATACAAAGAGGTGTGCTGGGACAGCATGACGAGTCTGGCCAAAAAGAGCATGCTATTTACTGCTTTAGCAAAAAGTTTACCGACTGTGAGACCTAATACTCACTGCTCGAGAGAACTTGCTGCGCTTTGGCATGGGCTGCTCACCGGCTGAGACAGTACATGTTGGCTTATACCACCCTTTTTAATACCAAAAGATGTGAACGTCTTGACAGCTCCGTGGCCTTTTACAATGTGTGGCATCGACATGATCGGTGAGATCAGACCTACAGCATCCAATGGGCATCATTTCATCCTGGTAGAAATTGATTACTTTACAAAGTGGGTTGAAGCATCTTCCTTTGCTACTGTAACCAAGAACGTTGTGGAACGTTTTATTCGGCACAATCTGATCTGTCGATATGGTGTACCGAAGAGGATCATAACAGATAATGGTACAAACATCAACAACAAGGTGATCACTGAGCTCTGCAAACAGTTCAAGATACAACATCACAACTCTTCTCTCTATCGGCCAAAGATGAATGGGGCTGTTGAAGCGTATAATAAGAACATTAAGAAGATTGTGCAGAAGATGACAGTGACATACAAAGACTGGCACAAGATGTTACCATTTTCTCTTCATGGGTACCGTACCTCAACACAGACGTCAACATGGGAAACACCCTATTCCTTGGTATATGGCATGGAGGCAGTCTTGCCCATTGAAGTTCAGATACCCTCTCTTCGGATCATGAAAGATGTAGGTTTGAGCGAAGATGACTGGATCCAAACCCGGCTTGATCAGCTGAACTTAATCGACGAAAAGAGACTTATTGCTATTTGTCATGGTCAGGCGTACCAAAAGCGGATGATCAAGGAATTTAACAAGAAAGTCAGATGACAAGAGTATCAAGTTGGGGACCTGGTTATCAAGCACATTATCCTGCCTCAAGGTGATCCCAGGGGCAAATGGACCCCTACTTACGAAGGGCCATTTGTGGTTAAGAATATTTTCTCAAGAAGAGCTATGATTCTAACCACCATGGATGGTGACGACCTTCCTCACCCCGTCAATGCAGACATAGTGAAAAGATACTACGCATAATCAAAGACCCGCTAGGTTGACCGGCCTAGGAAAAAATAAGGGCTTCCCAGCGAACCAAAAGGGTTTGGCCAAAAATAAGGGATGAAAATGAAAAAAAATCTGTACACCCGGCAAGTCGAAAACCTGAAAAGGCGGCTTGGGCAAAAAAGGGTATCCCGGTGGACCAAAAACCCGAAAGGGAGGTCCATGCAAAAATTAGGGATCAAAGCGTAACACTATGTCTCATTGGATCACCTTGCATCTAGACTTCGGTATCCACTATCAAGCTCGGACGACACTAATCAATCTGATCTACCTTCAACCAAGTAGAAAAGTGTGAGATGCTCGAGGACATAAAGGCAATAGCATATTTGGAACCCAGTGGGATTGTTCACATAGCTGTTTTGTTTTTCACAATTTGTGTAAATTCTATTTATTCGGCGGCGTTCTCCTACTAGGACGTCAGCCTCTTGTACAAAAATGCCTATTTACAGGCCAAACTTCAAAATCAATACAATTCATTTTCAAAGAAATTTCAAACTGTTTTTTCTTAATCTGTTTTGATTTGCAAAGAACGTCCAATGTTCATTTTTGATATGTGCATTTGACATTAATTGCTTCTCATGAATATTTACATGCGAAACAAAAGACGATTACGAGTAACATCAGAAACAGGGGCAAATGAGAATTGTCCAAGCTGTATAGTTGCTCTGTCCACCAGGTACAAGGTAAATTCAGCTAAAGAATATGGCTAAGACACCTTCACTCCCCGCAGAGTAAGACAGTAATGATAGCTCTCCCCAGCTGGGACTTGCAACTGTGAATGAATCAGTAATATTCTCCCCAAGCAGAGTTTATCTACCATCAACGCTGAAAAGGCTTGATATCCCCGACAGTCTTAACATTCCCCAACAGAGTATAAGAATGTTCCATGGCAGAGTACAAGATATCCCCAGTGGAGTTAATATTTTCCCAGCGCAGTCTGAAAAAGCTTCCCCAGTGGAGTTGGAGAATCATCCCCAATAGACTATGGAAGTTTATCCCCAGCGGAGTACAAAAATAAATATCCCCAGCCGAGTTCAAAGGAAGATCATTCCCAGCAAAGCTCAAAGGATTGTCCCCACAAAAGTCTAACAGGTTATCCCCAGTGAAGTCGCAACTGAGAGATCATCCCCAGTGGAGTTCTTTCCTTTCACAAACATGAATTTAATCCTCAAAAAAGTCAATATCACCAGCAACGATAATTCATCCCGACGGAATTTATCAGTGGAATCTTCGGCAGAATATCTCTTCCCCACAGGGTAATCTCCTCATTAGTTTATTCCCCCCAATGGAGTCATCCTCTCGTGCAGGTTTATCATCTTCATCCGTCATCCCCAGCGGAAACGAAGAATCCAACTCTATTCTCCAGCAACTATCCTGGATTTATTTTCCCCAGTTAAAACATTACATTTCCATATATCATGATGCATACATATACGCACCATATAACACAATCTCATTTATTTTGAGAACATCATTGCTTGATCCATATTATGCATTGTATATGACTGACCTTTACCTTTCAGGAAAGATGCAGTTAAGTTCTCAGCTATGTCAAAGACCTTCTCTGGTTCAGTCAGATCAACGTTAAGATCTCCTTGATTCTTATTCCAGTTGAAGATATTCCAAGACTTTCGTCTGGTTCAGTTAAATCGATTCTAAGATTTTTCTGATTCTTATCCAGCCAAAGTTAATCCAAGACCTTCTCTGGTTCAGTCATATCGGCACTAAGATCTCTCTGATTCTTATTCCAGTTGAAGATATTCCAAGACATTTGTCCGATTCAGTTAAATCGATTCTAAGATTTTTCTGATTCTTATCCAGTCAAAGTTAATCCAAGACCTTCTCTGGTTCAGTCAGATCGACGCGAAGATCTCCCTGATTCTTATTCCAGTTGAAGATATTCCAAGACTTTCGCCCGGTTCAGTTAAATCGATTCTAAGATTTTTCTGATTCTTATCCAATCAAAGTTAACCCAAGACCTTCTCTGGTTCAGTCAGATCGATGCTAAGATCTCCCTGATTCTTATTCCAGTTGAAGATATCACAAGACTTTCGTCTGGTTCAGTTAAATCGATTCTAAGATTTTTCTGATTCTTATCCAGTCAAAGTTAATCCAAGACCTTCTCTGGTTCAGTCAGATCGACGCTAAGATCTCCCTGATTCTTATTCCAGTTGAAGATATCACAAGACTTTCCTCTGGTTCAGTTAAATCGATTCTAAGATTTTTCTGATTCTTATCCAGTCAAAGTTAATCCAAGACCTTCTCTGGTTCAGTCAGATCGACGCCAAGATCTCCCTGATTCTTATTCCAGTTGAAGATATTCCAAGACTTTCGTCTGGTTCAGTTAAATCGATTCTAAGATTTTTCTGATTCTTATCCAGTCAAAGTTAATCCAATACCTTCTTTGGTTCAGTCAGATCGACGCTAAGATCTCCCTGATTCTCATTCCAGTTGAAGATATTCCAAGACTTTCATCTGGTTCAGTTAAATCGATTCTAAGATTTTTCTGATTCTTATCCAATCAAAGTTAATTCAAGAGTTCCTCTGGTTCAGTCAGATCGACGCTAAGATCTCTCTGATTCTTATTCCAGTTTAAGATATTCCAAGACTTTCGTCCGGTTCAATTAAATCGATTCTAAGATTGTTTCTGATTCTTATCCAGTCAAAGTTAATCCAAGACCTTCTCTGGTCCAGTCAGATCGACGCTAAGATCTCCCTGATTCTTATTCCAGTCGAAGTTTAGACCTCCTATCAACAATCTCCAAATGGCATCTGTAAGCCCATTCCCGACATCACCAGGCTGATACCACTTCATGGGAGTGCAAATTTGTGGGCACTCTAGTGTTCAATCATCTTCCACCTTCGCATCAAGAAAGGCACGAAAGCCAATCTATATCCTCAGGCTTAAGAAGATTGAACAGGGGCAGATGTTGTAACCCAAAATTTCCCCTCTCATATTTCTCAAAACATGCCAAGAAAAGTCTCCAAGTTGCTCAAGTTTGCTCAAGAGTGGGTCAGACAAATCATCTCATAAGGCAGTCAACCCCAAATTAGGGGTTTGTGTTGCATCAAGATCCTTGAGTAAAAATGACCTCAAATGATCCCTAATGTCCTAATATGTTCTCAAGGTCATCTATGTCAAATTTCAAGCCTTGCAGAGGAAGTTTGCTTAATCAATTGCTCAAAGGGTCCAAAAATCGACTGTGCTAGGGCAAAAGTCAATTGTGACCCAAATACAGTCAAACTTCAAGATTTTTTGTCAACATTATAATTTTGAGGGATATTTCATTATTTTATCAAGGGTTTATCATGATTCATCAAGGATTGCTCAAAATTCATCAAGACTCAAAAGTTGCTAAATTAGCGTTTTGTAGGAAAAGTCAACTCAACTTTGACCAAGCATAACTTTCTCATACTTTATGAGAAATGACCCATCCAAAGCTCATTTTGAAGAGGATGAAATTTCCAACAATCCATCTTCATACCCCAAGATCAAAAAATGCACTCATAAGAAGTTACAAATTTGGACATTATAGGTCATTTTGAAAAGTCAACAAAAACACCTTTTTGGCCAAAGCTTATAACTTGAGCATGGAATATCAAACTGAGATGAGACAAAAATGGTTGGTTAGAGGACAACTCAAGATTTCTAAAAAGTCCAAGAACACTTCCAAAAGTTCAAAATGGAAGAAGTTATGCATTGTTGAAGTTGGGCATTTTTGCAAAATTGCCAAAAGTCAATTATCCCCAAAACATCAAATTTTGTCAAATGGGCCCATTCTTTTCCACTTGATTTGGACTTTCCACATTACACACGTGTCCTAGCCTCAGCCTTGTGTCCATTTATCAATTTTATTATTTTATTTGATTTTTTATTGAATTATTTCATTTTAAATCAATTTAAATCAAATAAAATCCCAAAACTAGATTACATGAGATCTTTTTCTATTTTCAGGACTTAATCATCATCATTATCATGATCAAATTTGTATCAAGCATTCCATGTGCAAAAAGATTGGATTTTTGACAAAATAGGAAAGCTTTCAATGGTGGATCAAATCAAATCCCATGACATCAATGTGCAAGGATTCAATCCACAAATGTTAACCTAATGCATTGCATATTACATATACAAGCCAAAGCACATGAAAACTGGACCTAGAGGCTGCAAGAATACCGAAAACAAAACTTGCAAAAATTGATAAAAAGTGTGAGACTAAAATCAAGCTTGGAGGCACTTTCAGGACTTAACAAGCATCACAATCGCTTACTGGCAATTCTCAGAAGCAAAACCAATCAGAATCACTCATTCTCCAGCTTCTTAGAGCACTGTAAGCATCTCACGAATCCTCTATGTTCATGAAGTCTCAAATCTTTATTCTTGCATCCATTGTAAAAAACAATTGCATATTCTGATTCCTCACATCATTTGGTAACTTTCTGCAATAACCAATTTCATTCTTATGTTGTGTATCGTAAAACACCATTGTAGGTTTTTCTAGGTTTTTTTCAGGGGTTTTTATTACAGGAAAAATTGACTATCAAAAGGGGAATGGTTGAGACCGGGATGAGGAGGCGAGTATGACCATGCCTTTGGATTGCATTTTTGTGGCTCGTAGCAAATTTTGGAGATGGCATGGCTTATAGCTACGGACTGTTGTCTGTTGGTATAGGTTGAGAGTGTTTTAGCCACGGTCCAACGACAGGGACGATGGCGTGTCATGCTCCAATTCTCCTATTCAAATATGGCGCGCTTTATTTTGTTTTCTGATCCATTAATTTGTTTTTGTCTTATTATTATTAGTTTTCAATACCCTAACAACTAAAGCACAATGGTTGTGTGGAAAATGCATGCATCCACATACCAACAGGACCTGGGTTCGAACCCCAGGTCCCTCATATGCCTTGATATTATTTTTCTTCGGGTAATCAGGTGTAGATGCCAGCTTGAGATCTATCATGCGCCTCCATATCTCCAATGGACAGATGGCCTTAGGCCAGATCTGAGGGCCAAGAGATGGACGTCCACCATGCTACCAAGTCAAAGTGCCACGCTGGATCTCAAAAAGTCAGCCAGGCCAACACAATTGGGCCTCTGAATTGCCATTCTAACCCCCTAAACAGGCCCAAACCTCCTAACTCTTTATATTTTTTTTATTATTTATTTTAATTATTTATTGTTATTATTTTCATGATTAATTAACCAATCAAACTTTTCTTAATAAAATTAAAACCAATAAATATTTTCTTTATTAATTTAAATTTTAGTATTTTCTTTTTATTAGCAAAATCAATTAATTAATTTAGTTTTAGTTAGGAATAACTTTAATATCTTTTTTGCAATAATTAAAATTAACTTAGACAATTAGGTTTTTATTAACATTGATTAAATTTATTTTTATTTCTTTAAATACCAAAAACCCAAAAATATTTTTATTATTTAATTTATTTAACTTAATAATTAACCTAGTCTAATTTCTTTCATAACCAAAAAATCTTTTCTTTAACAATTAAAGGGTCAAAACCCTAAAAACTTGCGCCCGATTTAATTTCCCGCACGGGATTCATTTTTATTCAATATTGTATCTGTTTCCAGAATGTAATAGATAATTAGGACTATTTTTATCGCTTTATTTATTTTCCGCATTTAATTTTTAAGGGTTGCTTTTGGCGATGTAAATACCCGACGCCTTGTAATAGTTAGTTAAATTTCCGCAATTTAATTTCCGCAACTTATAAACTGTTAGATGTTTGATAATAGGGATGCATGACAAGATTGAATGTTAAAACCTAAAATCAACATAGATAACCATTGACATGTACAAAGACAAAATAACTGAAAACAACACACTCACACATGCGCACTCTTAGGGTACACCCCATTTGTCTTCCTTCGTACGCGGTCATTGAGTATAGGAAGTTTTAGAGGCCGCCCTCTTGTCCAAAGATCATAGTTTCCTCGAAACGGTTGCCTCGGATAAAATGATATAAGACATTAGGGTTACCTTTAAGGCGTCCTAACATTGCTTTAGTGACCGTACGTCCCTAAAATCGAATTGAACCTTAAACTCCAACGACGGTGCTAACTAGTCATCAATAGTGGGATAACATTGTCTAAAGGAAGATAGCATAGAACGATTCCTTTTTCGAGTAGGTAGATGGTTCTTAAGTACTTGCTCTTTCAAAAGACAAAAATATTTTTCACACTTACAGTTTTCGAACGAAGTTTTCAAACGAAAAAACTTTTTCAAACCCACAAGCACAAAGAAAAGCAATTTTGAAAACAATATGAGCAAGTACCTAAGAGCCCGTGGATAACCACAGATAGAAAGGGTGCTAATAAGTTCCCTTTCTATAATCTACCCCCCGAACCCGAGAAACATCTCGAAAAAGGAATTTTTCTGTGCTTTTTTCCTTTCCTTGTTGGATAAAATAAAAGTCGGTGGAGACTCTTGCTTACCGCGACATTTTGCAAAAACAAATGCAAAATGCGAACCAGCATTCCAAAAAACAGTCAGTTCTCTCCCACCGTATCACAGTAGAGCATGTTACAAGATTTCCAAAATGTCCAAGAACTCTCCAAAATCATTTATGGTTAGGGAGAATCAAAGAAAAGAAAATGGCCATTTCTCACTTTTGTCCATGGCATTTTTCACATTGATACAAGTTGCAAATCAATTTGGATCATGCTTGTACTTGGTTTACAAGTTATAATCCCTTTTACACTCATAAATTGAATGCAAATATAATGGTCAATGGCATTGTATTGATCCTTGAAGCTTTGTACAAGGGTTTAATCCAAAAATGGCATAAAGGTAGCAATACCATTTCCATAAAAGCACACTTTATACAATTTTGTTTTTCTTGAGCATTGAACCTAATCTCTTTGTGCAAACAAGATCCAAAAACATCAGAAAAGGTTTACCAACTCTCCTCAGGCCTTGAGCTAGCCTGTACAGGTTTGGCATTATCACTTCCCACCTTTTCTTCAAAAATAAGCAATAGTGCAAAAGTCAATATATCTTTTGAATCTGATAAGAGCAAGTCTAAGCCTCATTTCAAATACCCTCAGCACATTATACCAAGCCTAAAACAAGAGCTCATAGAATTTTAAACACCCTTAAGCACAAAAATCATAAGTTCTTGCCAAAACAGGGCATCTTCTGCAGAACCACTTCCAAAACATATTCCACTCGTGCGTTTTGCTTGGAACCACTTCAAACACATTCCCTACAATACACCTGAGCTATCCAAGCCATTGTTCAGCAAATGTAACCTTATTTTCACACTTCACCATTTTCAATTTCTGAGTTTGCAGGTTGAGTTCTACAAGGAGATTCAAGCCATTACAAAGCAAGTTGAGCATTGGGAAAGGTCAAGGGAACTTCAAGCAAGCTCAAAAGTCCTTCAGGCCTCATTCAAAGTTGCTACATTTCCATATTCGAACTTGACTGAACAAGGTAATTTCCAACTTTCTATCTCCTTATTTAGAGATCCTTAGGCTTAGGTTTGTGAAGCAAAAATGTAGTCTTTAATGTGCTTGAGCTGTACATACGCATAGTTCTTATTAATATTAACTGAGCTAGGAGAATTTGGATGATGAACTTGCTGAAAATTTTAGGTCAGAAATTAGGGATGACAAAATTCTCTCTCGTCTTTGAGAGTTAGGTCAAGTTTTTTATATCAATGGAATCGTGACTAAAAATGCTACAAGTTTCATGTTGCAAGATTTTGTTTTTAAGCACGTATGCAGGAGATACATTTTGAAGTACAGGGCGCGCGTATTTTTGTTCAGAGGTTAGGGACGAAGTGGAACTTGGGCTTGGGCCTGGCTTGTCCTTCTATTTGCACCCCTCTTTTACTTCCTGCACCCCATTGGCCCATTTGTTTTATTTTTGTATATTTTTCATTTTTTTTATATTTTCTGACTTTATTTATTTTTCTAAATATTAAAAATCACCAAAAATATTTTTCTTAATTTTTACATTTTTATTTTATTATTTTTATTATTTTTTATGACAAAAAAATAGTTTATTATAATAAATATAACTTATTTTTCTAAATAAAACTTGTGAATAATACAAAAATATTATATATATTTTTATTTTTATTATTTATACACTTAAATAATATTTTCTCACATATTTTAATTTTTTAACATTTTTGTATATTATTATTATTTTTCTTGAATAAAAGATAAATAATATAAAGTATATTTTCTTAAACAAAAAAATAGGGTTTTTACCCTTTCCAATAATAATCATTTTATTTTCTTTTTTAAGACATTAAATAAATTCATTTTTACATACATAAAAATAAATACAAAAACATTTTTCATATTTACATTTATTTGCATATTTAAATATTTGCTTATTTATTTATTTGTACAAATAAATTCAATATGGTTGTAATAGTTTTAGGGCTTTATTTTTGAGCAATATCCCCCTATTCAAAACTTGTATCCCCCTCCCCATAATATTGTTGTAATAGTCTTAGATTTACTTTTACGCAATTTATCGTATTATATGCATGATAGTAAGATTAGGGTTTTGTATGCAAAGACCAAAAATCAAACAAATAGTATGACTTAAACACAAGACAAAAATGCATGAAAAATGACAACACATTGCACACAAGCATCCCTAGGGTTTCATCCACTTTGTTACCTTAAAATGGCCATGATATGCATGCTAGGTATCTTGGCAAAATCAAACAAAAACGAAAGATCATAGTCCCTCGATGACGCTATCTTTGTTGCCTAAACAAAAATGATCTAGTCCCTCGAAAACTTGCTAAGATACTTGGCAATATTGTTATCATGGTCATACGATGACCCGTGCCCTTCCCGTTTAACATCCAAAGATAGGGTTATTTACCAAATACAATTGTAAAACAACAATGTCAAAGGGTTAAAAATGTGTAGGAAAGACTTTTGATTAGGGTAGACAACTCCTAGTTACTTGATCAATTTGCAAACATCCTTGCTATTTTCAAACAAACACACACACAATTTCAAAACAATTTCCCAAAACAAACTTTCAAACATTGAAACATTTTTCAAAAGACAAACACCTTTGTATACATTCAAACAAGAATCATTACAAAGGTTGCCTAAACAAAGACCTCTTTTCAAAATATTTTCAAAACCACACAAAGCTCAATTTCAAACAATTGGAAAAGCAAAGCAAGTGATCTAAACAAGTAACTAAGAGCCCATGGAAAACCATGGATGAAAAGGGTGCTAGCACCTTCCCTTTTCATAATCTACCCCCCGAACCCGAGAAAACATCTCAAAGGTCTTTTCTGTGCTTTTTGACCTTTCCTTTGGATAAAATAAAAAGTCGGTGGCAACTCTTGCTAAATCAAAACATTTGTGAACTGAAACGCAAAACCTCAAGTCAGTTCTCCCACCGTATCACAGAACTGGCGACTCTGCTGGGGAATCATCATAAAAAGTGGGGTTACCTTAGGGTTTAGATCACCTTTACATGCTTATCTTGCATGACTTGTATGCTTTACACTTTGGTTCTATTGTTTGGGTTTGAATCCTCTACCCGGATTTGGGAAACATTCATGGGTAAATAGTAATATGTTGTGGAAATTGTGCGGGGTATACCGACATGGTTGAAGCAATAACTATATTAGTGCGACATATTTGTGGGTACCAGTAGCCTTTGAGTCAATCAAAGAGAATACGGGGCCGCTGAGTGATGTCATGAAGCACTAATGGACTTTTAGAACCTTTACTTGACCAACTTGGCCTTTTAGGATGTAGTGAGATGACCCGCTTTGGTGCAGTCCGAAGTTGGCAGATACTCGATACTAC
Source organism: Vicia faba (assembly GCA_948472305.1). Lineage (NCBI taxonomy): Eukaryota > Viridiplantae > Streptophyta > Magnoliopsida > Fabales > Fabaceae > Vicia > Vicia faba. The sequence goes on along the minus strand of OX451736.1, from coordinate 1,210,589,454 downwards.
ACTCATTGAGGGTTATTTTCTTGGAATATTTCGGTCTCCAGTAAAGTGGATAAACTGAAACAATGAACACAGAAAATAATCTAGTGATATTGAGCTCCTTAGAACCCGGTTACTATTTATAGGACAGGTTGAGCCAACTAAACTTCAAGAGGGTACTTACCTATGAAACCCCATGCAAGCCTGAAACTAGGAACTTGTGTGATTTGTTTGTACATATATACTTGTGCATAACATCATGACATCATGAAGCATCATGTGCATCCATTAACCATTTCAAGGATTTGGATTTTCATCTTTGTTCCTGTTTTGTAGGTAATGGATTCACTTCGCAGAAAAACTATTCAGGTCAACCTTGTGAGAATTCCTCCTCAACTCAAGGAGCTTGCTTCCAAGATTCCTGAGTATTCTCCATTCACCGAGAGGCATGGGCATCTTCTCAACTTAGTCAACACCAACACAGAGGAGGATATGCTGAAAGTTTTCTTCCAGTTCTTTGACCCCCTACACCACTGCTTTACATTTCCTGACTACCAGCTAGTGCCTACTTTGGAGGAATTTTCTCAACTCCTGAGGATTCCTATTCTCCATCAACTACCTTTCAACGGTACGGAAAGAGATCCAAAGCATGAAGATGTTGCTCAAGCCTTACACTTGCAACCATCTGATATCATAGGCCATTGGGAGACTAGAAGTGGTGTCAAGGGTTTCTTGGCAAAGTTCCTGTTTGAGAAAGCTCAAGAATGCTGGAGTTCTCTAGACCTGCAAGCTTTTGAGGAGATTGTAGCTCTTCTCATATATGGGTCGGTCTTGTTCCCAAACCCTGACCAACTTATAGATGTGAATGCTGCCAAAATCTACATGGCTCGCAACCCGGTGCCTACATTGCTTGGGGATATCCTCCACTCTTTTCACACTCGAACAATTAGGAAAAGAGGTGTTCTCATGTGTTGCACTCCTCTATTGGAAAGATGGTTTATTTCTCATCTTCCCCAATCAGTCTTGAAGAATGAGCAAGGTTTGAGGTGGTCACAATGATTGATGACTCTTACACATTTAGATGTTCATTGGTGTTCTCGATCCAGAGAAAATGTTATCATCATTGATCGTAGTGGGGAATTCCATAATATCCCTCTACTTGGCATTAGGGGAGGAATCACCTACAACCCCTGCTTAGCTTTGAGATAATTTGGGTATGCCCGAAGGGATGGCCCACATGACATGCTGATTCTAGACTTGGTTTTTGACTTCGACAACGATGATCAAGGACTTCGACAAAGGTTCATCCGAGCTTGGAGGATGCCCAACAAGATGGACAGTAAGAACTTGGGACACAAGAATTCCATCCCTCTTGAGCCTTACCTCAAGTGGGTACGCACCTCCGCCCAAAGTCTTATGATGCCTTACCCCTACATTCTCCCTGTGATTAAAGAGCCTGTTATGGAAGGAGAGGTTCCATACACCCTCCTACATCCTGACATGCCAACATCACTAGAATATTTACAAAGGAGTTGGATACAGCTCAAGGGAGAGCGCAATACTTTTGAAGCCCAATTCTACGCCAGTGAGAAGAAGGTTTTGGAACTTACTCTTCAACTCCACAAAGAGTAGACTCTCAACACCTACATTGCACCAAAGAGGATGCGCAACGTCTTTTTACCTTAGAATTTTGTATTATTTTGCCCATGGGGCATTGATGTACTAACAAATTCTATCTTATTAATATGACGTGTGTTCCTTTTTGTTTAAAACAAATTTGAATTTCTGAATCCTTGGATGCATTACATGAATACATATCATTCATCATATGCATAAACAGGTCTTCACACCAAGTTTCCTCATCTCTCTGTTGTTTATTTCAGCAAGATGGATATTGAGCAGACGGTCAAAGACTTATAAGCGCAAAATTCACAGTTCCAACAGCTACTCATGACCCTAGCCAAGGGGCAGGAGGAGCTCAAAACTCTACTAGAAAAGGAAAAAGAGAAAAAGAAGAAGAAGAGAGCTGGTGTGGCTACCTTGGGTAGAAGATTTGGAGGTCAAACCAGAAGGGTCCTAGATTTTCCATCAACCTCTGAGGAAGGAGAAGGAAAGGGTAAAGGAACTGTAGTGGCATATGATTCTGAGGCAGAGGAAGAAGAGGATGAGGACTATTCTGAACAGCAGTATCCTCCTGCAGATGACAAATACAAAAATCTGGAAGAACATCTGGCTGCTATGGAAGTACAAAGAGTACCTGGGCTGGACTTTGAAGAGTTAGGGTTGGTATCTAGAATTGTAATCCCTCCCAAATTTAAAGTGCCTCTGTTTTCTAAGTACGATGGGTTGTCTTGCCCAAATATGCACCTGCAATCTTATGTCAGGAAAATTCAACCACATTCTTCTGACAAAGACCTGTGGGTCCATTTTTTCCAGGACAGTCTTTCGGGGACACAGTTGGATTGGTTCTACCAGCTAGAGAGGTCTGACGTGCATAATTGGGAGGATTTGGCTGCTGCCTTCTGTAGCAATGAAAATCGAAGATCAAGCTATTAATTAACTTGACTCACAAAAGCAAGAGTCGCCACCGCGCTTTATTATTTCCAAGGGTAAAGGGGAAAGAGCGAAATAAAACCCTAAAGTATGCAATGTAAAATAATACTTTTAAAAGTAAAGAAAATACAAGGCGTTTTTGAAAAGGGGTCTATGGTTCGGGGGTTGGTTATACAATGGGAAGGTGTTAGCACCCAATGTATCTATAGTATTCTATAGGAACCTTTTGAAATATCTGTTTATTAAAATGTTTGTTTGATTAAAAATAAATTGTTTAGGCTGAAAATGGGTATGGACGAGTTTTTGAAGATACGAAAACCTAATGTCGAAGTTTTGACTTAAAAGGTGTGAGTTTTTTTTTTTGAAGAAATTGGATATTTGGGAAAATTATCCTATGTTTTTAATGAATGAGGGTATTCGCACGATGTTTTTTGATGACATAAAGTCGACAAAAAATTAGACAATTCCCTTGGATTAAATCGAGCAAGTAAAATAAGATGAATCCACAAAGTATAAGCATTCAAAAATTCACAAGAAAACAAATCTAATGAAACAGATTAATGACCAAAAGCATCGAGAAATTAAAATGACAAAGATATTTAAATAGAATAAAAGAGAATGTAACTAATTATCTAAAGAAGTTATTTAAACTAAATTAAAAATTTAAGATTACTGTGATCGGTGGATCTGGAACTGACTGTTTAACGCTGGTTCGCGAAATGTCGCGGAAGCAAGAGTCGCCACCGTCTTTTATTTTCTCCAAATGGAAAGGACAAAAGCACAGAAAAATTCCTTAAAGAGATTGCTCTCGGTTCGGGAGGTAGATTATAGAAAGGGAAGGTGTTAGCACCCTTTCCATCCATGGTTATCCATGGGCTCTTAGATACTTGCTCATTTGTGTTCTCAAAAATGGTTTGTTTGCTTTTCAACTGTGGGTTTAAAAAGTTTCTTTGAAAATTTCAGTTCGACTCTTGTATCAGTCCTCAAGAGTGTTTGAAAAGTTGCTTTCGAAAGCTGTTTGAAAAGGTGTCGGTGTGAAAAGTATTTTTGATTTGTTTTGAAATTAGAGCAAGTATCTAGAGTCGTCTACCTACCCTAAGGAATTCGTCTGTGTAAATGTCCTTAAAGTAGTGCCATCCCACCATTTAGAGGTAGGTAGCACCACCGTTGGAGGTGTTCGGGTCAATTCGAGGTTCGGGACATGGTGATCACCAGAGCAATAGGAAGACACCTTAGAAGCTACCCTCATGCCAGGTTCCCGGATCATGAGGACTTACTAAGACATCCTCTACTCGACGATCACCTTTCGAGGCAAGGCAACAGTGAGGCGTACCCTAGGGGTGGTGTGTGATTTGTGTGTCAGATTCATTTATTTTTGTCTTGTCATGGTATAGGTGAGCTACGCGTTTGTTTTTATTTTATCATTCATTCTTGCATGCTTTGTTTAACAGTTATAATGTTTGCGGGAAAAGTAAATTCTAAACTATTATAAATGGCGCGGGTCCACATCGCCAAAATTAACCAGGACCCGATTTGACAGAAAATAAATAAATTGAAAGTGCGAGAAGTAATTACAAGGCTTCGGGAGAGGTACATAATTATTTAAGCAAAATAAAATAAATGTGCGAAATTAAACAAAATTAAGAACGTGGGCGTTGGACCCTTTTGCAAAATATTAAAATTACATGAATAATTAAAATTAAAATTAAAAGATGTTTTTGGTATTTTTAATATTTTAGGGTTTAATAAAAAAAGGAATTAATTAAAATTAAAAAATAAAATGTTAAACCTAATTCTAATTATTTTTTAAATTATTAAGAAAAATATTGAAGTTTTTTAACCTAAAGGAAACCTAATTTTTACATGTAAATTTAATTATAAAAATAAATAAAATAAATAATATTATGATGAACAAGAAAATTAAAACGGAATAAAACCTTAATTAAACCTATTTTTACATTTTTTAGATTTTTATTATTAAAGGAATTAACATTAAACCCTAATATAAATTAATTTATTTACATGCAATTTGTTTATGAAAATAATTAAAATAAAGTATTTATTATATTTTTTGTCTTTTCTGATTTTTAGGCATTTTTATATTTGGTAAAAATAATTAATTAAATCAAACAAATAAAGAAAATAAAATAACAATTGAAAATAAAATATAAGAAAAAATAGAAAATGGCAAACCAGGGGGGGTTCAGTCCCAAATTAGGAGGTATGGATCCAGTAATTTGGCCCATTTAGCATTGGCCTATTTGGACTTTTTTGCTAGCATGCTGAAGCGTTGACTAGACTTAGGGTGTTCATCAATCTTGAGCCTTTGATCTGAAGCAGCTGGACGCGTGGACGCTCTGATCTGGAGGATGTATGATGCACTCCACCTTTGACACTGCATAGGAATACTTTTTGCAAAATAATATAGAAGTTACGTAGACCTGGGGCTCGAACTCAGGTCATGTGTATTACCAGCGTCTTCGCTTACCACTGGACCACTACAAAGCATTTGTTATATAATAAACAAACAAATAATATAAAGAAAACAAACAATGTTAGTGGGTCCACGCGCGAAAATTCAAATCAGCGTATCATGTTTTGCCACGACTTCGTCTTCCTCGCGTGCCGGAAACACAAGAACGAAAGCAACGGTTTTTCGTGCGTTGCATTAGGTGGCTTTAGAGAAAATAGTGAATAGCGCTATAGGGTTCATAAATTGACCGCGAGGGTTCCCTTATGACCGTCAGAGCATCCTGAGTTGAGTGGTCATGGTTTCGTGGGCTAATTTTTCCCCATTACAAAAGCCCTAATCTGGAGCTTGCAAAACCCTAAAATTCAAACATGGTAGAATCGTATATAGCGCACAAAAATGCAATTGAATGCATTGGTTAGCTTCAAAACATCATAATGAACATGAATCAATGAATAAAAATTACAAAAGATGCTTAAATCATGATGCACGATTATCAATTTTTCTCTATACAGTTCATGCTCGTTTTACCAATTCTTGGCGTTTTGATGGATGTCTTTGATTGGAATGTGTTCAGGGAACCTTGAGGAAGCTATTGGAATAGTTTTTGTGCCTTGAATCGCCCTGTGACAATGATTTCAGTTTTGAGTTCTTTAGAGAAAAATTCAAGTTTGCAAGGGCCTCTTCTGCGCAGCTTTTTGTCTAGTATGATTAGGTTTATGATCAGGCATATGTAGTGAAGGCATTAGGTTAACAAAACTCAATCAAATCTCTTGTAATCATGGATTTGGAAATTTGATTTTCTAAAGATCTTTTTAAATCTTTTTCATGTGTTCTTTGTGTCAATTAGGATCCAATCACTCCAAATCTTTCCACATTTAGCTAAGCACGAAATATTGAGTCCAAAACATGTATAAAAACATTGGTTAGGTCAAGTTAGATATTTTTCATATATTTAAATGATTTAAATGAATTAATATAAATAATAATTCAAATAAATAAATAAAAAATGAGGAAATACTTCCCTTTGGGCCAAGTGGTCGTGCACATGCTTGGAATGATGAATCATGGAAGAAAAATGGGCCCATTAGCAATTTTAGGTCATTTGAAGTAATGTTGACTTTTCAAAATATCCAAAAATTTCCCAACTTCCACAAGGCATAACTTGCTCGGTTTTTAAGATTTTCTCATGTTCTTAGACATTTTGGAAAGGTCTTTGAGTCCTCTAACCAATGTCTTTGGTCCCATGTCATTTTGATTTACCAATCTCAAGTTATGGCCTTTGACTTAAAGTCCCTTTTTGTTGACTTTTGAAAATGACCTATAATGTTGAAATTGATAACTTTTTGTGAGAGCATTTCTTGGACTTGAAGTATGAAGATGAGTTGTAGGAAATGTCTTTCTCTTCAAAATGAGCTTTGGATGGAATTTTTATGATAATCCATGTGAAAGTTATGCCCTGGTCAATTTCAGTTGACTTTTTCAACTGTCCAAATAAGGAAACTTTTGCATCTTGATGATTTCTGAGCCAAATTTTGAGAATCATGATCAAGCATTGATCAAATGATGTTTGTGGCTTCAAAATGATATGTTGATAAAAAATTTGAACTTTTGACTGTCAAATGACCATTTTGCCCCTACAGTTGACTGTAGTGCAATTTAGGGTTTTGACTATGCAATTTTATGCTGAATGCCTTGAAACTTGATATGAGGATGCTTGACCATATTTGTAGGCATATGAGACTTGATTGGACCTTTGAAAACTCCATTTTCTTGATCAGAACACAAACCCTAGTTTTGACTGTATAGGAGACCTTTGCACGGTGCAACCCTTGGGGAATTTGCAGCTTGACTTGGCAATTTCTTGAAGAATATGGGAGGGCAAATTTTGGGGTACAACAGTTGCCCCTGTTCAATCTTCTTAGACCTGAGGATGCAGATTGGCTGACGTGCCTTTCGTAATCCGAGGGTAGAAGATGATTGAACACTGGAGTGCCCAGAAATTTGCGCTCACATAGTAGCAGTGATGATGGGAATGGGCTTATAGATGCCATTTAGAGGTTGCTGGATAGGATGATGGGCTTATAGATGCCATCTGGATGTTGATCGTATAAGAGATTCCTTCGCGAGAACTTGCGTACCTGCAAAACAGAAAATGAGTACCTGACACGTTGCAGGAGCTGATTTTTAGATGCTTGGTATAGATATGTCCTGAATGGTTACAGGAGCTGGGTCTGGAGCTTCCAAAAGATGATGAATGAACCAGGGATGGTTACTACCTCAGCCTGAATGGTAAGAGAACCTTGGGTGACTTTAACTTCAACAACGCTCGTTGAGAAAATCTTGGTGGGAAATACCGTCTTCGCAGGATCGGGACGAGAACCATAGGCCATTATAATCTTGAAAAGGAATCACCTCACTCGCCGTCGGAGAGGGAATCATAAGAAAAGGAATTATCACCTCACTCACCGTCGGAGAGGGAAACATCTGAAAAGGGATTACCACCTCACACTCACTGTCGGAGAGGGGACCATAGGAGACTATCACCTCACTCACCGTTGGAGAGGGAAACATCTGAAAAGGGATTACCACCTCACTCACTGTTGGAGAGGGAACCATAGGAGACTATCACCTCACACTCACCGTCAGAGAGGGAAACATCCGAAAAGGGATTACCACCTCACTCGCCGTCGGAGAGGGAACCATAGGAGACTATCACCTCACACTCACCGTCGGAGAGGGAACCATCTGAAAAGGACTTACCACCTCACTCGCCGTCGGAGAGGGAACCATAGGAGACTATCACCTCACACTCACCGTCGGAGAGGGAACCATCTGAAAAGGACTTACCACCTCACTCGCCGTCGGAGAGGGAACCATAGGAGACTATCACCTCACACTCACCGTCGGAGAGGGAAACATCTGAAAAGGAGACTATCACCTCACACTCACCGTCGGAGAGGGAAACATCTGAAAAGGAGACTATCACCTCACACTCACCGTCGGAGAGGGAAACATCTGAAAAGGACTTACCCTAAAATGGAAATCTCATGCATCGTCGGAGAGAGAACCAATAGGAAATTATAATCTCAAAGAAAAACCTAAAAACTTCTACTGAGTCTTTATCAGAAAAATCTATTGGGAGTTGATTTAGCTGGACTAGAGAGGGCCTTGAAATATGTTTGAGCATTTTAACTGCATCTTTCCTGAAAGGTAAAGGTCAGTCATATGCAATGGATGATATGGATCAAGCAATGATGTTCTCAACATGAATGAGATTTGTAAGATATGATGCGTCTATGTATGTGATGTTTATGTATGTGTTTTTCGTCTAGGAGAATAAATCCTTGACGGGTGCCGGGAAGTCAATCCTGGGCTGCTGTTGGAGAATAGATTTTGCTTATGCTGGGGATGATAACTGCAAGAATACCGGTAGAAGAAGATAACTCCGTTGGGGAATACCCTTGGCAAATGGAAGATTCTGCAGGGAGAAAAGATACTCTAGTGATCATGCTGGGAAGCAATACTCTGTGGGAAGAGGGATGCCTTACTGAGTGTTGATGATAATTTGCTGGGGATATGCTTATTGTTGGAAGTGTTGATAGACTTCGCTGGGGATAAGGAGACTTCATCGAGGACGCTCTTTCCGTGGCTTTTGGCTGAGGATAACCCAGTTATATCCTGTTAAGGAAATAACTCTTTAAATCAAGCCGGACGACGTGTTCGTGTTCTGCGAGAGGATAAGCTTCCAGAATCTACTGGGGATAAGCTTATTGCTTGGGGAGATGGATTCCACTTTCCTGGGGAACTGGATTGGACTTTCTTGGGGAAGTTTTGAACTGTCATTTTGTAAGTTGAAGGAGGGAACCTATGTGGGGTTGCCTGCTGATGAACTCGCGTAACACCGCATCTGGAATGGAGAAGGAACCTGTGTAGGATTACTTTGATGAGTTCGGGTAAAACTTCGTTTTTGGAAAGGGAGAACCTGTGTAGGGTTTTTGGGTGACGAGCCCATGTAAAACTGTATCTTGGAGAGAGGGAACCGGTGTAGGGTTGCTTCGGGGTAAGTTCGTGTAAAACTTCTTGATGAACCGGGGTGAGGTTATCTTGAGACAAATCCATGTAAGACTTCTGGAGGAACCGGGGTTAGGTTGCCGCAGGATAAGTTCGCGTAAAAACTTCTTGATGAACTGGGGTAGGGTTATTTGTGATAAATCCATGTAAGATTTCTAGAGGAACCGAGGTTAGGTTACGGCAGGATAAGTTGTGTAAAACTTCTTGATGAACCGGGGTTAGGTCATCTTGAGATAGGTCCATGTAAGACTTCTAGGGGAATCGGGGTTAGGTTACTTGGATAAGTTTATGTAAAAACTTCTTGATGAACCGGGGTTAGGTCATCTTGAGATAGGTCCATGTAAGACTTCTGGAGGAACCGGGGTTAGGTTACTTGGATAAGTTTGTGTAAAAACTTCTTGATGAACCGGGGTAGGGTTATTTGTGATAAATCCATGTAAGACTTCTGGAGGAACCGGGGTTAGGTTACTTGGATAAGTTTGTGTAAAAACTTCTTCTGAAAATTGAGAAGGAACCAGTGTAGGGTTGCATGATTTTGATTAAGTGGATGATTGTCCTGTTTGGTTTCGGATGTTAACCCATGATCTGGAATTTGTAGAGGTAGATGGTAATCATCCTTATGTTGATCTTTCCTTTGTACTTTGGTTAACAGAGCAATTGGATCGCCTGGATAATTTATTATTGCCCCTGTTTCGGAGGCGAGGGCAGAGGATACCTATGTGGGTGATTGCCAAATCTTCGGGTAGACAGGTGATGAGATACCAGAACATAGTCGTACACTTTGATCCCTAACTTTTGCCTGGACCGCCCTTTCGGGTTTTCAGTCCACCGGGATATCCGTTTTTGCCCAAGCCGCCTTTTCAGGTTTTCGACTTGCCGGGTGTACATATTTTTCCATTTTCATCCCTTATTTCTGCCCGAACCCTTTTGGTTCGCCGGGAAGCCCTTATTTTTGCCTAGGTATGTCAACCTAGCGGGTCTTTGATGATGCGTAGTATTTTTTCCGACTATGTCCACGCTCTCAGAATGTGGGGAGTTGCCCCTGTTAGAAGTATTTTGCCATGCCCCAGATAATGGGCAATGCTCCTACTGTGCCCCTTGATTGGAGGTACTTCTGTTCACGAGGTGTTCATCGTGTGAATTTCCCTGCTGTTCAAACAAATAGTCATATGTAAACAAGGTTATTTTAAGAATGCAAAAGCCTATGTCTGTCTTGAATTTTGAAAATGCATTTTGTGTAATACAGTGCGGTGTCAACTCAAGATTTTACAACAAACCTTCAGGAGTCAGGATACCTTCGTAACAGTATGCTTTCGAACTAACCCATGCTTCATCTAGGACTTTTAAGGGTTATATTGTGGCCTGGTTCACGGTTTAAGAAACAAAGGATAAAGGCTCAAATTATTTGTACCCACCCTCTCTTCGTGATGTTCTCCAAACCTAAACTCAGTTGATCATACGTTAGACCTTGTTTGAGTCTTTGCTCTGACTTTTCAGTGATGGTTCGGACATTGATGATTTATTCTGACTAGGCAGTCATTTTTGTTTTTGTTGAGGGTTTGTGAGACCTCTTTCTTTTGATTTTTGTTATCCCTATTTTTTGCCTGAGCTGTTTCCTTTTTGGAATTACAGTCAGCGGGATGCCCCGATTTCATAAGTCCCTTTTATAGGTTTTGACTTCTTGGGCTTTTCATTTATGATTTTTTTTGATAACGACTGCCTGTCTTTATGATTGTTCTGGACCATCATTGTCTTTCTTTGTTTTGTAAGGACCTTTTTGGTGCCATTTGTTATGCACTTGGATCAACTGAGAGACTACTCTGCCCCAGGTTATGATTAAGGGTTTTAAATTTCGACAAGAAAAACTCCTACTTCTTTGGCTCAGAGGGGTTGGCGAGGTATTATCATCCTTATAACTCCAGTGTTTAGGGATTGAAACAATGCCTGTACCTCATCAGCGGGGTCTGTTCAAAAGCATACTGTAGATTGTGGTATCGTTTTCGTCATCCTCCCTCAAGAGGTTTAGAATTTTCAATTAAGAGTTGACCATCGCAAAAATATGAAAGCAGTTTTAAGCATAGTAAACATAATTAAATCAAGGCAGACATGTGTAATGCATTCATGAAATAAAAGAGTTTAACATGATAATTGTTTATCTGATCAAGAAAAGAAAAATACAACTTGAATTCAAATGAACAAAAATCTCTCGACCCTAGCCATGTTTTGGCAAGGGAGCAGTGATTACGTTGGGAGTCTCAGCAGGCTCGAATTCAATCTCTTTGGCATCGATCATGTTCTGAATCTTGTACTTCAGTGCCCAACAGTCCTCAGTATCGTGCCCCGGGCTATCAGAATGATAAGCACACCTTGCTTCTGGATTGTAGCTTGGAGAGGAGGTCTTGGGATTTGCAGGAGGGTTGATCACCGCAATCAGGTTCATCTTCAACATGTGCTGCAATGCTTGTGACCATGGCATGTTAATGTTGGTGAATTGTCTTTTAGGCTCGTCCGGTCTTCGCTGATTTCCCTTTTGTGGTTGGCGGCGTAGTGCGGAACCAGAGATCATGACTGCCCCTGCATGTTGGTCGCGACGACTCTTTTGGCTGTATGCAGCATTAGATTCTCTCTTTCCCGTGTAAGGCTTCTTGTGAGTATCAGAAGGTGTGGCCTCTTGAATTTTCCCACTCTTGATACCAGCTTCAATTCTTTCGCCGGTCAGGATGAGGTCAGTAAATCCAGCAGATGAATTACCAATGAGGTGATTGAAGAATGGCCCGGATAGGGTCCCCAAGAACATATCAACGAGTTCCCGGTCAGTTAATGGAGGCTGCACCCTTCCAGCAAGGTCTCTCCATTTCTGCGCGTATTCCTTGAAACCTTCACTTGACCCTAGCGACATACCCTGGAGTTGGGTACGTGTAGGAGCAAGGTCGGCATTGTACTGGTAATGCTTGTAGAAAGCAGTGGCTAGGTCTTCCCAGGTATGGATGTTGGCTCCATTCAATTGGTAGAACCACTCGAGCTGAGTCCCTGAAAGACTCTCTTGGAAGAAATGGATCCATAAGTTTTTGTCAGCTGTATAGGGCTGGATCCTCCTTGTGTACGCCCTGAGATGCAATTTAGGACAGGATGCCCTGTCGTATTTAGCAAAGGCAGTTGCCTTAAACTTGTGTGGGATCACTACCCCGGAAGACAGACCTAGATCCTCGAAGTCCAGGCCAGGCACTTTTTGTATCTCCATAGCACTGAGCCGGTCTTCCAACTGTTTATACCTATCCTCAGCCGGAGGGTACTGTTCGTCGTTGAAATCTGTCTCGCTGTCGGAGACCACTGGACTGGGAACCCTTTCCTCTTGATGACTGCCTTTTCCCACAGATGGAGTTGTCCTCTTAGTTTGATCCTGCAGGGTGTTCCCAGATCTGCGTCTAGGGCTGAACAAAACAGTCCTCTTCTTCTTCTTTTCTTTCTTCAAGAGCAAAGCCTTCAGATCTTGTTGCCCCTGGGTCAAATTCATGATCAGCCCTTGGAACAGGGCGTTCTGAGCCTGGAGGGCCTTGATAGTGTGCTCGGTTGAGGATTCAAGATTCATGACAAGACTGCTGAAATAAACAGCGAAGAAGGTAAGTAAGCTGCAGAGAAAGGGTACCTGTTATGCAATGATATGTATGATGTGCATGCAATGATTTCAAGGACCTCGAGGGGTAAACAAATTGTTAGAGCTGGAAACCAGTAACTTGATTGAAGGTACTTCATGTTGTTGAGAGTCCTTCTTCAAGGGTCAAAGGCTCGCCATATCCAGTGGGTCATAGCCCCTGACAACCTTGTCCAGAGGAAAAGAAATCCCCTTTTCCCCTTGCTGGACAGTTGGTTCATCATGACCTGCATCACAAGCCCTTGAGACCCTTGAAATGGGTTAGGATGTATGCAATGGTATGATGCTATGGCATGCATAGGGTAATGTACGTAACCCTGTTATGAGTCCCAAATTAAGGACTGCAAACCAAAACCTGCAAGAAACTTAGTATACCCTGTTATGAGTCCCAATTAAGGACAAAACCTGCAAGTAGTTCATGTGTCAGATAACAAGCATGCAAGTAGTCAAGTACGAAGGCACGCAAGTCACACAAGAGAAACCCTTAGAGTTTAGGCCAGCATGAGGTCTGGGTATTACCCTCTTGAAGTTGGTGGGCTCAACCTGTCCTATCAAAAGTAACCGGGTTCTAAGGGTCCCAATATCACGGGATTGCTTTCATTGTTCATGTTTCGATTTAGCCACTGAACTGGCGACCGAAATATTCCAGGAAAGCAACCCTCAATTGAGTGTAGTATCGAGTATCAACCAACCTCGGACTGCACCAAAGTCAGTTATCTCACTACCCTAAAGAGGCCAAGATAGTTCAATTAAGGTTCCTAAGGTCTGTTGATGCTTCACGACACCACGCGGAGGCCCCGTACTCTCCTTGACTGAACTCAAGGGTTACCGGTACACACCAAAGTGCCACATCAACGTAGCAGACTATTTCAACCATGTCGGTATACCCCGCACAGTTCCCTCACAGCCTTGTTGCTACTTTCTAAGAAGGTATCCCCCAGATCCGGGTTAGGATCTATAGAACTCCCAAGCAACCCACAATTTAAAGCACACAAGGAAAACAATTGAAAACAAAGTTATGAACTAGCCCTAAGGTACACCTCACTTTAAAAGATGTCCCCAGCAGAGTCGCCAGTTCTGTGATCGGTGGATCTGGAACTGACTGTTTAACGCTGGTTCGCGAAATGTCGCGGAAGCAAGAGTCGCCACCGTCTTTTATTTTCTCCAAATGGAAAGGACAAAAGCACAGAAAAATTCCTTAAAGAGATTGCTCCCGGTTCGGGAGGTAGATTATAGAAAGGGAAGGTGTTAGCACCCTTTCCATCCATGGTTATCCATGGGCTCTTAGATACTTGCTCATTTGTGTTCTCAAAAATGGTTTGTTTGCTTTTCAATTGTGGGTTTAAAAAGTTTCTTTGAAAATTTCAGTTTGACTCTTGTATCAGTCCTCAAGAGTGTTTGAAAAGTTGCTTTCGAAAGCTTTTTGAAAAGGTGTCGGTGTGAAAAGTATTTTTGATTTGTTTTGAAATTAGAGCAAGTATCTAGAGTCGTCTACCTACCTTAAGGAATTCGTCTGTGTAAATGTCCTTAAAGTAGTGCCATCCCACCATTGAGAGGTAGGTAGCACCACCGTTGGAGGTGTTCGGGTCAATTCGAGGTTCGGGACATGGTGATCACCAGAGCAATAGGAAGACACCTTAGAAGCTACCCTCATGCCAGGTTCCCGGATCATGAGGACTTACTAAGACATCCTCTACTCGACGATCACCTTTCGAGGCAAGGCAACAGTGAGGCGTACCCTAGGGGTGGTGTGTGATTTGTGTGTCAGATTCATTTATTTTTGTCTTGTCATGGTATAGGTGAGCTACGCGTTTGTTTTTATTTTATCATTCATTCTTGCATGCTTTGTTTAACAGTTATAATGTTTGCGGGAAAAGTAAATTCTAAACTATTACAAATGGCGCGGGTCCACATCGCCAAAATTAACCAGGACCCGATTTGACAGAAAATAAATAAATTGAAAGTGCGAGAAGTAATTACAAGGCTTCGGGAGAGGTACATAATTATTTAAGCAAAATAAAATAAATGTGCGAAATTAAACAAAATTAAGAACGTGGGCGCTGGACCCTTTTGCAAAATATTAAAATTACATGAATAATTAAAATTAAAATTAAAAGATGTTTTTGGTATTTTTAATATTTTAGGGTTTAATAAAAAAAGGAATTAATTAAAATTAAAAAATAAAATGTTAAACCTAATTCTAATTATTTTTTAAATTATTAAGAAAAATATTGAAGTTTTTTAACCTAAAGGAAACCTAATTTTTACATGTAAATTTAATTATAAAAATAAATAAAATAAATAATATTATGATGAATAAGAAAATTAAAAAGGAATAAAACCTTAATTAAACCTATTTTTACATTTTTTAGATTTTTATTATTAAAGGAATTAACATTAAACCCTAATATAAATTAATTTATTTACATGCAATTTGTTTATGAAAATAATTAAAATAAAGTATTTATTATATTTTTTGTCTTTTCTGATTTTTAGGCATTTTTATATTTGGTAAAAATAATTAATTAAATCAAACAAATAAAGAAAATAAAATAACAATTGAAAATAAAATATAAGAAAAAATAGAAAATGGCAAACCAGGGGGGGTTCAGTCCCAAATTAGGAGGTATGGATCCAGTAATTTGGCCCATTTAGCATTGGCCTGTTTGGACTTTTTTGCTAGCATGTTGAAGCGTTGACTAGACTTAGGGTTTCATCAATCTTGAGCCTTTGATCTGAAGCAGCTGGACGCGTGGACGCTCTGATCTGGAGGATGTATGATGCACTCCACCTTTGACACTGCATAGGAATACTTTTTGCAAAATAATATAGAAGTTACGTAGACCTGGGGCTCGAACCCAGGTCATGTGTATTACCAGCGTCTTCGCTTGCCACTGGACCACTACAAAGCATTTGTTATATAATAAACAAACAAATAATATAAAGAAAACAAACAATGTTAGTGGGTCCACGCGCGAAAATTCAAATCAGCGTATCATGTTTTGCCACGACTTCGTCTTCCTCGGGTGCCTGAAACACAAGAACGAAAGCAACGGTTTTTCGTGCGTTGCATTAGGTGGATTTAGAGAAAATAGCGAATAGCGCTATAGGGTTCATAAATTGATCGCGAGGGTTCCCTTATGACCGTCAGAGCATCCTGAGTTGAGTGGTCATGGTTTCGTGGGCTAATTTTTCCCATTACAAAAGCCCTAATCTGGAGCTTGCAAAACCCTAAAATTCAAACATGGTAGAATCGTATATAGCGCACAAAAATGCAATTGAATGCATTGGTTAGCTTCAAAACATCATAATGAACATGAATCAATGAATAAAAATTACAAAAGATGCTTAAATCATGATGCACGATTGTCAATTTTTCTCTATACAGTTCATGCTCGTTTTACCAATTCTTGGCGTTTTGATGGATGTCTTTGATTGGAATGTGTTCAGGGAACCTTGAGGAAGCTATTGGAATAGTTTTTGTGCCTTGAATCGCCCTGTGACAATGATTTCAGTTTTGAGTTCTTTAGAGAAAAATTCAAGTTTGCAAGGGCCTCTTCTGCACAACTTTTTGTCTAGTATGATTAGGTTTATGATCAGGCATATGTAGTGAAGGCATTAGGTTAACAAAACTCAATCAAATCTCTTGTAATCATGGATTTGGAAATTTGATTTTCTAAAGATCTTTTTAAATCTTTTTCATGTGTTCTTTGTGTCAATTAGGATCCAATCACTCCAAATCTTTCCACATTTAGCTAAGCACGAAATATTGAGTCCAAAACATGTATAAAAAGATTGGTTAGGTCAAGTTAGATATTTTTCATATATTTAAATGATTTAAATGAATTAATATAAATAATAATTCAAATAAATAAATAAAAAATGAGGAAATACTTCCCTTTGGGCCAAGTGGTCGTGCACATGCTTGGAATGATGAATCATGGAAGAAAAATGGGCCCATTAGCAATTTTAGGTCATTTGAAGTAATGTTGACTTTTCAAAATATCCAAAATTTTCCCAACTTCCACAAGGCATAACTTGCTCCATTTTTAAGCTTTTCTCATGTTCTTGGACATTTTGGAAAGGTCTTTGCGTCCTCTAACCAATGTCTTTGGTCCCATGTCATTTTGATTTACCAATCTCAAGTTATGGCCTTTGACTTAAAGTCCCTTTTTGTTGACTTTTGAAAATGACCTATAATGTTGAAATTGATAACTTTTTGTGAGAGCATTTCTTGGACTTGAAGTATGAAAATGAGTTGTAGGAAATGTCTTTCTCTTCAAAATCAGCTTTGGATGGAATTTTTCTGATAATCCATGTGAAAGTTATGCCCTGGTCAATTTCAGTTGACTTTTTCAGCTGTCCAAATACGGAAACTTTTGCATCTTGATGATTTCTGAGCCAAATTTTGAGAATCATGATCAAGCATTGATCAAATGATGTTTGTGGCTTCAAAATGATATGTTGATAAAAAATTTGAACTTTTGACTGTCAAATGACCATTTTGCCCCTACAGTTGACTGTAGTGCAATTTAGGGTTTTGACTGTGCAATTTTGTGCTGAATGCCTTGAAACTTGATATGAGGATGCTTGACCATATTTGTAGGCATATGAGACTTGATTGGACCTTTGAAAAATCCATTTTCTTAATCAGAATACAAACCCTAGTTTTGACTGTATAGGAGACCTTTGCACGGTGCAACCCTTGGGGAATTTGCAGCTTGACTTGGCAATTTCTTGAAGAATATGGGAGGGCAAATTTTGGGGTACAACAATTACTTACTAAAAAATTTCTAAACTGACTACAAATTCTAAGGTTGCAAAAATAGTTCTAAAATTACTAAATTAGATCTAAGCTAAATTAAAAATTTTAAAATTAGTAAATTAAATCTAAACTAAATAAAAATTCCAAGGTTGCTAATCTAAAACAAAAAAAGTTCCAAAGTTACTAAACTAAATCTAAATCAAATAAAATTCTAAAAGAATATTAAACTAATTCTAAACAACTAAAATTCTAAACTTATTAAACTAATTCTAAATCAAATAAAAATTATAAACTCATTAAACTAATTCTAAATCAAATAAAGTTCTAAAGTCCCTAAACTAAAACTAACAACTAAAATTCTAAAGTTAACTTAAATAAAATCAAATAAAATTCTAAAGTTTACTAAATTAAAACTAAAACAAATAAAATTCTAAAATTTACTAAATCAAATATAAATGAAATAAAATCATAAAGTTACTAAAATAAAACTAAACAAAATAAAATTCTAAAGTTTACTAAGTCAAAACTAAAACAAATAAAGTTCTAAAATTTACTAAGTCATATCTAAATGAAATAAAATCCTAAAGTTACTAAACTAAAACTAAACAAAAATAAAATTCTAAAGTTTACTAAGTCAAAACTAAAACAAATAAAATTCTAAAGTTACTAAAATAAAACTAAAACAAAATAAAATTCTAAAGTTTACTAAGTCAAAACTAAAACAAATAAAATTCTAAAATTTACTAACTAAATTATAAAATCACTAACTAAGCTAAATCAAATATTCTAAAGTTATTAACTAAGTTAAACATTCTAACATTATTAACTACTGAATGAAAATTTTAAAATTACTAACTAAGTTTGTTAAAAATTCTAAACTTACTAACTAATTCTTAAAAAAAATGTTAAGTTGATTCTAAACTAAACTAATTGAGTGAGGTTTATCTAAAATTATGATTAAAAAAATTACTATTAACTAACTAACAATAAGAAATAACTAACAAAGGTGATATGAGAATTTGAAACAGCAAATTGGAGGGTGTAGAGAAGGAATCTTGTCGGGCTTAATTGGTAAGCTAAAGCCCAAACGACCTTTTGTTTTCAGCAGAATAAGCAAAAAAAATGGACTTAATGGAAATTGGGGCGGATTTGCAATAAGGCCCAAATGGATCCATAATGAGAGTTCCAGGGAAACCCTAGAAGCCTTACAAAACCAACCTCTCAATTATTTCTACTTTCACGCTAAAATTTCTCTGTTTCCCAGATATGATTCTCTTCCATCTCCGCTTTTCTTCTTCATTAAGACAAGTTAACAGCAACAACAACATAAATCTGTCCATGGTTTTACTTCTCTATTCTATGGTGAACAGTAACAACAATACACTTTTTTCAACGCAACAGTGACAACTGATTCTCTTCATTCAATTTCATGGTTCTAAATAGAAAAACAACATCCATAGGTTCTCTCAATACTGATTGATTCTGACGGTTTCAGTATGTTTCTCTTAGTTTACGTCTGATTCGAATTAAACAACATCGCGATAATAACAACAAAAATCAACAGTAACACAGCAAGGCAGAGCAAATTATTTGAGGGAACGAAAAGGAGACTCACAAGCTCGGAGCTAGTCCGAGGATTCCGATGTCGGCGAGAAGCAAGACAGAAAACCAGAGGTAATGTGGAATCTGAATAGGAACGGTAAACTCTAAAATAATATTCTCTTCCTCTTTTATACTTTACTTTGAATCTGGGAAATATTGTTGCATTTGTTGAATCTGAAAAATACAGAAATATCGCAGGTTGAAGTTGCTTGGGGAAGCTTCCTTCTTCAGTTTGACAGCATTACAAATTCCTCTTCATCTTTTCCTTCCCCCCAATTTCTTCTCTTTTTTTTATGGTGATCTGAAGCTTCTTTATATAGAGGATGGTTTGAAAATTTTTGATGAAAAAGTGTGGGAAAACTTGAGACGAAATGTGAATTTGGAATTGAAATTTGGTGAAAATTTTGTAGTTTTTGGAGTGAAGTTGGATGTCGATCTGTGTGAAGTTTTGAGCAGTGTTTGAGACTGTTGATAAGTATTTGAATGGATGGTGAGGATTTCAGCTTTTAGAAAATGATTTGTTTGATATCCGGTTTTGTTATTGCTGCAAAAATCATGAACTTGTCCTATGAATAATCGTGTGATGATATTGATGTGGTCCCACTCTGCAATTTTCTTTCTCTATTTTTGACAAAAACAAACAAATAATAACATAATAGTAACAATAATATAAGAAGAAGAAAAAAAAGTATTAGTAACAATAAATAAAATAAGAATAATAAAATGCAACAATGATAATAACAATAATGAGAACAAAATAAAAATAATTAGTAACAATAAAAGATGAAATAATAAAGTGCAATAAAGATACTAATAATAATAACAATAATGAGAAAAAGAGAAAATAGTTAGCAATATCTAAAAGAAATAGAAATAGATAAAAATAAAAAATAATAATAATAATAAGACAGATTTTTGAACTAAAAAAATTTCATTAGAAATATGATAGAAAATGCAAATGATAAACTATTTTAATTCTTTTTTTTTTAAATAGAAATTAAAATGATGAATAAAAACAAGAAAGTATGCGAAATGATCGATTTTTCAAATTAACGACAAAATATGCACCAGTCGAAAAAAGTGAAGGGGCGAAAAATGAGTGCAACAGTTGTGCCTTGATGAATCAGTCTTCAAGAATCCACAATCAACCGTACTTCTGGCTTGGGAGACTTAAAACCTTAATTGAGGCGCGACACCTGATGCTCTTGATTCAGACCTGTCTCTGCACATGAAACAAAAGAAAACATGAACATACACCTTTGTATGCGATTAGAAATTAGTGATACATGGGCTAAAAATGTTCAAAACACTTGACAATCTTCGCATAGTCAGAGCTCGAAGGTGAGAGGTTAAAACCGACCGTATTTTGTGACCTTGACTTATGTTTAAAAATGCAAAAAATAAAAATGGGGATCTTAGGTCAAAAATTGGGGTATGACAGCTGCCCCTATTTAAGTCTCTTCTATCTGGAGATATGAAGATTGGAATCTTCATTTTGACGAGATTGAAGGGACTTAAATATAGAATACGCGATTTTTGGCCTTAAGATACCGCAAATAGTTTATGATATGATATGAATGTGATATTTTAATGAGGAATGATGTCGTGTGAGACAAACTACTGCTGGAGAAACCAAACACATTATACAGTAATCCCACAGGGGAACAGATTATAATTCCACTGGGGAAACGGAGTCATAGACTTCAAATGAGAGACTCCTATTAGAGAATAACTTTGAGGGGAGGAATTAAAGATTTACATTAGTATTGAGACTGGAAAAGAAATGATTTACATCAGTACTGAAACTGGTAAATTCAGTACTGAGACTGGTAAAAAACGATTGACATCAGCATTGTGACTGGACTAGGAAATGATTGACATCAGTACTGAGACTGGAAAAGGAATGATTTACATCAGTATTGAGACTGGAAAAGAAAATGATTGACATCAGTACTTAGACTGGCAAGGAATTGATTTACATCAGTACTGTGACTGGAAATAGACATTTCTGACTTCTGAATTTTACCAAGAACGGTAACACATTCCTCCTTTAACCAAGATATCGCTTGAAAAGGATAAAATACAAGTTTCCCCATGGGACCTTTCCGAAGAGATGTCGTTTGCTGAGTAAACATTATTGTTGGGGATATACAAGCTGCTCAAATAAAGAGGCCGCCACTTGCTATCTTTCAAAGGTGTCAATAACATACAAGTTGCTCATGAAGATACCGCCGCTTGTTGTATTTTTTCAAGGTATCAATAACATACAAGTTGCTCATGAAGAGACCGCTGCTTGCTGTTTTCTTTCAAAGAACAATAACACACAAGTTGCTCATGAAGAGACCGCCGCTTGCTGTTTTTCAAAGGTGTCAATAACATACAAGTTGCTCATGAAGAGACCGCCGCTTGTTGTATTTTTTCAAGGTATCAATAACATACAAGTTGCTCATGAAGAGACCGCTGCTTGCTGTTTTCTTTCAAAGAACAATAACACACAAGTTGCTCATGAAGAGACCGCCGCTTGCTGTTTTTCAAAGTATCAATAACATACAAGTTGCTCATGAAGAGACCGCTGCTTGTTGTTTTTCAAGGGAACAATAACACACAAGTTGCTCATGAAGAGACCGCCGCTTGCTGTTTTTTTTTAGAAAGTGTTGATAACATACAAGTTGTCCATGAAGAGACTGCCGCTTGCTGTTTTCTCAAAGATACCCATAAAATATCACGAAGATATTGCTGGAGGTGAGAATCAATAATTTCATCGAGGATGGACAAACTGCTCATGAAGAGACCGCCATTTGTCATAAAGAAATTCAGATATAATCAAACTGCTCAAATAAAGAGTCAGTCACTTGTTGTCATGTTGATATTCCAGCAGAAGATTGTGATAACACTACTGGGGAATAAAGTTCATCTCCAATGGGGAACCATGAATAAATCCTTCCTGAGAAGACCAACTATTTGAATTGCAAAATAAATGCACTCTTCATCTAGCTTTCACGGGCTAGAGAGATCCACAAGGTATCATTCACAAGAGACAAAGCTCAATCCAGGGATAAACTGGGGAGAAAACAGTCAAACAAGACTCCACCCAATGAGGAAACAACTCAAATGGAGATTTATCCTATCCAGAGATGGAAAAGGAAAGCTAAACCAAGATTCTTCCACGAGAGTTAACTCAGTGGGGAATTAGAAAGGAGGCGCACTTTCTGCTTAAGTTGACCTCTATTTGGAAGGAGCAAAAACACTATTTGACTAGATATAACCAAGGTATACGAACTCAATGACATCAGCAAATACAAATGCGCGTGCATGATACAAGTGTGAATGAATAAATGAATGTCATGTGTATGCTGACAAAACAGATAGAGGATAAACTGGAGATGATAAGACATCACAGTACAACTCGACACTCAGCTAATCTCAATAGGATGGGAACATTACTGGAGATAGATCAAAAGTCATCATTGGAGTAAAGTCCTTTTACAAGGCTTAAAGCTCTTTGGAGAGGAAGATATTTTTGGTAGAAAACCCAAAGTCCAATCTTCTAATGTCAACAATCCATTGAAAGGATAACAACACAAACAAATGTTTCAGCTGGAAAAAGTCATGCTTAGCTGGAGATACAGGGAACACCACCCTCTGTTAATGTGTGCAAAACATATCCCATATCTGACAAATCTGGATTGCCCCTGGGACTAATTTTGGATGCCCCAAGTTTATCGTTGATAAGCTGCATGATGCACGACGATTCTTGCGAATAACTTCACTTCTAAAATGCCTCAAGCTATATGGTTGATGGGGAGAAATCGTCTCAAGAGGATTTTACAAAAGACCTGGCATTCACCATGCTCTGGTGTCTTCAAACTCTTAGAGAGATTCAATAAATCTCGATGTGATTGCCCCGGATTGACTGTAGTTGGCACAACGAAGTCTTCAAATTTTTGCCCCAAAAGAGTAAACAAGTTGGGAAAGCATTAACTGGGAGAAGCAACATGTCCGTGTTCAAGGTCTTTAGGTGACATGCCCTTGGATATGATTTTTTCTTGACGTGATCCGCCAATTACTCAACATAGTTTCAGGCCTTAAAAGAATAAACTCATCACTGGTGCTTATGTGAGCTTCCTTGATATCAAACAAATGTTTTGCAGTTAGAAAGAGTTTACAATGAGAATGAAAATTCTAATGCAACAGTTATGTAAGTCTTGGAAATTTTGAAAGATATCGCACAAATTTTGCGAGTTAAAGCACCATTTATTTTTGTATAGGAAGAACATATGATACCAACATAACTATTTAGAACATTCATGGGAGTCAGGAACACTATCTCATTGAAGTATGCTTTCAAAATAACCTTGCTTCAATTAGGACTTTTGAAGGTTGTAACGTGGTTTGGTTCATGGTTTTTAGAAAAAAGATTTTAAGGCTCAAAATATTTGGTGCCCACCCATTCTTCATGATGTTCTCCAACCTATGTTCAGTTAATTCAACATGAGTGTTCATCTCTCAATAGGATTTTGTGACGGTCAAGGAAACGACGAGGCTTTCGGAGTAGAAACCACCCTCATGTCTTCGTGTTTGTAGTCACCAATTTGCTCTTTGCTAAGGACTTTTCTTTGTAGTCCTTTCTTTGCAATTTTTATTTTCCCTAATTTTTGCCTGAACTAATTTTTTGAATAGATAGTCCAGCGGGATGCCTTAATTTTGCCTAAGTCACACGTTTTAATGTTTTTTTTTTACTTAGCAGGCTTTTCTTTTTCTTGATTTTTGACTTTTTGAATAAAATGTGTGACATTAGCTTGTCTTTGCTTGTTGAGAGGATTGTGATTGCCTCGTTTCTTGATGAATGAGGGATAACATTGTGGTTCCACATCCTCTAGATTCATTATACATGAAGGATAGCCCTCGTAGTTTCTCTTCAAAAAACATCTTCCTTATGAATTTTGAACACTCAGTCAGATTAACTAAAAACTACCCTGCCCCAGGTTAAAATTCAAGGTTTTTTCGTATAGAAAAGAAACTTCTGCTTCAAAGGCTCAAAAGGGGTTAGCAAGGGATTATCTTCCTTATATCTCTAGTGTTTAGGGATTTGAAACAATGTCTGTACGTCATCAGCAAGATTTTATCCAAAAGCATGCAACCAGAGATTTTGTATTCTTTAGATCATCATCCTCCCTTCAATCTCTTCCTAGGCAAGAGAATGAGCAACAATTTGGTATCATAGTGCAAAAGCAATTTAAAATTTGAAAACAAATATGAGTGAAACGAATGAATTTCTTCAAGACAAACATATTCATTGTATTAAGATAATCATTCAGATGCAAACAAGTTCTTACATGCAAACAATGTTTTGATAAACAAGAAAAATTACAAAAAGCATAAATAAGTTAATAATCTGGGAAGGCATTCCATCTGGACTTGAATTACTGAAAACATCCTTCAAAAATCAAAGTCACCATCAATCGTGTTTACTCTTCGGCGCATGCTTGATTTGAACTTCAAAACCAACGTCCTTGAATGACAAGATACCACTTCTGACCAACTTCTGAACTTCAATCTTCAAAGCAAAGCAACCCTCCAAGTCATGCCCAGGAGCACCTTGATGAAAGGTACAAGCCAAATCAGCTTTGTAGTACCTATGTATCTTCTCAGGAACCTTCGGTGGAGGTCGGGTCTGAACCAAATTCCTCTGCATCAGGATAGGGAACAACTCTGTAGGTAATTGGAATTGGATCAAACTGGGTTTTCCTCTGATTAGGGACTTGCTGATTCTGTTGATGAATAGGAGAAAAATGATGATTCTGACGATGATTATTTCTTCCTCTGGTTCTCTTCTTGGAAAGGTTATTATCAAACTTCTTCACACCATTAGCTGAGCTACCATCTTCATATAAACATCCCTTTCCGACATCTTCTTCTAGACGCACTCCCACATTCACCTTGTCAGGAAAGTCATTAGGTGCATTGACCATCACCTTCTCGTGAGAGAATGATTTTAGAGTTTCAGTGAAGACTTTTATCATCGCTTCCTCCCTCCTAGAAGGATTGACTTGGGCGACAACCAGAATTTCAACCAAACCAGTTAAGTGCTCCAAACTAGCTTTCAAAATAGTCATCTCTCTACGGAGTTCAGAAACCTCTTGCTTGATATTCTCCATTGTCCTCTTAGCGCGAGTGTTGTACTGGTGAGACCGAAGGAAAAATTAAGACTTGGAAATGACCTTTGAAAGTGAAACAAAAAAATATAGAGTGATGCATGATATGTGAATGTAAAAGAGAGTTTTATTTGATCTTCAAGGTATTAAGTTGTAAACATCAAGGTATGAAGATAGAAGATAAATTTTAAATTGGCTCCAAACATTGATCAAGTTATCATCAAAATCAATCATCCATTTTGGTGGATTAGGGTTTCCACCCCCATCAACACCCAAGATCCATTGAGCTTGACAAAACTTGTGATATTTACAAAGAAAGACTTCCAAATTCCTTGAAAATTAAGTGAAAATGGGTTTCATGGATGCATGAATGCATGGCTATGCAACAACCACAAGCAAGGTCACAAATAAAGTCGAAAGGTTCAACGTCACGAGCATGGAGTCAAGGTAGGGAACACCCCCAAGGTATGTACTAACGGTTTAATCGCACCTGTAGAACAAGGTTCTAAGAGTTCCCGGAGTCTACATTCCTCCTTCGGATATTACCAACGTCTTGATTACTCAATAATCAGCAATATTCTCAGAAGAAACTCATCTGAGCGTAGCATCGCGTGACAACTACTTCCGGATTACTCCGTTATAATCTCCGCGCTACACCTAAAAGACCACGGTGGGTTAAGGGTTCTACGGTTCTCAGCTTCTTTGGCTCCCAGGTCGAAAATAATAATGTCTTCCCGATTACTCGGTAAACAAATATTACGTTCAAAAGGGCCTTCCACTGAGTTGGGGATCTCATGCCTCCTTCTTCGGGATTACTCCCTCAAAGTTAACATGACTATACCGCACGTCCTATTCCTAAGTGTAACTTAGTCCGGGTATAGGACTTGTCCTTTGTAAATATTATCAACACCCAAACAATCATAATATATACATATAATCAAACAATCAAATAATGATAAAATAGATAAAACAAATTAGGCTTAACCCACTTAGGGATGGACCAGCAAGAGGTCAATCTGTCCCCAGCAGAGTCGCCAATTCTGTAGCGGTGAAAATCAGAGATCAAGCTATTAATTAACTTGACTCACAAAAGCAAGAGTCGCCACCGCGCTTTATTATTTCCAAGGGAAAAGGGGAAAGAGCAAAATAAAACCCTAAAGTATGCAATGTAAAATAATATTTTTAAAAGTAATGAAAATACAAGGCGTTTTTGAAAAGAGGTCTATGGTTTGGGGGTTGGTTATACAATGGGAAGGTGTTAACACCCAATGTATCTATAGTATTCTATAGGAACCTTTTGAAATATCTGTTTATTAAAATGTTTGTTTGATTAAAAATAAATTGTTTTGGCTGAAAATGGGTATGGACGAGTTTTTGAAGATACGAAAACCTAATGTCGAAGTTTTGACTTAAAAGGTGTGAGTTTTTTTTTTTTAAGAAATTGGATATTTGGGAAAATTATCCTATGTTTTTAATGAATGAGGGTATTCACATGATGTTTTTTGATGACATAAAGTCGACAAAAAATTAGACAATTCCCTTGGATTAAATCGAGCAAGTAAAATACGATGAATCCACAAAGTATAAGCATTCAAAAATTCACAAGAAAACAAATCTAATGAAACAGATTAATGACCAAAAGCATCGAGAAATTAAAATGACAAAGATATTTAAATAGAATAAAAGAGAATGTAACTAATTATCTAAAGAAGTTATTTAAACTAAATTAAAAATTTAAGATTACTTACTAAAAAATTTCAAAACTAACTACAAATTCTAAGGTTGCAAAAATAGTTCTAAAATTACTAAATTAGATCTAAGTTAAATTAAAAATTTTAAAATTAGTAAATTAAATCTAAACTAAATAAAAATTCCAAGGTTGCTAATCTAAAACAAAAAAAGTTCCAAAGTTACTAAACTAAATCTAAATCAAATAAACTTATAAAAGAAAATTAAACTAATTCTAAACAACTAAAATTCTAAACTTATTAAACTAATTCTAAATCAAATAAAAATTATAAACTCATTAAACTAATTCTAAATCAAATAAAGTTCTAAAGTCCCTAAACTAAAACTAACAACTAAAATTCTAAAGTTAACTTAAATAAAATCAAATAAAATTCTAAAGTTTACTAAATTAAAACTAAAACAAATAAAATTATAAAATTTACTAAGTCAAATCTAAATGAAATAAAATCCTAAAGTTACTAAAATAAAACTAAACAAAATAAAATTCTAAAGTTTACTAAGTCAAAACTAAAACAAATAAAGTTCTAAAATTTACTAAGTCAAATCTAAATGAAATAAAATCCTAAAGTTACTAAAATAAAACTAAACAAAAATAAAATTCTAAAGTTTACTAAGTCAAAACTAAAACAAATAAAATTCTAAAGTTACTAAAATAAAACTAAACCAAAATAAAATTCTAAAGTTTACTAAGTCAAAACTAAAACAAATAAAATTCTAAAATTTACTAACTAAATTATAAAATCACTAACTAAGCTAAATCAAATATTCTAAAGTTATTAACTAAGTTAAACATTCTAACATTATTAACTACTGAATGAAAATTTTAAAATTACTAACTAAGTTTGATAAAAATTCTAAACTTACTAACTAATTCTTAAAAAAAATGTTAAGTTGATTCTAAACTAAACTAATTGAGTGAGGTTTATCTAAAATTATGATTAAAAAAATTACTATTAACTAACTAACAATAAGAAATAACTAACAAAGGTGGTATGAGAATTTGAAACAACAAATTGGAGGGTGTAGAGAAGGAATCTTGTTGGGCTTAATTGGTAAGCTAAAGCCCAAACGACCTTTTGTTTTCAGCAGAATAAGCAAAAAAAATGGACTTAATGGAAATTGGGGCGGATTTGCAATAAGGCCCAAATGGATCCATAATGAGAGTTCCAAGGAAACCCAAGAAGCCTTACAAAACCAACCGCTCAATTATTTCTACTTTCACGCTAAAATTTCTCTGTTTCCCAGATATGATTCTCTTCCATCTCCGCTTTTCTTCTTTATTAAGATAAGTTAACAGCAACAACAACATAAATCTGTCCATGGTTTTACTTCTCTATTCTATGGTGAACAGTAACAACAATACACTTTTTTCAACGCAACAGTGACAACTGATTCTCTTCATTCAATTTCATGGTTCTAAATATAAAAACAACATCCATAGCTTCTCTCAATACTGATTGATTCTGACGGTTTCAGTATGTTTCTCTTAGTTTACGTCTGATTCGAATTAAACCACATCGCGATAATTACAACAAAAATCAACAGTAACACAGCAAGGCAGAGCAAATTATTTGAGGGAACGAAAAGGAGACTCACAAGCTCGGAGCTAGTCCGAGGATTCCGATGTCGGCGAGAAGCAAGACAGAAAACTAGAGGTAATGTGGAATCTGAATAGGCACGGTAAACTCTAAAATAATCTTCTCTTCCTCTTTTATACTTTACTTTGAATCTGGGAAATATTGTTGCATTTGTTGAATCTGAAAAATACAGAAATATCGCAGGTTGAAGTTGCTTGGGGAAGCTTCCTTCTTCAGTTTGACAGCATTACAAATTCCTCTTCATCTTTTCTTTCCCCCCAATTTCTTCTCTTTTTTTTTTATGGTGATCTGAAGCTTCTTTATATAGAGGATGGTTTGAAAATTTTTGATGAAAAAGTGTGGGAAAACTTGAGACGAAATGTGAATTTGGAATTGAAATTTGGTGAAAATTTTGTAGTTTTTGGAGTGAAGTTGGATGTCGATCCGTGTGAAGTTTTGAGCAGTGTTTGAGACTGTTGATAAGTATTTGAATGGATGGTGAGGATTTCAGCTTTTAGAAAATGATTTGTTTGATATCCGGTTTTGTTATTGCTGCAAAAATCATGAACTTGTCCTATGAATAATCGTGTGATGATATTGATGTGGTCCCACTCTGCAATTTTCTTTCTCTATTTTTGACAAAAACAAACAAATAATAACATAATAGTAACAATAATATAAGAAGAAGAAAAAAAAGTATTAGTAACAATAAATAAAATAAGAATAATAAAATGCAACAATGATAATAACAATAATGAGAACAAAATAAAAATAATTAGTAACAATAAAAGATGAAATAATAAAATGCAATAAAGATACTAATAATAATAACAATAATGAGAAAAAGAGAAAATAGTTAGCAATATCTAAAAGAAATAGAAATAGATAAAAATAAAAAATAATAATAATAAGACAGATTTTTGAACTAAAAAAATTTCATTAGAAATATGATAGAAAATGCAAATGATAAACTATTTTAATTATTTTTTTTAAATAGAAATTAAAATGATGAATAAAAACAAGAAAGTATGCGAAATGATCGATTTTTCAAATTAACGACAAAATATGCACCAGTCGAAAAAAGTGAAGGGGCGAAAAATGGGTGCAACAGTTGTGCCTTGATGAATCAGTCTTCAAGAATCCACAATCAACTGTACTTCTGGCTTGGGAGACTTAAAACCTTAATTGAGGCGCGACACCTGATGCTCTTGATTCAGACCTGTCTCTGCACATGAAACAAAAGAAAACATGAACATACACCTTTGTATGCGATTAGAAATTAGTGATACATGGGCTAAAAATGTTCAAAACACTTGACAATCTTCGCATAGTTAGAGCTCGAAGGTGAGAGGTTAAAACCGACCGTATTTTGTGACCTTGACTTATGTTTAAAAATGCAAAAAATAAAAATGGGGATCTTAGGTCAAAAATTGGGGTATGACAGCTGCCTATTTAAGTCTCTTCTATCTGGAGATATGAAGATTGGAATCTTCATTTTGACGAGATTGAAGGGACTTAAATATAGAATACGCGATTTTTGGCCTTAAGATACCGCAAATAGTTTATGATATGATATGAATGTGATATTTTAATGAGGAATGATGTCGTGTGAGACAAACTACTGCTGGAGAAACCAAACATATTATACAGTAATCCCACAGGGGAACAAATTATAATTCCACTGGGGAAACGGAGTCATAGACTTCAAATGAGAGACTCCTATTAGAGAATAACTTTGAGGGGAGGAATTAAAGATTTACATTAGTATTGAGACTGGAAAAGAAATGATTTACATCAGTACTGAAACTGGTAAATTCAGTACTGAGACTGGTAAAAAACGATTGACATCAGCATTGTGACTGGACTAGGAAATGATTGACATCAGTACTGAGACTGGAAAAGGAATGATTTACATCAGTATTGAGACTGGAAAAGAAAATGATTGACATCAGTACTTAGACTGGCAAGGAATTGATTTACATCAGTACTGTGACTGGAAATAGACATTTCTGACTTCTGAATTTTACCAAGAACGGTAACACATTCCTCCTTTAACCAAGATATCGCTTGAAAAGGATAAAATACAAGTTTCCCCATGGGACCTTTCCGAAGAGATGTCGTTTGCTGAGTAAACATTATTGTTGGGGATATACAAGCTGCTCAAATAAAGAGGCCGCCACTTGCTATCTTTCAAAGGTGTCAATAACATACAAGTTGCTCATGAAGAGACCGCCGCTTGTTGTATTTTTTCAAGGTATCAATAACATACAAGTTGCTCATGAAGAGACCGCTGCTTGCTGTTTTCTTTCAAAGAACAATAACACACAAGTTGCTCATGAAGAGACCGCCGCTTGCTGTTTTTCAAAGGTGTCAATAACATACAAGTTGCTCATGAAGAGACCGCCGCTTGTTGTATTTTTTCAAGGTATCAATAACATACAAGTTGCTCATGAAGAGACCGCTGCTTGCTGTTTTCTTTCAAAGAACAATAACACACAAGTTGCTCATGAAGAGACCGCCGCTTGCTGTTTTTCAAAGTATCAATAACATACAAGTTGCTCATGAAGAGACCGCTGCTTGTTGTTTTTCAAGGGAACAATAACACACAAGTTGCTCATGAAGAGACCGCCGCTTGCTGTTTTTTTTAAAAAAGTGTTGATAACATACAAGTTGTCCATGAAGAGACTGCCGCTTGCTGTTTTCTCAAAGATACCCATAAAATATCACAAAGATATTGCTGGAGGTGAGAATCAATAATTTCATCGAGGATGGACAAACTGCTCATGAAGAGACCGCCATTTGTCATAAAGAAATTCAGATATAATCAAACTGCTCAAATAAAGAGTCAGTCACTTGTTGTCATGTTGATATTCCAGCAGAAGATTGTGATAACACTACTGGGGAATAAAGTTCATCTCCAATGGGGAACCATGAATAAATCCTTCCTGAGAAGACCAACTATTTGAATTGCAAAATAAATGCACTCTCCATCTAGCTTTCACGGCCTAGAGAGATCCACAGGGTATCGTTCACAAGAGACAAAGCTCAATCCAGGGATAAACTGGGGAGAAAACAGTCAAACAAGACTCCACCCAATGAGGAAACAACTCAAATGGGGATTTATCCTATCCAGATATGGAAAAGGAAAGCTAAACCAAGATTCTTCCACGAGAGTTAACTCAGTGGGGAATTAGAAAGGAGGCTCACTTTCTGCTTAAGTTGACCTCTATTTGGAAGGAGCAAAAACACTATTTGACTAGATATAACCAGGGTATACGAACTCAATGACATCAACAAATACAAATGCGCGTGCATGATACAAGTGTGAATGAATAAATGAATGTCATGTGTATGCTGACAAAACAGATAGAGGATAAACTAGAGATGATAAGACATCACAGTACAACTCGACACTCAGCTAATCTCAATAGGATGGGAACATTACTGGAGATAGATCAAAAGTCATCATTGGAGTAAAGTCCTTTTACAAGGCTTAAAGCTCTTTGGAGAGGAAGATATTTTTGGTAGAAAACCCAAAGTCCAATCTTCTAATGTCAACAATCCATTGAAAGGATAACAACACAAACAAATGTTTCAGGTGGAAAAAGTCATGCTTAGCTGGAGATACAGGGAACACCACCCTCTGTTAATGTGTGCAAAATATATCCCATATCTTGACAAATCTGGATTGTCCCTGGAACTAATTTTGGATGCCCCAAGTTTACCGTTGATAAGCTGCATGATGCACGACGATTCTTGCGAATAACTTCACTTCTAAAATGCCTCAAGCTATATGGTTGATGGGGAGAAATCGTCTCAAGAGGATTTTACAAAAGACCTGGCATTCACCATGCTCTGGTGTCTTCAAACTCTTAGAGAGATTCAATAAATCTTGATGTGATTGCCCCGGATTGACTGTAGTTGGCACAACGAAGTCTTCAAATTTTTGCCCCAAAAGAGTAAACAAGTTGGGAAAGCATTAACTGGGAGAAGCAACATGTCCGTGTTCAAGGTCTTTAGGTGACATGCCCCTGGATATGATTTTTTCTTGACGTGATCCGCCAATTACTCAACATAGTTTTAGGCCTTAAAAGAATAAACTCATCACTGGTGCTTATGTGAGCTTCCTTGATATCAAACAAATGTTTTGCAGTTAGAAAGAGTTTACAATGAGAATGAAAATTCTAATGCAACAGTTATGTAAGTCTTGGAGATTTTGAAAGATATCGCACAAATTTTGCGAGTTAAAGCACCATTTATTTTTGTATAGGAAGAACATATGATACCAACATAACTATTTAGAACATTCATGGGAGTCAGGAACACTATCTCATTGAAGTATGCTTTCAAAATAACCTTGCTTCAATTAGGACTTTTGAAGGTTGTAACGTGGTTTGGTTCATGGTTTTTAGAAAAAAGATTTTAAGGCTCAAAATATTTGGTGCCCACCCATTCTTCATGATGTTCTCCAACCTATGTTCAGTTAATTCAACATGAGTGTTCATCTCTCAATAGGATTTTGTGACGGTCAAGGAAACGACGAGGCTTTCGGAGTAGAAACCACCCTCATGTCTTCGTGTTTGTAGTCACCAATTTTCTCTTTGCTGAGGACTTTTCTTTGTAGTCCTTTCTTTGCAATTTTTATTTTCCCTAATTTTTGCCTGAACTAATTTTTTGAATGGATAGTCTAGCGGGATGCCTTAATTTTGCCTAAGTCACACGTTTTCATGTTTTTTTTTGACTTAGCAGGCTTTTCTTTTTCTTGATTTTTGACTTTTTGAACAAAATGTGTGACATTAGCTTGTCTTTGCTTGTTGAGAGGATTGTGATTGCCTCGTTTCTTGATGAATGAGGGATAACATTGTGGTTCGACATCCTCTAGATTCATTATACATGAAGGATAGCCCTCGTAGTTTCTCTTCAAAAAACATCTTCCTTATGAATTTTGAACACTCAGTCAGATTAACTAAAAACTACCCTGCCCCAGGTTAAAATTCAAGGTTTTTTCGTATAGAAAAGAAACTTTTGCTTCAAAGGCTCAAAATGGGGTTAGCAAGGGATTATCTTCCTTATATCTCCAGTGTTTAGGGATTTGAAACAATGCCTGTACGTCATCAGCAAGATTTTATCCAAAAGCATGCAACCAGAGATTTTGTATTCTTTAGATCATCATCCTCCCTTCAATCTCTGCCTAGGCAAGAGAATGAGCAACAATTTGGTATCATAGTGCAAAAGCAATTTAAAATTTGAAAACAAATATGAGTGAAACGAATGAATTTCTTCAAGACAAACATATTCATTGTATTAAGATAATCATTCAGATGCAAACAAGTTCTTACATGCAAACAATGTTTTGATAAACAAGAAAAATTACAAAAAGCATAAATAAGTTAATAATCTGGGAAGGCATTCCATCTGGACTTGAATTACTGAAAACATCCTTCAAAAATCAAAGTCACCATCAATCGTGTTTACTCTTCGGCGCATGCTTGATTTGAACTTCAAAACCAACATCCTTGAATGACAAGATACCACTTCTGACCAACTTCTGAACTTCAATCTTCAAAGCAAAGCAACCCTCCAAGTCATGCCCAGGAGCACCTTGATGAAAGGTACAAGCCAAATCAGCTTTGTAGTACCAATGTATCTTCTCAGGAACCTTCGGTGGAGGTCGGGTCTGAACCAAATTCCTCTGCATCAGGATAGGGAACAACTCTGTAGGTAATTGGAATTGGATCAAATTGGGTTTTCCTCTGATTAGGGACTTGCTGATTCTGTTGATGAATAGGAGAAAAATGATGATTCTGACGATGATTATTTCTTCCTCTGGTTCTCTTCTTGGAAAAGTTATTATCAAACTTCTTCACACCATTAGCTGAGCTACCATCTTCATATAAACATCCCTTTCCGACATCTTCTTCTAGACGCACTCCCACATTCACCTTGTCAGGAAAGTCATTAGGTGCATTGACCATCACCTTCTCGTGAGAGAATGATTTTAGAGTTTCAGTGAAGACTTTTATCATCGCTTCCTCCCTCCTAGAAGGATTGACTTGGGCGGCAACCAGAATTTCAACCAAACCAGTTAAGTGCTCCAAACTAGCTTTCAAAATAGTCATCTCTCTACGAAGTTCAGAAACCTCTTGCTTGATATTCTCCATTGTCCTCTGAGCGCGAGTGTTGTACTGGTGAGACCGAAGGAAAAATTAAGACTTGGAAATGACCTTTGAAAGTGAAACAAAAAAATATAGAGTGATGCATGATATGTGAATGTAAAAGAGAGTTTTATTTGATCTTCAAGGTATTAAGTTGTAAACATCAAGGTATGAAGATAGAAGATGAATTTTAAATTGTCTCCAAACATTGATCAAGTTATCATCAAGATCAATCATCCATTTTGGTGGATTAGGGTTTCCACCCCCATCAACACCCAAGATCCATTGAGCTTGACAAAACTTGTGATATTTACAAAGAAAGACTTCCAAATTCCTTGAAAATTAAGTGAAAATGGGTTTCATGGATGCATGAATGCATGGCTATGCAACAACCACAAGCAAGGTCACAAATAAAGTCGAAAGGTTCAACGTCACGAGCATGGAGTCAAGGTAGGGAACACCCCCAAGGTATGTACTAACAGTTTAATCGCACCTGTAGAACAAGGTTCTAAGAGTTCCCGGAGTCTACATTCCTCCTTCGGATATTACCAACGTCTTGATTACTCAATAATCAGCAATATTCTCAGGAGAAACTCATCCGAGCGTAGCATCGCGTGACAACTACTTCCGGATTACTCCGTTATAATCTCCGCACTACACCTAAAAGACCACAGTGGGTTAAGGGTTCTACGGTTCTCAGCTTCTTTGGCTCCCAGGTCGAAAATAATAATGTCTTCCCGATTACTCGGTAAACAAATATTACGTTCAAAAGGGCCTTCCACTGAGTGGGGGATCTCATGCCTCCTTCTTCGGGATTACTCCCTCAAAGTTAACATGACTATACCGCACGTCCTATTCCTAAGTGTAACTTAGTCCAGGTATAGGACTTGTCCTTTGTAAATATTATCAACACCCAAACAATCATAATATATACATATAATCAAACAATCAAATAATGATAAAACAGATAAAACAAATTAGGCTTAACCCACTTAGGGATGGACCAGCAAGAGGTCAATTTGTCCCCAGCAGAGTCGCCAATTCTGTAGCGGTGAAAATTGGAGATCAAGCTATTAATTAACTTGACTCACAAAAGCAAGAGTCGCCACCGCGCTTTATTATTTCCAAGGGAATAGGGGAAAGAGCGAAATAAAACCCTAAAGTATGCAATGTAAAATAATACTTTTAAAAGTAATGAAAATACAAGGCGTTTTTGAAAAGAGGTCTATGGTTCGGGGGTTGGTTATACAATGGGAAGGTGTTAGCACCCAATGTATATATAGTATTCTATAGGAACCTTTTGGAATATCTGTTTATTGAAATGTTTGTTTGATTAAAAATAAATTGTTTTGGCCGAAAATGGGTATGGACGAGTTTTTGAAGATACGAAAACCTAATGTCGAAGTTTTGACTTAAAAGGTGTGAGTTTTTTTTGAAGAAATTGGATATTTGGGAAAATTATCCTATGTTTTTAATGAATGAGGGTATTCGCACGATGTTTTTTGATGACATAAAGTCGACAAAAAAATAGACAATTCCCTTGGATTAAATCGAGCAAGTAAAATAAGATGAATCCACAAAGTATAAGCATTCAAAAATTCACAAGAAAACAAATCTAATGAAACAGATTAATGACCAAAAGCATCGAGAAATTAAAATGACAAAGATATTTAAATAGAATAAAAGAGAATGTAACTAATTATCTAAAGAAGTTATTTAAACTAAATTAAAAATTTAAGATTACTTACTAAAAAATTTCAAAACTAACTACAAATTCTAAGGTTGCAAAAATAGTTCTAAAATTACTAAATTAGATCTAAGCTAAATTAAAAATTTTAAAAAATTAGTAAATTAAATTTAAACTAAATAAAAATTCCAAGGTTGCTAATCTAAAACAAAAAAAGTTCCAAAGTTACTAAACTAAATCTAAATCAAATAAAATTATAAAAGAAAATTAAACTAATTCTAAACAACTAAAATTCTAAACTTATTAAACTAATTCTAAATCAAATAAAAATTATAAACTCATTAAACTAATTCTAAATCAAATAAAGTTCTAAAGTCCCTAAACTAAAACTAACAACTAAAATTCTAAAGTTAACTTAAATAAAATCAAATAAAATTCTAAAGTTTACTAAATTAAAACTAAAACAAATAAAATTCTAAAATTTACTAAGTCAAATCTAAATGAAATAAAATCCTAAAGTTACTAAAATAAAACTAAACAAAATAAAATTCTAAAGTTTACTAAGTCAAAACTAAAACAAATAAAGTTCTAAAATTTACTAAGTCAAATCTAAATGAAATAAAATTCTAAAGTTACTAAAATAAAATTAAACAAAAATAAAATTCTAAAGTTTACTAAGTCAAAACTAAAACAAATAAAATTCTAAAGTTACTAAAATAAAACTAAAACAAAATAAAATTCTAAAGTTTACTAAGTTAAAACTAAAACAAATAAAATTCTAAAATTTACTAACTAAATTATAAAATCACTAACTAAGCTAAATCAAATATTCTAAAGTTATTAACTAAGTTAAACATTCTAACATTATTAACTACTGAATGAAAATTTTAAAATTACTAACTAAGTTTGATAAAAATTCTAAACTTACTAACTAATTCTTAAAAAAAATGTTAAGTTGATTCTAAACTAAACTAATTGAGTGAGGTTTATCTAAAATTATGATAAAAAAATATTACTATTAACTAACTAACAATAAGAAATAACTAACAAAGGTGGTATGAGAATTTGAAACAGCAAATTGGAGGGTGTAGAGAAGGAATCTTGTTGGGCTTAATTGGTAAGCTAAAGCCCAAACGACCTTTTGTTTTCAGCAGAATAAGCAAAAAAAATGGACTTAATGGAAATTGGGGCGGATTTGCAATAAGGCCCAAATGGATCCATAATGAGAGTTCCAAGAAAACCCTAGAAGCCTTACAAAACCAACCGCTCAATTATTTCTACTTTCACGCTAAACTTTCTCTGTTTCCCAGATATGATTCTCTTCCATCTCCGCTTTTCTTCTTCATTAAGACAAGTTAACAGCAACAACAACATAAATCTGTCCATGGTTTTACTTCTCTATTCTATGGTGAACAGTAACAACAATACACTTTTTTCGATGCAACAGTGACAACTGATTCTCTTCATTCAATTTCATGGTTCTAAATAGAAAAACAACATCCATAGCTTCTCTCAATACTGATTGATTCTGACGGTTTCAGTATGTTTCTCTTAGTTTACGTCTGATTCGAATTAAACAACATCGCGATAATAACAACAAAAATCAACAGTAACACAGCAAGGCAGAGCAAATTATTTGAGGGAACGAAAAGGAGACTCACAAGCTCGGAGCTAGTCCGAGGATTCCGATGTCGGCGAGAAGCAAGACAGAAAACCAGAGGTAATGTGGAATCTGAATAGGCACGGTAAGCTCTAAAATAATCTTCTCTTCTTCTTTTATACTTTACTTTGAATCTGGGAAATATTGTTGCATTTGTTGAATCTGAAAAATACAGAAATATCGCAGGTTGAAGTTGCTTGGGGAAGCTTCCTTCTTCAGTTTGACAGCATTACAAATTCCTCTTCATCTTTTCCTTCCCCCCAATTTCTTCTCTTTTTTTTTATGGTGATCTGAAGCTTCTTTATATAGAGGATGGTTTGAAAATTTTTGATGAAAAAGTGTGGGAAAACTTGAGACGAAATGTGAATTTGGAATTGAAATTTGGTGAAAATTTTGTAGTTTTTGGAGTGAAGTTGGATGTCGATCCGTGTGAAGTTTTGAGCAGTGTTTGAGACTGTTGATAAGTATTTGAATGGATGGTGAGGATTTCAGCTTTTAGAAAATGATTTGTTTGATATCCGGTTTTGTTATTGCTGCAAAAATCATGAACTTGTCCTATGAATAATCTTGTGATGATATTGATGTGGTCCCACTCTGCAATTTTCTTTCTCTATTTTTGACAAAAACAAACAAATAATAACATAATAGTAACAATAATATAAGAAGAAGAAAAAAAAGTATTAGTAACAATAAATAAAATAAGAATAATAAAATGCAACAATGATAATAACAATAATGAGAACAAAATAAAAATAATTAGTAACAATAAAAGATGAAATAATAAAATGCAATAAAGATACTAATAATAATAACAATAATGAGAAAAAGAGAAAATAGTTAGCAATATCTAAAAGAAATAGAAATAGATAAAAATAAAAAATAATAATAATAAGACAGATTTTTGAACTAAAAAAATTTCATTAGAAATATGATCGAAAATGCAAATGATAAACTATTTTAATTCTTTTTTTTTTAAATAGAAATTAAAATGATGAATAAAAACAAGAAAGTATGCGAAATGATCGATTTTTCAAATTAACGACAAAATATGCACCAGTCAAAAAAAGTGAAGGGGCGAAAAATGGGTGCAACAGTTGTGCCTTGATGAATCAGTCTTCAAGAATCCACAATCAACCGTACTTCTGGCTTGGGAGACTTAAAACCTTAATTGAGGCGTGACACCTGATGCTCTTGATTCAGACCTGTCTCTGCACATGAAACAAAAGAAAACATGAACATACACCTTTGTATGCGATTAGAAATTAGTGATACATGGGCTAAAAATGTTCAAAACACTTGACAATCTTCGCATAGTCAGAGCTCGAAGGTGAGAAGTTAAAACCGATCGTATTTTGTGACCTTGACTTATGTTTAAAAATGCAAAAAATAAAAATGGGGATCTTAGGTCAAAAATTGAGGTATGACACCTTCTACAAGCAGTATCAATATAATACGGACTTAGCACCAACCCGTACTCAATTACAGAGTATGGGCGTGGTCTCGAATGAAGGTTTCAAAGAGTATGCCCAAAAATGGAGGGATTTGGCGGGACGAGTACAACCACCTCTATCTAAGAGGGAGCTAGTTGATACGTTCTTGGGTACACTGTCAGGGCCTTTCTTTAATCACCTGATAGGAAGTTCATCTACGGGGTTCACCGATTTTATTCTAACTGGTGAGAGAGTTGAAGCCGGAATCATGAGCGGGAAAATTCAAAAAGATGCATTTGCTTCCGCTGCCATCAAAAAGACTTTTCCAGCAAAGAAGGAAGTATCAGCTGTCTACTCCTAAAGAGGTCAAGGAAAAGTTAAGCGCCGGCCAGCGGTGGGGGCGGTAATGATTCAGAAGACTGCAGCTGATCAGCCTAGAAACAATCAACCCAGAACCAACCAGGCAAGGGTGGAAAGGCCTGCACGACAATTCACCCGGATCAACATGACTCCTACTCAAGTTTAACCTCATCTCTTGAAGTTGAACCTGGCCATGCTAAGGGAAGCCCCTAAAAACCCTAACACTTTGTCAACATACTACCATCCCAACGCCAAGTGTGCTTATCATTCAGACAGCCTGGGGCACGACACCAACAATTGTTGGGCCCTCAAGAATAAGATTCAGGATTTGATAGACGCTAAAGAAGTTGAATTCGACGCCCCTGAAAAGTCGAATGTGATCTCTGCTCCAATGCCAAAGCATGGCCACAGTGCCCATGCTGTTGAAGAGGATCTTTTTGTTGCTACTGTTGATGATTTGATGACTCCGCTACCGATAATCAAGTTAAATTTGCTGAAGGCTAGGATTTTCCCAGGTTGTGAAGAAGATTGTTGCATTTGTTCATCCTTACCAACCGACTGTCCATTGTTGAAGTTAGGAATCCAACGCCTAATGGATAACCAAGAAATCCTTTTTGAAAAGACTCCTGTTACATCGACTCTTGTCAATGATGTTTCAATAATAACCATATCCGCCAATCTTTCCAAGGTCTCTAAAAGACCTATTAAGATTACATCCGATCCGAAGATTGCACCTTTGAAGATAACCATGCCAGGGCCCATCCCGTACAAGTCCGACAAATCAATACCGTGGAACTATGGTGGAGAGATCTACTACCACGGTATTAAACAAATTGAATCAACTGAAGAAAGTTCTGATGAAGAGACTTTCGATATTGGAAACATTGCTGGAACGAGTAAAATCACCCGCAGTGGAAGAATTTTCTCTTCGGAGATTGGCCCTCCAAAGGCAATCTTTGGACCCTCAGCTGCTCCTGTGGTTACTCCTGTACCGGTCAACATATCTGCGAGAACTCCAATTATTGAAGAAGTTGTAACTCCTATGGTTGTCCCCTCTGCTACTGTTGATGATAGAGGGAAAGGGATCCAAGAAGAGCCTATCAGGACGACGGCTTAGCCATTGGTCATCCCTGAGACCTCTCAAAAAGAAATGGAAGAGATTTTGAAAATAATCAAGAAAAGCGATTATAATGTTGTGGAACAACTGGGGAAAACCCCCTCTAAGATCTCTATGTTGGCCCTGTTGCTCTGTTCAGAAGCTCATGCTAAAGCTCTGATAAGATTTTTGAAGATGGCCCATGTGCCCCAGGAAATCTTCGCGGATCAGTTCCAGGAATGTGTAGCTAGCCTAACAGCTGACAATGGTCTAGGATTCTTCGATGCCGATTTAACATCTAAAGGGAGAAAACATAATGACTCTCTGCATGTCTCGGTGGAATGCAGAGGGACTACTCTATCACACGTACTGGTAGACACTGGTTCATCGTTGAACGTCTTGCCAAAGAAAGCCTTGGATAGATTGGATTGTGAAGGCTTAACTATGAAACCCAGGAATATAATTGTCAGAGCCTTTGATGGTTCTAAAAGGATGGTCCGAGGGGAGGTGGACATCCCGATTAAAGTGAGAACTGAAACCTTCAACTCCATATTCTACGTGATGGACATCCGTCCTTCCTATTCTTGCTTGTTGGGAAGACCCTGGATTCACCATGATGGAGCCGTCACTTCTACTCTGCATCAAAAGCTCAAGTACCCTGTCCAAGGGAAAATTGTAACTATTCATGGTGAAGAGGAATATATGATCAGTCATCTTAATTCTTTCCGTTATGTGGAATTAGATGGCGAATTTATAGAGACCCCTTTCCAACACTTCGAGGAAGTTTCTGAAGAGATTGCAGCAACCAAGACCGTCTCTTCTGTACCCATGATTACCAGACCTCTGCCTCGGATGTCGTCTCTCAAAGATGCAAAGGCTGTGATTGAAGAAGGAGGAAGCACAATCTGGGGGCAACTTCCCGACTTTCCTTTTAAATCAGATAAATTCGGCTTGGGTTTCACTTTGGCTAGTCAGAAGGCTGTGCGTCGCTCCCGTGCTGGAGGACCACCAGTGAATATCACCCATCATGGAGTCAATGCTTTGGAGGATAGTGAAGAGGATAGAAACTTGGAAGACTGGATTTTCCCTACTGTTGACGGAGGACTGTGCAACTGGGAGGCAAAAGACTTTGTTCTGATTACTTTCATAAATCAGTAATTTATCTTTCAAACTTTTCTGTTGGTTTGTAATAATTCTCAAAACAATTCGTACACTTTTAACCTTGTGCCTTACCCGAGGCGCATAGGTCCATTTGTAAGGGTTTGATTTTTCAT
Source organism: Vicia faba (assembly GCA_948472305.1). NCBI lineage: Eukaryota > Viridiplantae > Streptophyta > Magnoliopsida > Fabales > Fabaceae > Vicia > Vicia faba. The sequence continues at coordinate 1,210,547,219 of OX451736.1, read as the reverse complement.
CTTCATATGCCATTTTAATGAATCATGGACGTTTTCACATATAAAATTTTGTATTCATTGTCTTTCTTTTTGCATTTTATTTGTTTAAAGATGGCTATCCCTTACACACACATACACACTCACAAATGCAGGTACCCTTCCATTCCAGATTCCATGGGTAACAATTTCGCTATGGCCTTCAGTGACTCTGAAGATCTGGTCTACCATGCCGAATACGAAGGTGATGAAGACTGTGAAGTGCCGGGTGAATTGGCTAGACTGCTACAACAAGAAGAAAGGGCTATTCTACCTCATGAGGAGCTGTTAGAGACAATCCACTTGGGTACTGATGAAGACAGAAAAGATGTCCAAGTGGGTGCCAACCTAGAGCCAAGTGTCAAGAAGCGCTTAGTTCAACTGTTGAATGAATATG